>OX244284.1:8557740-9157740 GCA_945867215.1 Epinotia demarniana | reverse complement strand
TTATTGAGATATTGAACTTTGAAATGAAAATGTCGGCGGTTTTTCAACTTTTCTAAGTTGTAGTTATTAAATTTTCAAAAAGTGTCGACGAAAAAATCTCTTATATAAATTGTATAATTAACGAGCCTGAACACAAAACTTCACGACAATCGGTTGAGAAATGCGACGAGGAGAACAGCAAAACAGCGTGACATGCGGACATCTTACATACGATTTTCGGCCCTGACTGAAGCATAGAACTTCGTTCGCTTCGCTCCCTCGTTCGATAACCCTCTGTAGGGGTAGATCACCATCTTTTTTTATTAAGACAAAAACAATGTACTACGTGTTATCATTACAATACCCGGGCAAAGCCACGGATCACACTCGCACACTAGTCAGAACGTAACGACCGTCTTGTCGACAACGATAAGTGATAAGGTAACATGAAAACCATCTTAGGTCTGCCCCGTATCATGGTCGGCCTTATCAAGTGATAAGTGACACTCTAAGTGGGGGGCACATTTTAAGCGGGGCGCGGGGCCTAGAGAAATCCTTTCGCAAAAACCAGTGCCTCGCCGATCCTTGGGATTAGGTACTCAGCTGACCCTAGAATCCGAAGCCGTGGCGCTAACGGCAACGCTAGGAAGATGATGATGATTTGGCTAGCTAACCCATTCACTTCCGTTTCCTTGCGTCGAAGCGAAAGGGGCGTGGGAACTTCGTTTTAGGCAGCAGGGGGGCGTGCCTAAAAAAAGTTTGGGAACCCCTGAGATAGAGCGTCCGTCACTGGCTGACACCGTTCTATAGAACGAGACTGACGCTCTATCTTGTCACTTATCGCGTGATAAGGCCAACCATGATACGGGGCCGGTGTTGGACAGCAGTGATATAAGTCTGTGTGACCTAGTACAGTGAGAATCAAAAGTAACTAAGCAATCGAAGACGTCAAAAGTACTTATTCCCTTTTACAAAAAACGTTTGACGTCTTCGTTGGCTCAGTAACTTTTGATGCAGACTGTACCAGGAATGCAATTTCGAATCAGATGCAGTACTGATCTTGTCTTACGCGACTGAGCCTTTGTACAATTTTCTTACGAGATCTCCCGAGATTGCGAGATTGAATTTTTCATATATTTGAAACGCAGCATGACTAAAGTTTCACGTAAAGATAGGCCCAACGCCCACGAGTAATTCGTCCAATGCGGTGGCCCGCCACAGGCAATCGCGGGCCACCGTCCCTTAGTCTTCAGCTGTCACAGTGTGTCACAGTATGTCAAGCGAATATTGTTCGGACAGGCGTATCTTTACTTTCGATATCATTGTTCATGTGACTAAGAAAATAAATCCTAACTATACTCGAAAACCTAATTCAAGACCAACGTGGGTGGCCACTAAAATTAATTATGTTTACGGTGGTATATTTTCACTTTTTAAAAGGTCGCATCAAGAAAATTTATTTATTGGTAGTTTTAAACCTACGATTTAAATAAACAAGTTAATTCGACTTATTTACAAAAATACAAGATGCCCTCTTAAATATTTAACCATAGAAGATTTTTAGTAGAAAAACTGTTATTGCACTTGTAATTCTTCAGGTATTCATAACATTTGGTACGATTTATAAACAATGGTCGTGAACAACGTTAGATGTAATTTAAATATTATGCCATGCGTTTAGCTATTCGATGCACATGTGGTTGGATTGTTACATCTATACGACACACCCAATTATGACTTCGACATGTTGTACTGACAAACTGTGGTGAAATCATATAATCTGTAGACCCCACCAGCCATGAGTCATGGATAGTAGTAATTGTCATAGATTAGTAATTGTCAATCTGTCATTTTATATCTAAATAGATTTATGACATGTTTAACAAGTAATTTTTGTTTCGGGATATTGTAATTGTTTTTGAACGATATCAGGTAGAAAAAACAATTACTTTTTAATAATGCGTATTGTTGAATGCAACTTTTTTGATATTGAAAATGTTGGCCATATCCACGAATATTTACTATGAATTAATAATCAATGCAAAAAGGTTGGCTACATCTGACATGTTCGATTGACAATGACATAAGTGAATTTGACACTTAATGACAGTGACATATCTGTCGTAGTTTTTTTGGTCTTGAATTAGGTTTCCGGGTATAAGTACTAGTACTTGATTAAATTTTTATTACTTAAATCTTTTTTAAAACCTTTTATAAACCTGATGGTTAAATTAACAAATATTCAAAACATATTCCTTGTGTAGTATTTTGAAACATTATAAATCGTATTTCGAAAAAATAAAACTACGATAGCCATTATCACATACACGAAGCCATGAGGTCCTGGGATCGAATCCCGGTAAGGGCGCTTATTTGTATGAATAAATATTCATGTTTTCTATGTACATACCTGAGTATTTCTTTATCTAAATACGATAAAACTTACTAGTATTATCGTCACCTAGTACAGTATATATTCATATTAGTACAGTCAGTGTCACATAAGTAGTTAGTAGCAGTTAGAGTAGCCAAATATTACGGTACCTACACGTCTTTATTACTGCAAATTACTGTAAGAATGAGGGTGCGATATACAGTGTGGGGCCTGTAACAGGGGCAATTATTTAAAAGGACGCTTCCTTAGAGCATCTGTAGTAACCCCTTGTGTCCAATTTTTTTTTTAATTTTAATTCGGAGTAATGTTGACCTTCAAGTAATGTATCTTGGCACCACGAGATCATAGCACAGCAGTCAATGCAGATTTTGAGGTAACATCATGAACTGAGTCATAATAGTTTTTGCATTTTTGTTTTTAAAAGATTATTTATGTGATTATTTATTTATTTTTTATCTTTTTAATGCTTTATAACCCTTCAGCTGTGGCGAAAAAACATGGCCGCTTATCCACGTCTGTGGCACCCACTGAGGGATGCTCAACCGTCAAGGATTGTGGGGTGAAGTGATTTGGTAAAATTAAATTTACTTTGGTTTTTTACACAATCACAGCCAGGATTTTGGATGAAACTCAATCTATATTAAATTATCTAACTGCAACGATATATCATCGTTACATTAATGTCGTATTAATTCTATTTAGCTGACCTCGTCACCAGGTCACCGAAGTTTACGACATATTTTGGTTATTATAAATATAGTAAATTGGTTTTTTGGGGTGTTTAATAGGCTTAATTTGAAGAAATTATTGTTATACTTATTCGAAAAACATAAAATGGCGGGCTCATGAGTTTTTTTTTTACACTAGACCATTTTAAATATTCTACCAAAATATTGCCTACACTCAGAAGTTGCTCGTGTGGGCTTCGATTAACATCCTTATATCGCATGTGTTTTATACTGTATGTAATCAAATTCATTCCTAAACAATATATTTGGGTCATCAACTAGGTGTAACCGAAGCTTTTTTTATTGTAGGTGCAGCAGGTTTTATGTGAGAATAAAATGAATAAAGTATGTCTACTTTCATAAAAAATAACCTCTTCCAAACGACTGCAATTATCACAGCAACCATGGGCTTTACACCAAACAAATTTGGTTCGAAACACCTTGATTAAATATCCTTTTAATTCAAATTACAACATTTATACCAGTTAAACAAAAAACACGTAAAATCATGATATTAAAACAATGAAAATCAAGACCTTTTAGAAAAAAAATGGTTTGCTTAGTATGGATATACCCTTGCCCACATCATGAGTTTATAGTAGCGGTACAACATGATTAACATGAAGAAATAGTGGTGATTTCTGAGTGGTCTGTCGTCTGTGTAGAAATTAGTTTTTACTTACGATGGTTATTCGTAGATTGTACAAGCACCTAAATAACACAGCACACATCTCCGTTAACACTTATTGAAACTATGATAGCACATGAACCATCGTATTCGTGCTTACAATCGAAAGCGCCACTCATTCACTTAATTAGTACGAAGAGTCCGAACGAGCACTAAAGAAACACCTGTTATCTTGATAAGCACATTAGTCACAGACGTATCCATATTATGAAATCGCGCTGGCGCTGCGTAAGTGACGTCACGAGGTCCCATGTGAGCATCCCTCGGAGGGAAGTGCCTACACGGTTACCATCCCTCTGAGGGCTCTGTTATGACTGTTACCAATTTCGATGTATTTATCTACTTTCGGGCGGTTGTTAGTCCATTTCCTTCATTTTAAATAAATATACGATAAACAGCGGTATTGTTACTGGCTGTTTGTAATTCTAAATTAGTAGAAAAGCGCTAAAATACCTGTAGACAAATTTTGGCCATGAGTAGGTATGTTGTGTTAGCCACAAGTTATTATCGTTAATCAACTAAAAACTATATTTTTGTAACAGAAAACGAAAGATTACTTATTTCTCTCCAAGATATCTCCCACTGGCAACGAAAATTAGCACTAAAACCATTAAAACTCACTCGCGGAACTCGACCGTGATTAACGCGCCAGCGGCAGTTTTAGACTACCGATCAAATTCAAAATTTTCCTCCAATGGCCATTGACATTGTCGCTTGCTAGCTGTCTCACTTCATTGGCTATACGTTTCAATGGATTAAAACGAGATCAATACACGAATGACGGTTTTATTTCTAAGAAAGTAAGCACAGCCATTGCGCCCCTCCGAGGGGGGCTCCACCGACCTGCAGGAAAAAATTTGAAGCCCACAGAGGGATGACCACAGCTGAAGGGATAAATAAAAAACTACCTGTGTTATCCCAGAAGGGTAAAAAACTTTTATTTTCAATTAAAATTACCTGGAAATAAGTGCTCACACGCCCAATAGTCTACCGTTTAATTTTGCCCCTGTTTCAGGCCCCACCCTGTATAAGAATATTCGGCTACTCTGGCCGAATATTCAACAGTGTGTACAGTTACAAGCTTGGCGTAGTTTCGATTTATTAAGTAAGATTGTCCCCAAATACGTATTTATTTGGTTAATGGCGTTCATATATAGCGCAAACGTGTTGAATAAAAAAACCCGGCCAAGTGCGTGTCGGGCCACGCGCAGTGTAGGGTTCCGTAGTTGTCTGTCTGTCTTAGTTATATCGACGTGCGGTGCAGTTGCGTCAGCCAAATTTGTACGAAATTTGACCTTTCCAAGAACACATTAAGTTGGTCGACTAGTACTCGGTAACTACTTATGCTTTCTTGTTCGTGATAGTTTTCCTTAAAATTCATTATATGTACTAGTACCACGAATTTTTTCACATCCCTAGTAGTAGCCATTTAGCCGGCAGAGGGGAGACACATGACTCGTACAAAAATTAGGGATTTTAAGCCCAATATCTCGCAAACGAATTACCTACTGATTTGAAAAATGATTTTAGAAAACCCATTATAATTTTGAACGAGATATCCAACGATACACGACACATGGGTTTAACAAGAAAAAATATTACATCCCCGCTTTAGGTGTAGTAGGTGTATACGCTAAATAAATTTTTTTTTCAAGATTTTATTGTACTGTTTTGTTGGCGTGAAAGTTTTCTAGTAGTAACGGTTACTGAGCTAAGCCGAAGACGGACGGACGGACAAACGGACAGACGGACATGACGAAACTATAAGAGTTCCTTGTTGACTACGGAACCCTAAAAAGACCCAATCTCGTTTTATAATCTCGCGAGATCTCGCCTAGGTCTGAAATTGCATTCCCTACCTAGTAGTAGTCCTGTCAAAAGAACCTAGATAGAATTGTAGGGCTCCTATTCGCAAACTGCGGTAAAGAAAAAGCAAAACGTGCCGGGGAATCCACACTGCACTTACGGACACACCGGCGTCGTATACAACTGTCCATTAGGCCTGCAACACACTGGCGCGGCCTGCGGTGGCGGACAATAGTAAATTTGACAGCTAATGACAAGTTTACTATGGTCCGCCGCCAGGCCGCGCCAGTGTGATGTGGGCTTTATGCTAAACCAGTCGCAATTATCGCGAATCAAATCGTTAAATAATAATGTCGTCATTTATTTATAAATAAGAGGAGGTCGCCAAGGTTTTCCATTGGTCTTACCTAAATGACTTGGCTTTACGAGATTATTAGTTATATTATACTGGAAAAGCTTATTGAAAAGAACACAGGCTATACCCACGGGCAGGCGCTGGACACTCCGCGATTTACGTTCATCGCTACAAGTACATGCGGGTGCCCCAACGTTGGGGAACCGGCATGTACTTGTAGCTATGAACGTCGAAGTCGTCGTCGATGACGTCAGAGGGCCATAAAGCTTAATGTTTTGGCTGAGAAAAAAAGCGCCTTTTGTAAAGATCAAAGGAGTGTCCCTCCTGTAGGTACTTTTACTATTATCTATTCTGTGCCATTGGATAAAACATAGCCCATGTCCGTTCTATACGTAGGTGACAGAATTAGTATTTACGGAGATTACTCATTACATACGCACAAATAAACTTACAAACGTACAAAACTAAACTACAATCTCACAGATTTTTCCTATTTATTATACAAGTAGTTATAGAAGTATACATTACTTCGTCGGCGAGGAAGTAATGTATAGATCGTTTCTCAGGGGAGCTAGCACAACTGACGCCGCACCGCGACGCGGGTCGAGAAAGATCCTCCTACTTCTAATTTGCACGGTGTGAGTGAGACAGGAGGCGCTCAGTCGCGCGCGAAGCGACTTGTGAGCAAGTTGTGCTAGCGAAATCAGATAACGAAATACAAACTTACAAAGATCCAATCTCACAGCCTTTCCTCTTCAGAATAGAAGTATGTATGTATACACGTAAGTATATTTATAAGTCATCATCCTCTGTTATTAGATTAGATTAGACTAGATTATTTATTTCATGATAAAAAATTACATTACAGGCATACATGTCAAAAAAACAGGCAATGTCAACAAATGTAAGAATACAATAACAAGAAAATAGAAAAAACAAATCAAAAGCAAAAGAACACATATATATCAACCTCTAGGTATCGTCGTTATTCCCCGGTTGTGCCCCTAAAGGAGCTCGGGGTCCACTTTGACATTAATTCCAAAATTTGACATAGGCACTAGTTTGACGAAAGCGACTGCCATCTGTTTTTCCAACCGAGAGGGAAAACTTTTAGAACCCTGTTGGGATTAGACCGTTGTCCTCACGATGTTTTCCTTCACTGAAAAATATTCCGTACATAAGTTTCGAAATACTCATTGCAAGCCGGGATTCAAACCCACGACCGCCTCTTGACAGCCGCATGCCTGAACCACTAGACTACCGTAACTTCCTTACTACCTTATTTATAAGTAACCACGTTAAAATCCACAATCACCTGACCCCGATCACCCAGAAGAACCTAGCGACAATTATTTTATATTCAACTAAGAAAAAATGATAATGTTCGGTTATGGCGCTTCGCCGCACGCTACCGCGTCACGCTCGCTTCGCTCGCTCGGCTCGCAGGGGTCGCAGTTCACCTAACAACCTAACTGTTTTTTCCCCTGGGGTATGAGCTAGGGGATTCTAGCGGAGTACAGCGAAGTAACAGAACTCGACATTTGTGTTTCAGACGAAGCCGGGCGTTTCTTCATCCAGTACAACAATGTCCCGATGGGGATGGAGAAAGTCGGCAACAGGCTCTTCGTATCTCTACCCAGGAGGAGATATGGTAAACTCTTTTTTTCGTGGCGCAAATCTAGTCTGTGCCAGGGATTTTTTTTACAAGCTTTTATTTAACTTGCCCTGTTAGTATGGGACAAATCTTGCGAGTTAAATTTGACCCACTTCCCGGTGACCGATTGAGCTGAAATTTTGGGTATAAGTATAGTTTGGATGACGATTCAATATTATGGTACCATCGAGCTGATCTGATGATGGAGACAGAAGTAGCCATGGGCCCTGTTAGTATGCTATTTTACATTTTTGTGATACTTGAATTTTTTATAGTGTTTCAAAATAAAAGAAACTACTTCTGTCACCTCAGAAGAGTAAAAAATACACTTAAACTTACTATATTTTTTTCAATTAAAACCACCTGGAAATAATAGCTCACAAGCTCAATAATCTACCGTTTTTTGCTCCGTTTCCAGGCCACATCCTGCATAACCTTAAAATTTTACTCACATGTCAGCTGTCATAGGAGTCAAGATTCGCCATGATACGTAGAAGCAGCCAAGCTACAGTTAATTTATTATTTTCAGGTATTCCCGCGACATTGAACTACATAGACCTGAGCCGGGAATCGAACACGCGATCGCCGCCGCTGACCCCCTACCCCAACTTGAGGCGCGGTCGGACCCTGACGTCTGTCTACCGGACACGCGCCGACAGCTGTGGACGTCTATGGATGGTGGACACCGGACTAATGGAGCTGCCTAGTAAGTGTGTTATTACTAATATCCATACTAATATTATAAATGGGAAAGTGTATCTGTGTGTTTGTCCGTCTTTCACGGCAAAACGGAGCGACGAATTGAAGTGATTTTTTTAAGTGGAGATAGTTGAAGGGATAGAGAATGACATATGGTTGTTATCCCCGAAATCATGCCCTAAGGGGGTGAAATGAGGGGGTAAACGTTTGTATGGAGCTGCGATATAAACGAGTTCCACGCGGACGGAGTCGCGGGCAGAAGCTAGTTAATATTATAAATGCGAAATTGTGGACGTATGGATGTTTGGATGTTAAAATAAATAATAATAAATAATCATCATATCAGCAGAAAGACGTCCACTGCTGGACGCAGGCCTCCCCCAAAGAGTGCCAAAGTGATCGATGATCTTCTTGCTTTCAGACAACCCTCAGCAGGTTCAGCCACCAGCGATCGTTGTGTTCGATCTGAGTACGGATACTCAAATCTTCAGGTACCCTTTCAAGAGCTCGGACATACCAGCGGCTAACACTCCTACTGGTAAGGATTACCTAGACCTCCGCTACGGTGAGGTAGGGCACAGCGAAATGTCGTCCCGCTCGAATGTGGAGCAGCCCAACTGGGGAAGTACCTCCGTCTTGCAAGACCACAGCCATAATAACACTACTACGTGCTCTGTAGTAGTGTTGTGTTCCTGGAGGTGAGCAAGGTCGCCAGAGCTCCCGAGGACGCGTTGTGTTGAGAGCGAGGGAACTTGTTCCTTCAGCTGTCGACACGGCGAATCCTCAAACATATCAAGGGTCGGTTGGTTCCCTGTATAAAATGACTCAAGAACTTGGAATGTTTGAGATTATTTGACGTGGCCAACTTTTTATACTTAAAACTGTAAATGGAATTTGAATCTTATACCTAGGTACAGTCGAGGTCAAAGATATCTTTACAATTGAGTGTTACAAAAATACCTTTACATTTAAATAAGTTTACACACTACATGACAAAAACATACTTACAACGCACATGACGGTTTCATCTTTTCACTTAATGCTCCAAAGTTCTGTTTACCATCTGTCTTCCATAAAAACTTTTTCACACATTGTGACATAATAGGTTTACATTGCATGTTACAAAATAAGTTTTCCTGTCAATGTGCCCTAAATATGTTTACATTAGCAAAGGCACTTGAAACCTATTGCTACATAAATATCTTTACAGGTTGATTGAAAGGTTCTTAATTTGAAAATTGACATTGAATTGTCATGTTCAGTTCTTCCTTAATTTCATGATTTGAGTCTTATATTTGTTATCAATTTCGGCTCTTTAACCGACTTTAAAAATGGAGGAATTTATTCGTCGTTTTTATATTAGCTCTTATAGTTTTGCCATGTCTGACTGTCTGTCTTTTGGCGGGTTCTTTATACAGGGTGTACCAAAAATGGGGTGTGAAACCGATCAAGGGCATAACAGGCATCGTGTTCTGATCAGAAAAAACTAAGAGAACAATTTTATTGAGGCGTTTTTTTTTACATTTGTATGGAGCATTGGCCGACTGAGGCGACGTGGTCCATAAAAAAGTAAAAAAATGGCGTCAAAAAAAAGTCTTAGGAAAGGGGGAATTTCGCGCAAATGGAAATCCAATCTATGAACGAAACTTTGCATGTTCAATGAAATGAGGTATATCTATGTCTGTAATTAGTTTATGTAGCTTCAGATACCATAATAAAAAAAATACTGCGAATTTCAGTTTTTCATACAAAACTAGTTTTTGCTGTATTTAGTTTGTTTTATAAATTGGAACCGTATAAACTAATTACAGACATAGATATGCCTCATGTCATTGTATATGCAAAGTTTCGTCACAATCCAACACGTGATTTTAAAATGAGAGCGTAACTACGTTTGTATGGGAAGGTGAAATTCGTCCGAGCTTACTGCGGCCTCTTAAGTTTCTTAAAATATCGCGCCATTAACCCGTGAATGTCAAAGACCTTTTGTATGGTCGTGCTACCACCTTAAAAATGTTTACAAATATTTGTGAAATTACCTATAATGGCGCGCAACAATTTATCCTTCTTACACATAACATACAACAAAATAAAGGATTTCTCATTGTATAACGCATACGCTTCAATTACCCGTTTAATTAACGCCTTAATCTGTACGTATCCCGATTAGAACACAAGTAGCATTTTTTTTGACGCGTAATTTTTCACTTTACCATGTCGGCCTCTTCTTGGCAGACTTTCCTCATTCAGAAAAAAAATGTCGTCGTTGACGTCACGCCCAAAATGAAAGAGACAGAAATATTTGACAGTATGGTACTGTTTTCGGTGATTGTCATTATTTGAAATAAGAACCGAGGTTCGTGTCAAACTGTAAAGATATTTATGTAGCAACAGGTGTAAGTAAAGAAAAGTACGCTTGAGCGTAAAGTTTGAAGTGCCACTGCAAATGTAAACATATTTAAGGCACATTGACAGGAAATCTTATTTTGTAACATGTAATGTAAACCTATTATGTCCCAATGTGTGTAAATGTTTCTATGGAAGACTGATGGTAAACAGAACTTTGGTGCATTAAGTCAAAAGATGAAACTGTAATGTGCGTTGTAAGTAATTTTTTGTCATGTAGTGTGGAAACTTATTTAAATGTAAAGGTATTTTTGTAACACTCAATTGTAAAGATATCTTTGACCTCGACTGTACATTTGCTTTTCGAATGGACTATTGTTGATGCAATTCGGCCGACTCAAATAATCTCAAGTAAATATTATCGAGTGAACATTCAATTCAGCTTCACAGCAGTCAGTATTGTACTTAAGTTTAAAATGTGTTTCAAACTTTAAATACGTACATGGTTTACTTGGCTATTTTACACGCTTTTTATGAAGGTCGAGGGACTGGGTTTAAAAAAATATATATACCTATGACATATCATTTCATATTTAACAGTTGCTTTTCGGTGAAGGAAAACATCGCGAGGAAACCAGTCTAATTCCAATAAGGTCTAGTTTTCCCTCTGGGTCTGGAGTGCCAAAGCAAACCCCGTCCCCGTACTCGTTTGGGGCACAACCGGGAAAAACGCTAGGAGGATGATTACACCCTTTTAGGGTTCCGTGCCCAAAGGGTAAAAACAGGACCCTTTTTCGCTTTCTGTCTGTCACCAGTTTGTGTTTTTTTTGCCGTTTTTATAGGTATTAGTACGGAACCCTCCGTGCGCGAGTCCGACTCGCACTTGGCCGGTTTTTTCCTTTTCGTATTTAATCCGTGAAGCGCGCAAGGCACGCACGGTTGTGCCTAACGGCTGCGCCCTGATTGCCCTTGCGCCTTATACAGGGTGACATTTTAATCAGTGTCCAAATTCAAGTATAAGATTCTTCAGCAAAAATTAAAAAATACTTGTTTTTTTGTTTCATATCCTTCACTAAAAATTTTTTTAGTAATTGCTGCTTCAAGTTATCCCAAAAAAACTTACCGCGCGGGCACCTTCTGCGGGTAGTAAGGTTTGCGCACGGCACGCCTCCCGTCCCCCGGCCCCGGCCCGCCCCGCGCGGCAGTGAATCCCGAGTAACCACGCTGTACGGATGAGACTACGCACAGGCCAGCCAAGACCAGCAGCCACAGCCCTTCAGGCTGCTGCAAACGAACCGGTCCAAAAAAACGCTGTATGGATAATTCTTTTGGGATAGACAATTTATAATCTAAAAAATACCTACCAGTTTTTTTTTCAAAATGGAGTCTATTAGTGATACCAAATGCCTACAAAAAATTTGGACACTGATTAAAATGTCACCCTGTATATTTGTTTTTTAATGTTTCAGGACTAGCTTCCATCACAGTGGATGTGATAAACGGCGACTGTTCCAACACGTACGCGTATGTGCCAGATCTGACCACTTTTGGTATCATCGTGTTCTCACTGCGAGAGCGGGACAGCTGGCGGCTATCGCACAACTACTTCAGCTTCAATCCCACCGCTGGAAATTTAGACATCGCTGGTAAATACATACATTCACGCCTTTATTTCCAAAAGGGGTAGGCAGAGCACATGAAACGTATGTTACTTTAGCATAAATTTGGGTATAACATGGGTATAACAGATCGACAAAATGTGATATTGCGGTGATGCTAGCCCATCGCCCACAACACACTTCAACCCTGGTCCCTTAGTCGACTTTTACGACACCCACGGGAAGAAAGGGGGTGGTGAAATTCTAACCCGACACCACACGGGGGTAAATACGTCAGTCATTTTCAGATTAGAGCAGCTTGGGCAGACCCTTAACAAGGTGGACTGATGACCTGGTAAAGCCTGGATGCGAGTGGCGCAGGGCCGGTCATTGTGGCACTCTTTGGGGGAGGCCTATGTCCAGCAGTAGACATCATTCGGCTGGTGTAATGATGATGATAACTGAGACAGCGAGACAGCTGGCGACTGTCCCATGACCACTTCCGCTTAAATCCCACGGGAGTCAGTCCTAGAGTCTGACCTGCCCATGCTGTAAACTGACACTAAATTCATAGTGGCGTAATCCATACTCCACACTTATATTATAAATGCTAAAGTGTGTCTGTCTGTCTGTCTGTCTCTTCACGCTTAAACCACGAAACCGATTTAGGTGAAATTTGGTATAGAGATAGTTTGACTCCTGTGGAAGGACAATAGATAGTCTTTAACCCCGAAATCATCCCCTAAGGGGTTGAAATGGGGTGGTGAAAGTTTGTATGGAGCTGCGATATAAACGAGTTCCACGCGGACAGAGTCGCGGGCAGAAGCTAGTTAGGAACTGTAACGGACAGCTTATATCATATGTAGAATTGTTGCCAAGAAGCCTAGTGGTTCAGGCATGCGGCTGTCAAGTGGCGGTCGTGGGTTCGAATCCCGGCTCGTACATACCAATGAGTTTTTCGGAGCTTATGTACGGAATATTTACCGTTAGCTTTTCGGTGAAGGAAAACATCGTTAGGAAACCGGTCTAATCTCAATAAGATCTAGTTTTCCCTCTGGGTTGGAAGGTCAGATGGCAGTCGCTTTCGTAAAACTAGTGCCTATGCCAAATCTTGGGATTAGGTGTCAAAGCGGACCCTGGTCTCCTTTAGGGGCACAACCGGGAATAATGCTATATATGTATCTACTTATTTGAGTAATACAGGTTTGCTTTGCTCATTAATTTCATAACTTCATTTGCCATTTAGTGAACCGTTATCTATAATTTATTCTTGGCTTGAATGTTTTTACAAGCTTTTATTTAGTTTCACCTGTCCCGTTGTCCGTCTGTCTGTCTGTAATCAAATCTTGCGAGTTAAATTTGATCCACTTCCCGGTGACCGATTGAGCTGAAATTTTGTATGACGGTGTTTTAGTGACATTTCAATATTATGGTACCATCGAGCTGATCTGATGACGGAGACAGAAGATGGCCACGGGAATTCAGTACTTAACCGACGTAACCCCATTGAGTTTGGGCGCGTTAGAATTGTCTCAATGAGTAGTTTATGATAGTATACAGAAAAGTACAGTCGGCAATAAAAGCTTGTACCAAAAATTAAATTTTTGCCACAAACATTTTTATTTTAATACAGGGCATCGTTTCCAATGGAGCGATGGTATCTTCAGCATCACGCTGAATGAACCGGATGCCAACAGCTGCAGAACCGCATACTTCCATCCCCTCATCAGTACTGAGGTGAGGAGGCTAATTTCGTACGCGCCATTTCATTATCATCAGTTTAAAGAAAGGCATCAAATATAATAGTTTAAAAATATGGGTGCATACAACTTACTCATAAATATGTCCCATGGCTGTGTCGGCGGCTTAAGGTTTCGGTACATAAGTATTTATGCGAGGATTAAATCGATACAGATTTTTGGCACTTGACTGTGAGTGCCGAACCACCCTGACAGACGCTTCTCAAATCTTCTTTTCATAATGTACAAGGTTAATGATAATGAATAGCCTCACTGCTCAGCATAGTCCTCTCATTCTCGAGAGGGAATGTACCACAGATCCCACTAGCTTAAAACTAGACTACACCATGCGTTAAAGATCAGTACCATCTTGTTACACTTTCATCTACCTATAAAGCAGCTGGTCAGACTCTAACGCCTTCTCCACGACTTTGGTCTTAAGCGGCCTGCGGCAGCGTTTTATCTGTTCATTGCGCGGTCGAGACGCGCAACGCACTGTGGTTAGTTGGGATCACGCGCAATGAATTAGAAAAAACCGCTGCCGCAGGTCGCTTAAGACCAAAGTCGTGGCCAAGGCGTTATGATAACGAAGAATTGTACGACAACGAATAATAGACCGTTTGGGCCGTAGTGGCTAAAACGGCCTGATGTATACACTGTTAGTGACTTGACGCGTCAAACACTTGTCGACCTCGTAGCTTGGTAGTTTTGACCTGTCGCACGACAGTATGGTATAGAAAGTAAACCTCTCTAAGGTACTTGTCCCACCGCCGGCGACGAGCGATATACGAGTAGAACTAGAAACTAGAAACGAGTGGGCGAGCGGCGACAAGCGAGTGTTTAGTTTCAATAGTCGCTCGGCTATAAGCGAGTGATCGAGTGCGACGGGTGATTACTCGCACCACTCGCTCAGTCGTAAGGTAGAATGATAACCCTGATCGCCAAGCGTTCATCGCCGAGTACCACTGGGCGAGTTTTATCGTTGATAGCTTTTATCGCTGCTATCAACTAGTGAAGAGAGACTACTAGCCGGCAGTGTGAACAGCCAGCGATGAACTATAAATAAATCTTTTATTTACACGGGAGCGATTATCTTTTGTTCGTTTCTTGGGCGAGATAATCGCCGATAGCTAATCGCTTCCCGCTCTTGGTGGGCCAAGTGCCTTAGTTTACTTTGCCGTCCTATTTAGAAGAGCCAGGTACAAGTCCAATTTCAGGATACACAAAATGTTATAAATATTTACAACCAGTTATTTGTTCTACAGGAATTTTCAGTGGACACCTGTGTGTTGAGAAACAAAACGGCTAGCAGTGACAGCAACTATTTCCAGAGGTATTCGGTAAGTAACATTACTTCTCCAAATATATAACAAACTAGCTGCACGCGCAGCTCCTCCTGAGTATTACTGAGAATCCAGGAAGAGCTGCGCAATAAAGTATAGCCTATGTCCATCCCAAGGGGCCATTCTATCTATACATCTATGTATAAGTGCATTTTTTAAATATCTTTTTATTTAATTAAGACTGCCATTTTATCTCAAGTACCCCTTTCGATTGAAATCATAAAATGTTCATTTGTTTAAATCATTGTCTGCATTAAGACAGCTAATAATGATCACTTTTATTTGTGATTGCTGAATAGCCTTATCCGAGACACGGAGGGGCGCGAATTATTAGGAGTGTTCTGCATTTGATGATTATTAATAACATACAATGATTTTTAATAACTGAGGGATTTCGCTCCCGTTAAACAGTAATATAGTATTACCAGGGTCTACCTGAAAACTAATGTTGCAGATCTTACTGAGGCAAGCACCTTTTGAACGTAACTTTGATTATCAAGTCATGCGATGTGTTGAAAATGTATTACAAGCTTTTATTTAACTGGTCCTATTAGTATGGACACTATGGGACAAAGTTAAATTTGATCCACTTCCCGGTGACCGATTGAGCTGATATTTTATGTATAAGTATAGTTTGGATGACAATTCAATATTATGGTACCACCGAGCTGATCGGATGATGGAGACAGAAGGTGGCCATGGGAATTCAGTAATTAACCGACGTAACCCCGTTGAGTTCGGGCTCGTTAGAATCTTCTCAATGAGTAGTTGATAATGGTATACAGAAAAGTACAGTAGGCAATAAAAGCACCAAAAAAATTTTTTTTTGACAGAAAATTGTTTAATTTTCAGTTGGTCGGCAACAGGGGCGAGAACTCCCAATGCACCATGCACGGGTACCACCCAGGCTCCAACGTGATATTCTTCGGGGATATCGGCCGGAACGCTGTCTCTTGCTGGAAAACCTCCAACTCCCTCAATTCTGCCAACGTCGCTGTTTTAGCTCAAGACAGTAACCGCATGAGCTATCCTTCTGGTAACCTTTATTTTAGCATATTTGTAGTTTTTAGGGTTCCGTACCTCAAAAGGAAAAAACAGAACCCTTATAGGATCACTTTGTTGTCCGTCCGTCCGTCTGTCAAGACCCTTTTTCTCAAGAACGCGTGGAAGTATCAAGCTAAAATTTATACCAAATACTCAGGTCTACTGTCCCTTGGAGCTGTGAAAAAATCAAACTTGTAAGCCAACGCAATCAAAAGATACAGCCGTTTATGCCGCAAATTTTCGAAACTCGCAAGGGAACCAAAACCTACAGGGTACTTCCCGTGAACTCAGAATCTTGAAATTTGCTACGAAGCAACGTCTTAGAGCACAGATAAAGGAAAAATTGCGAAAATCGTAAATTTTTGTACGGAGCCCTCGGTGCGCGAGTCCGACTCGCACTTGGACGGTTTTTATTTATGCGTTTTAACAAGCGTTCGGTCTGCCTGGTAAGCAGACACCGTAGAGGTTAGACGCTTGTGATTCCAGAAGAATCACACCATTGCCGATCCTTTATTGATTTGAGGATTCTTTGTGTTGATGGCTAGATACGAAAGGACGTGGGTCCCCTACTCTCAACACAACACTTCAGAACATTAGTTAAAACCACTCGGATGTAACCATTCTGGCAATTTTTTTTTTGTGCTTCACGCCTTCGGGAGCTCTGGCGATTTTACTCGTCACCAGGAACACAATACCACATACCTACGTAGTGGCGTCATTACGGCTGCGGTCTTGTGTAAGGTGGAGGTACTTCCCCAGTTGGGCTGTTCCAAATATGAGCGACAGCTAATTGGTGAATTCAAATCCGACTGCTCCTGGGCTCCTTCAGGCTCCTGTTTCACCAACTTGACAATTGTCATCTGACACTTACAATTCGACATACATTGCTTGTTCGAGAAGTTAAGGTGGTTGTTATGTTACTTGTGGAACCAGCAATGTACGAAAAATTGTCGTTGTCAGGTGACAATTGTCAAGTTGGTGAAATAGGGGCCAGGAGACAGTTCTGATCCATGTGAAAAGGCCTGTGCCCATCAGTCAAATCATAATGATGATGATGTTGATGATGATGGAGATTACGATTATAAAGATGAGATATTTTTTTTATATACAACGTGTTTTTGAAGTGAAAACTTCTCTAGCAAAAGGGAAGGGAGGGAGGGGGGCTGTTTTTTTGTAAAATTGTTCCCTAACCATTCCAAAATATTTTAACCGTCTTAGAGCCGAAGTCACTCTCTGCTGTCACTCGGCTGGATGATTAAAATTAATATTAATACAAAAAAATACAAAAATACCTTTATTAAGTTCTTTGTAATGTATATGTCGCAGTGAAATGGTCAAAACAGAGATTTGAACAAATCCCTAAGGGATATGATCAAATCACGCAGGATGTTAAAATGGAGAATCCATTTTATCATTTACCTAATACAAATCAGTCATTTGATCAAATCTCTGAATCTGTTTAGTGAAATGACGAAATCGGACAAAAAAGGCAACTCGTTTTTTCATTTCACTAGATTTGTTTAGTGATTTGACAAATCCCTGAAACGCGTCCGTGAATTGACGAAACTAACTCGCAGATATTGGCTCCTAAATCATTAGTCATTTAAACGGTTCTGGGACTTAGACTCGGATGGCGGATAGGTTAGGTTTGGTTATTTTTTTTATAAAAGAGCGGAAAAATCATTATCGCGTTAGTTTCGTCAACTCACTGACGCGTTTCAGGGATTTTATCAAATCACTAAACAAGTCTAGTGAAATGAAAAAACGAGTTGCCTTTTTTGTCCGATTTCGTCATTTCACTAAACAGATTCAGAGATTTGATCAAATTACTGATTTGTATTAGGTAAATGATAAAATGAATTGGCCATTTTAACATCCTGCGTGATTTGATCATATCCCTTAGAGATTTGATCAAATCTCTGTTTTGACCATTTCCCTGCAACATATACATTAACTGGGCTTCGGCTCTAGGACGGTTAAAAAAACACCCTGTATATATAAATGTTGACATGTTTTCAGATCTACACGTGACTGACAACGAAGTGTGGGTTATGGCCAACACGCTCCCTCGTTTCGGATATTCTCGTCTCGACACCAACCAATACAACTTCTACATTTATAGGTTTGTACGTTTTAGGTTCACCTGGTTCACCTGGTTCACCTGGTTCACCTGGTTTTAGGTACACGTTTTAAGCGAATTCGGCTCGATACAAAATAATTGCAAAGATTGGTCTTAAAATCATCATCAAACGGTTCTGCCTTAATTTTTTTGACGTATGGGTCTGCAATTAAAAAGACGAAGTAAACATATTCATATCTAAACCGCTAACGAGTCATACAGTGTGTATTTTTAACATTACCTCAAATTGTAACCAGAGGTTGGTGTTAAGGCTAAGAACCGATATTCTATTTTTTTTTTCTTAACCACCATCTTTATTTTTTCCATATAAAATAATTCAGCACGCAATGGACCACTACTTTGTCTTACTGGCATGACGTCACAATAAATTGTCACATGTGACCCGATTCTTCAATGTGACATCATGTCACAGTGTAGGCTATACATTGCCGCTCGATAAATTTTCAAAAATTAATTACGCTTTGGTAGTTAAGTCTAAGTTAAAACTTTGTTTTTAAAGTAAATTATTGTTTTATCAAACTTTGATCTGCCGATGGGGATGGGAATGGAAATCGGTCACCAAACATTTTTAATGAAGCATTTATTTAATAGTAAAACATTTATTAATTTCTGTTTACCAGAGGAAACGTGAACGAGCTGATATCGGGGACAGTCTGCGACGCACGCGCATCTTTCGGTGGCTAAAGAGAGTAGACAATGTAGTTTTTTTTTTACTTTTATTGCAATACAAAAATAATTATGATGTTTTAAATCGTGTTCCATATTGTAACTACTTTGATAACCCGCATTGACCAAAAACAGCAGGTTTATCGCGTGACATTTCGAACGCGCGTTCGGACATCTCAATATTCTTAACTAATTTATAGAAGGTGATTGATGATGATGATGATGATGATGTCCTGACCGATTTCGGCCACAGCGACTGCGTATTCTGGCTTTGGTATTAACAATTATTATTAGTAGTGTTGTTCTTCTACTCTCTGGTGCGCTCTCAGGTGGCTCACGTATCCTATCTTTCTCGCAAAAGTGCGAGCGCACTTGTTGCAAGTTAACACTCCACTGACGTAGTTGTAACTGATGGCAGCTGGTGGACGTGCTTTGAGCTCGTCTCGGTTTTTATCGAGCTCATTGCGACGCTTAGTCTCGAAGTTGTTAACCTGCTCATGGATGAGCCGTCGCCATTCAGGCCGCTGTGCTGCCTTCTTCTCCCACTCAGAGGTCACTATTATGCATCTCTTCATGTGTCTTTCCAGAACATCTCTGTAACGAAGGTACTGGCCACCACACTTACGTTTACCATTCTTCAGTTCTGAAAAGAAAATGCGCTTCGCCAGTCTGTCATCCGACATTCGCGACACGTGTCCACACCACCGCAGCTGTCGCCTCATCAGGTACACCTCGATGCCTCCGACATTTGCACGCCTCAGGACTGCCGTATTTCTGACGCGGTCCATCATGATATTCATGATATCTCGGAGACATTTGAGGTGAAATCTGTCGAGTGTGCGGATGTGCTTGCGGTAGACGACCCACGTCTCGGAGGAGTACAAGAGAGTTGGCAGCACGACCGCCATATACACGCTTATTTTTGTGGAAAGTTTTAGATCATGGGACCGAAAAACCTTTGCTCGCAGTTTGCCGTAGGTGGCAGTCGCAGCACCTATTCTGCTATTTATTTCCGATTCCAGGTCGCACTTAGTTGTTATTGTGCTCCCAAGATACCTAAACCTTTTCACTTTTGTTAACATTTCTCCGCCGATTATTACAGATGTGTCCTAACGCTCGTTTGAAAGGTTATGCGATTACCCAACAGGAGGAGAAAACCAGCAAGGTGGTATAACTTTTCAAACGTGCGTTATTCAGGGCTGTTGACTGTCATTTACACCTTCGCACGTTAGATACAGGGTGACATTTTAAACAGTGTCCAAATTTTTTGTAGGCATTTGGTATCACTAATAGACTACATTTTAGAAAAAAAAATTGGTAGGTATTTTTGAAATTATAATTTGTCTATCCCAAAAGAATTATCCGTACTGCGTGGTTACTGGGCATTCAGTACCGTGCGGAGCGGGGCGGGGCCTAGGGAGGGAAGGCGTGCCGTGCAAAAACCTTACTACCCGCTGAGGTGCCCGCGCGGTAAGGTATTTTTGGGATAACTTTAAGCAACAATTACATTTTTTTTTTGTACTGAAATGAAACAAAAAAAACGTATTTTATAATTTTGCTGAAGAATCTTATACCTACTTGAATTTGGACACTGATTAAAATGTCACCCTGTATATCAAAGAATTACCCCACGGAAATGGACTTTCCATCCGACCCCAACGTGAGATATGCCTCAAGTCAAAATATGTGACTGGGACGAACACTATTCACTTGTCACACACCTAGCAATTGTCACAACAACTTGCTACAGATGGAATGAGAGAGCTATACATACCTCTAAGGTCGATATAAGTTTTCCTACCTCGTTCTACCTACCTGTGTCTCAATTGCTCAAAGGCTAACTGGAAGAGATCCCTTATAAGGGATACGTTTGCCTTTGTACTTTGGTCTATTGTGTGACATGTATATTCTTTAACCTGTTATTGTGTAAAATAAAGTGCTTACATACATACATACATCTCGTTCTCACTGCAACAAATTGTGGTGACAAATTGTAATGGTCTTAAAGCCAATCCCGATTTCGAAAACAAGATATAGCCGGGTCCAAGTACAAGTGTATATCCTCTAACTTATAAACTTTGGCCGATCTATCGTTGTAGTTCATAGCTTCGCACAATCTGCACAACGCCAAAGACCTGGCACCAAGGAATCCATGTTCTTCGACTGTCTCAAAGTTATTCCTCCAAGCATGGTAAGAGAGTAACCTTTCGACATCATCACTTATAACTTCAATCTCTCTGGCCAAATGCTTGATCGATACAAAATTGTCAATATGTATAAAGGAATTCGGGGGTAACAACTTAACACAGTCTTGTAAGGGCGTCCCTATGATTATTGGTATGGCACCTTTAGAGTAAGCGTGGTGGAAGATGTTCTCCGATATATACTGCCGACAGTTCGAGTTTTCCATTACTATGTAGAATAAATATTCGGAGATGACTGGACAACCGCTCACGTTGTGGCCGGGGTACCTAAAAGAAAAGGTTTTTTTATCTTAATGGATGTTGATTTTACCCGCGAAGGGGCGACTGAATCCGCGATTACTATATGGTAAATAATTTTTAATGGAATAAGTTATCCTATGTATGAATGATGAGTATGGTTGTAATGTATGATGGGTGAAATAAAGAATAAACTATGTGCCATTGAACTTTTTCAGGTTATTAACTATGGAGGTGGCGAGTTTGCAAAAAGAGGCTATTGTACTTTCTTTACGAATGACTGCCTGTGGGTTGTATGGAGATTATGACAGGTGATTTCGTGAATAATGGATGTGAAAAGCATCTCAGCGTGGGTAGACCCCCCACAATGTGGACTGATGGCCTGGTAAAGATGGTGGGAATCCGCTGGATGCGGGTTGCTCAGGACCGATCACTTTGACACTCTTTGAAGAAGCCCCGTGTCCCGCAGTCGTCCTTCGGGTGATATGATGGATGTGAAAACAGACAATGGTCTTCTAAGAAGGCATTCTTCTATATGATCAATCATCATCATCATTGGCATCAATGATGTAATATTTAAAAGAGATAGAGACGTTTGTCTTTACGAAATTCCTTGTTTAAAAATGGTTACCAAATCTCACAGCTGAGACACGTTTAGGTACACGCTGCGTAACTGAGGCATGTTGGGTCCAATTGCTGTTCCAACTGAACTGGCTTCTGTTGGCCTATTCAAATTCATAGGAAGCTTTGTGTAAGACTCAACTCTGACCAGCTTTCGCCACATTTCCCAGCAATGCCGTGACTAAAATTATAATTCACCTGTGGGTGTGATTTTCAGTGTCTGCACATCTTCCATACATATCCACATTCATGAATCTCCGTAGTTTATTCACGAATCGTGTGCGGAAATCTACGCTTCGAGACATAATGTAGACAGCCAGTATGTCAGTCCGTTTTTTATCCCAGAATGGCACAAGTTCCTTTAAATCTTCAACTGTCATGTCGTTTAGTTTTGGGTATGGGAGAGGCACGGTCCGACCATATGGGACGGGGACATCGGAATCCGATCTGAAAGCAAAAATTGCGTGGGAAATAAAAGCAGACTTTCAACTAGCTGTTATGTAGTTTGAATACGTTTGAGGCAGAATATAACAAGGTACCTAAGTCATTCCCGACGATTTATATCTTGCCTACGACGACGATTTATATTGTGCAAAGTTGCCACACAAATGTTGCCTTTGATTATCATCTTCTATACAAACAAGGAGTTTGGTTAATACATACTGGCAGATATACTGCAGATCAGAGCAGGCGTAGCACGGTTGCCATTTTATCACTTATCGTTGTCGATAAGACATCCGTCACTCTCGCACTCGCATACTTGTCAGAACGTGACGGATGTCTTATCCACGGCGATAAGTGATAAAATGGCAACCGTGCTACGCCTTCAGCATGGCTATCACGCGACGGCGCGCGAGCTCTCTCGATTTTCTCGCACTAAGTACCAAGAGGTATAGTGCGAGAAAAATCGAGAGTATGTCGCGGCCGTCCCATGATAGACGTGTAGGTGTAAAATTAATGGACCGTATCCGGAACACCACGCTCCGCTCCAAGAAGAGAGCTGGGGGCCTAGACAAGGTTACAATCGACAAGCGCTAACGCCAATAGAAAACTAATAAAATGTATGGGAATGACAGATGTTGACGAAAAGTGTTTCGTCGGCATCTGTCATTCCCATACATTTTATTATTTTCTATTGGCGTTAGCGCTTGTCGATTGTAACCTTGTCTACGGCCCCTGGAGGGAAGAGGGCTGGTCATGTCTACTGCAGGCCGAGTAAGCTGTGGGCAAAGATGGCCACATAGCAGCCCGACAGCTCAAAACGGAGACGCGGGTGACCTCGCCGGCGATGGCGGGACTATAGCTTGACTCCTTTTAAAGTATTGCCCAGCAAGGCTATCACGAGACGGCGCGCGAGCTCTCTCGATTGTTCTCGCACTATCCGTCTCTCTCTTATGAGAACACTTGGAACAAGCTGGAGAAAAATATTAGGCGTGCAGAAGCCTCTCGGGATCGGAATGTCTGGAACCGGGGAAGGGGGATCATTACCATCATCATATCAGCCGAAAGACGTCCACTGCTGGACATAGGCCTCCCCCAAAGAGTGCCAAAGTGACCGGTCCAGCGCCCGCATCCAGCGGACTCCCGCAACCTTTACCAGGTCATCAGTCCACCTTGTGGGGAGCCTACCCACGCAGCGCCTTCCGGTACTTGTGACATACCACACCCTAATCCTACTTAATATTATAAATGCGAGAGTTTGGATGTTTTTTACTGAATCACGCTTCAGGCAAGGAATTCAAGGTACTTCCGCTGAGCTGCATCATCCGCTATGTGGCAATGATGGAGCGAAGTTGGGAGTAGATGTAAGGAGAGGGCAAATGCACAAAAGATCCCACTGGGTCGAAGTGCATCCGAAAGGGCCCTCATCTAGATAAGATAAGATAAGAAGATAAGAATCACGCTTAAAACTTTCGCAACCGGACTAAAAATGGAACAATACACAAGAAACCGACAGGACTCGCTAGGCGTGCAGGTTCATACTATTTACTGCCCGCCTTACGAGCTGAGCCGGCATCTTGCATCTGAGCAAACATTACGAGTGCCTACCAGGCGGGTTCTTGGTTGCGAACGTGTTAAACAGCTAGACTGATTTCAATACAATTTTGCATTAAACATAGTTTATAGACTGGATTAAAATATAGGATAGTTTTATCCAGGGCCCACGCAGGGCGCAAGCTAGTAACAACCATAAATACCTGTACAACATGGACCAATTGAACATTATCCCGGCTAAATTCCCGAGAGTAGGTATGTTCTCTTTTTTAGCCAGAGTGTACGTGTGTTCCGGTGACTCGTCCGTCCAGAATATCCACCGCTGAAACGGCTTACGGCTCCCAGTATCCGGCAGGTAACCTGAACAGAGGTGTAGACACTAGGTAAAATAATCATTAATTTTCTCGAAAAGGGATTTAAAAGTGTAGTCAAATGGAGAAATTAGCGACGCAAGAGGTTAAATAAACACGTAGTTATAATTGTCAGTTTTAAGAAGGGGTATATTCTGTCCCTTGTTCGCAAAACGCAACTTCATATGAAACGATGACGCTCACAGTTACTGACGTCACTAGAAGACGACAACGTGCCGCGCCCCATCGTGTTCGGCGCCGCCGTCGACGCGGCCGCGCGGCTCGCTCTGCGGCAGCCTCACAGTTTATGACGTCACAAACTGTTTGCGTTTTCTCTCTCTAACAAGCAATCAAAACGGTTGTAACTTCGTTATTCTTTGAGATATCTGAATGGGATTTTCGTCACTAGGCATATTTTTTTGCCTTCTTTCTTTTGGAGTAGGTAATAATAATTTTCGAGTCTACATCCGTATAGTTTTGTATTTTAATTATTATATATCAATATTCAACACTTATAGAATTCTGTAACATAATGACCATAACACGATCCTTGCGTGCCAGGACACTCGGCTCTCCGTAAAAAAATAGCTGTGGGTACCCATTTTAAAGTCACAGGCTAGAACATGAAACTTTGTATACATAATGGGATCCGCTATACCTAGGTCGAACACTTGTTTTTATTGCTAGAAATTAAAATAGAGTGACTACGGAACCCTAAAAATAGAGCGAGTAGAACGTTTTCGTAAGTTTCTAATCGCTTCATATCGCTTTAAGCTAAGTTGACTGTTGTTGCTGTTGTTCGTATAACCGTGTAAAATGGGGTGAGTTGGGTCAAAAATCACAATCAGACCACGACAAAAAATTATATTTACATGTGGCACATTGAGTTTTATAGGTAAATAAAAATGTTCCGGCCATATGAATTTTAGTTTTTAATGATTATCTGTCCTTCAATGTTATAATTTTAACAATAAAAATACTGGGAAATCCCACCTTCCCCCTGAAGTTAGATGGGATAGCAAATGCACAATGGGGTAAGCTGGGAAAATGTAAGGGGAAAAAAACTTTCGTATTCTGAATTTCGGATTATCTTGCCCCGATCCTCGTTCCGTCCCACTCTCCGCTTAGAACCCACTTTTTTGTTATAATTTGGCTACTCCGTGTGGTCGCAATACAAGAAAATATGTCTAAAAGTATTATAAAATTACTTTTAGAGCAACCTGAGCCAGGAAATGGAAGTAGCAACTGAAAATATTCGCATAATAATCGTGTACAAACCTAATGCAGATAATGTTCTGAATCAGATAGGCGTAATAGATATTCAACCAATGTTTTTGTACGCAAAACATAGTGCAACTCGAGGAAGTGTAACATCTCTGTATTTATTCAGGCATCACCTTATCTTTCACAAATTATACAATACTTTAGACTTTTTGAAGTGAAAACTTCTTTAGCGGCGCTGTGCACTTTTTGGGATGGGGAACAATTGTTAAACTCGCCACAGGTGTAGGAGCGTACGAGGTCACAAGACCGTAGGATTTAGTGTTGCCAATTGCCGGAATACAAAAAGTGGGAGTTGCGCTTCAAAGGGCGGATTTTTAAATGAAAATACGATATTCAATTTTTTTAAAGCAATTCGGAAGCTTTTACTTCTGCCGGCACTCACGGAGTGCAACCCAGTCTTTTTTGTGACTTTGTCCCATCTGCCCCCTCAATCCCTTACTACCCCATTTTACGGTAGATGCTATACTCTTCTAACTAAATGACTTATGTTTTTAATTACCTTTTTGTAAATGCACTACTACCGCGTCCGCGGTGCCAAGCAAAGTGTCATTGTTCTCTAGGAATTTGCAATTCGACACGCTACAGCCTGACAGTGGATCCTGGTATCTGGAATCAAAATAGAAATAAAGCTGTCAGCTGCGGAAGTAGTGACGAGCCTGACTTTTTTGCCTGACAAGAGAGTAAATCTTTATTAAGCAGAAACGTCCGCTAACGTAATTCCAAATTTCGATTAAAGTGGAAAATTTAAAAATTATTCGCCACGAGCGGTATTTGAACCCACAATCTCTGAGTTGAAGGGATTGAAAGATTCAACGCCACTAGCGGACCCACGGTAGCTCAACGGTAAGAGCGATGGACGGATTCCAGAGGTCCTGTTTTTTTTTAACTTCTTCGAAAAAATTACTGACTCCAATTTCTACAGACACAGAGTCATCATAGCTTACCTATATTTTCCATAACCATTAACATGTCTATTTTTCAGCCGGGGGCAAGGCCTCCATATTAAAATAGTGTAATACCCTCGTTTTGGGCTCTCGTTCACTTCGTATGTAGGTGGCTTTCTAGTGTTGTAATATTTGAACAAGTATGCTCCTAAATTTGAAGTAATCCATGCCTGGGGACATTTAAAAAAATCTTATATACAATGCACCGTACCTATTAGGGTAAATCGCCAGTAACCGGTCACCGTTCAATAACTGGCCCCCTCATCCTAAAAATGAACTCTGTTCTCCTAAAAAGAGAATTCAATTTAGTATAACGCGACCAGTTACTGAAGGGTGGCCAGTAATTAACATCTTATACTAAAAACTAATTCTATTACAAGTAGGTGAATATATTACCGGCCATATTACCACGAGATGGTTATATTCCCGAGCGAAGTGAGTGAAAGATTGTTCAATTGACTTTGACACAGATACAAGATATTTAAACCACGAATAAACGTCTCTGGCCGTCTAATAGCCGCGTCCAAACGGCCGAGCGCGGCGGACAGCATACGGGGCATACCATAAAGCGAGATGGACAGCAGTCTATCCCGCTCAATCTTCATAATGTTATGCATTCAACCACGCTTGAACGTTTGGACGCGGCTATAGACTCTCAGAGGTGTTAATTTTTTTAATGATTTTGAATTAGGGAATAAAAAACACCTAATGTTTGAAATTAATTCCGTTTCCTGATTGGTCGATTTTAATATCTAGCTATAGCTGTATTCTGGTTCGTTGATGGCAACTATAGTTTGTGAGATCTTACTTTGAACATTTGACAGCTATCATCCCAGTACAATGTATGTTGTCATATGTCACCATTGACGTTTATTGTACCGGGATTACAGCTGTCAAATGTAGGAAGTAAGATCTCACAAACTATAAGTGAAACTGTTTTTTTTTTAAGTTATGTTTGGTGCATGTAATACAGTGAACTGTTTTGATTGGTCAAATTAAAATGTTTATAAATCTTAAATATTTATACATATTTTCCGTAAGGGCTAAATGTACTACCTACTAGCCTAATATGACACACTTTTCGAGCAGAGAAGTGATAACATAGTTAAGTAAATACATAAAAATAAATAAATTCTTACTTAAATACATAGAAAACATCCATGACTCGGGAACAAATATTCTCATCACACATATAAATGCCCTTACTGGGATTCGAACTCAGGACGTCTAGCTGCGTAGGCAGGGCCACTACCATCTAGGCTAAAGCGGTCGTCAACTATACTTTAGAAACCAAATGAGTAAAGGATTTTATTTTATTTTATTTATATTATAATTCTCAATTGACAACATTTCATTTCTTAAATCGGATAAAACTTTATTTACTAAAGTATACATATACAAAATGATATTAAACTAATTATAATAAATTACAATTAGAAAAATGTATCAAAATTTTGCCCTTTAGGCAGGGTGCCCATCACACAGGCAGCATTCCCGCGCTGAATAGCAATCGCTATTCTTTGGGCGAGAAAGCTGCCTGCCCGAGGGTCACCCGTAGCCTCCCTTAACCGCTTACTGATCTCCTTGTGGAGCTTACGCGCGTTTCTTCCCCAAGGGCCGAGTGTCTCGACGCCAAATGCGACAAAATCGTATTGGGCGCCGAGACAGCTATACTTCCCGACCTTGGATCTCTCTCGGGCATCCGCCGCTGCCCCGGCTTGCTTGGACGTGCTCGGCAAGTAGGACGCTGCCAGCGTATCAGCACAGGTAGCGTCCCACACCAGTGCACGGCCCATCCGCCAGGGGATTAAAGACATCCCGTCCGGACGCTTGCCATCATCTCGTACAATGCGAGGCTCAAGAGCGCAGGGGACGCAGGCGCTGGCAAGCGCCCTTCTCAGGATGTCATTGAGCGCAGCGTGACGGGACAGGCGGCCGGCGCCCGAGGAGCAGGCGAGTCCATGGTGACCGAAGCGATCTACCGCGGCTCCACAGGAGATGCAGTTGTGGTCCACGCACACATCAACTCCGACGCGGAGAGCAACTGCAATTCGGAGTGTGCCTGGGTCAATGAAGCTACCTAAGTTAGGTGAGGGGTAGGCGTGAAGCCATTGCCCCGACTCTGGTCTGGCTGCTGCCAACAGCCTGGCTCGGTCCCGGCCAGACGAAGAGTCGATCAACGACTTTATGGTAGCGGCGGAAGCTAACGAGTCCCAAGCCCTTTGTAATTTTGGTCTTGATGGCAAAGTTGGGTTCGGTCCTGCTAGCCAGGCGTTCCTAGCATCAACCAAGCACGCGATCTCGCAGTTTGCAGTCGTTGAGACTTTAAGGATTTTACCTGCGAGATCTTGCGTGCTGTGAGTTGATGATAAGAAAGCCGGCAAAGCTACGCTCGAGATTTTTCGAGTTCCCAAACCGCCATATCTTATGGGTAGACATGCCTGAGTCCAAGCCTGTTCGCTGAATTTAACATTAAGAATTGATTCTAGTATGGACTTCAATAGGGTATCAGTAGAAAGGACTAGATTGGGAAATTTCCAAATAGGGCAACAACGGAGAAGGTACGTAAATTTAGGAACGAGTAGGCAAAATTTTAGAATGAATAAGGCTGAGTGGGAGCTTATTTTGACTAAACGTTCAGAGTTATTTTGGAATTTTGAGATTGATTTATCTAAAACAGACGGAATAGCCTCGTCAAAAATGGGTGATCCAAGGAGGTACAGGCTGTCTTTAGTCAAAATTTTAAGGTTTGGAGCTATGTTTTTAAAACCTACTATAATTTGAGAAGCCACAAACGGATCCGTTTTTTTCGGAAATGTAAAGTTCACATTTATCGAAATTTAGTGTCAGTCCAATATCATCAAATTTTTGTATAATTTTGGATAAATCTGCCAGGACGGATTGAGACTTACCGCCAAAAGTGCCATCGTCTAGGTACCATACGTTTAGGTCGGAAGAAAGACTGTGGATGATTGGGTTGATGGCGAGACTAAACAGGGCTGGACCCAGGGGATCCCCCTGCTGGCAGCCTACGGCTGAAAGGATTTCGTTGTCTTTGTGAAGTAACTTGGATGGGGCATGGTAACATTGTAATAAAAAGTTATATATTTCTGGTATATGGTTTCGTGTCTCATTCAGCAAAGTGTCCCTATTAACAGAGTTAAAAGCGTTTTTAACGTCTATTTTCAATAGAACCTCACACAGGTCAGTTTGTACAAAGGTACGCACAGCGTGAACTGCGGCCTCGCAGCCGCCTCGAGTTCCAAAACCAACCTGTGTGGGCTCGAAAAGTTTTTGTAATTTAGAACGGGTGTGTCTTACGCAGATTTTGGCTGCAAGACGCCGAAAGGTAAAGCCAACAGCAATAGGGCGCACGCCAGCATCCTTCTTTGTGAGGGCAATCAAGTTAGCTCCATAAAGTATCGGCGTCACATCTTGGCATACATCACCCAGGAGCATAAGGTTTACCAGTTTTGTAATGCTTACTGTCAGCTGTTCACCGGCTACCCCAGAGCCGTAGCTGGTGAGGTCTAAAAGGTGTTGAGGGGTGATACCGTCTAAACCTGACGCCGACCCTTTGGGGAAGGATGCGAGGGCGGCCACTACGTCCTGCCCTGTAGCGTGGAGACACATCGAAGGATCTGATGGAGGGTCAACAAAGAAAGGGGTCAAAGGGCCTGGGGGATGCTTTGATTGTAACGCGGCAGCGGTTTCGGGAGTGTCGGGGGCGATGGTATCATTAGTGAAGAGGAGCCGTGCCGCCCCTTTAAGATCACCATCCTGCAATTTCTCTTCAACCTTTTTACACAAGTTATACGTTTTACCTCTAGTTTGTAAAGGCCGTGATAAAGACGGCAAAGCTGGTGCTAAAATATTATTCTTTATTTTCTTCGTGAGGGAAATATTTAAGTTGTTATCGTCAGGAACATGTAATATTTTGAAAGGCAGAGTTAACAAGTCATGCCACGATTGGAGGTTGTTGTTTAGTACACAATTGTTTATTGTAGCTGTTAGTACTTCGGCTACAGCGGACCTGGCACCACGCGGAATGCGTTTGACTAGAGGCGTCGAATGTTTTAGTTGGCCAAGAAGGGTTTGAAGAGGAATAGCAAGGTGGGGTGATGACGTAGATGAGCATATGTTATGGGTATTCGGGACACTTGAGATAGGATGAACGCGAACCTGATGGGTACGCGATTGATGAATGTGTAATCCTCGTGTTGATGTAAAAACTCTTTCGCATACTACACAACACTCCATTCTTCAAAATAGAAAATACAAAAAGAGGATTAAGACAATCTACAACACGCATGCGAACATAAGTTGATTAACTAGAAAATAAACTACCTAAGAATATAATAAGAACTAAACAATTAAAAGAAATAAACAACGCTGAATCACCACACACTAGGCAGGAGTTCCTCGGCGATCCAATGTTTCTGATAATCAACTACTTAAGTAGTAGAAAGTTTACGTATAAGCATTGTAAGTGTTTTTATTGACTTGCACTGCACTTTCAATATAATTTAACATGAATCGTTGATAAAATAAAACCCCAAATAAAAATATTCATTGACTTAAACTTGACACACAACCGTCAAAACAGCTGTTTTCTCTGGGGCGTAGGAACTCGGGCTGCGGACCCCGACGCAGAGAGGTTTAGTTGGCGGCCTGTTGTCTATTCCAACAAGAAATAATAGGCTGGGGGTCCGACGGTCAAAATATCCATTACTGATAATTTATTAATAATAATTGTATGAAGACGATAACATTTTGTCATGACAGGTCACGTCAAAAAAAAAGTTTATTTCATTTATTAAGTGGTTCATTCTTGGTTCATTATATGATTTAGTTCGATAGAAAATGAAATTTCAATATACGTGTTTTTTTATTTCTCCCTAACTGTTTATTTTCATTCAAAAGTATCATAATTAAAAGTAGTGAATTCCAATAGGTCGTAAGTAAAGTATGACGTCATTATTATGTCTCTCTGTGGCACCTGTCCTCATCTTTCACTAACAGACGTAGGAATGACGTCACGCACGGGGTATACCGCGTTTTACAGATTTTAGTGATTTTCTCCGAAACGAGTAAGAATAAAAATGGGAAAACCACTTTATTACGTTCAGATAAGATAATTACCGAAATGGTTTTCGATTTAGGCATCATTACATATTTTAAAATGTTGTCAATTGTGTAATTACCTTTTTACATTGTAATGGGTTTATTGCCTGAAATAAAGAAGCATTCATTCATTCATTCATTAGCGTCTAGAACTTACCTTTCTGGCACTGAAATACTTATCAATGATGTCCTGATGATGGCCCATGCTTTCCGGGGTTATCAGCATCCCAACATCCGAAAACAAGCGGTTTAAATAAGAAAACGTAGAAATCAGCGTCAAAAACGAAAAATATGTAACTAAAGTCGAAAAATACCGATGAATCCTCATTTTCAAGGTAAAATTTGCTTATTTTTTTACACTTTTCAGGTCCTATGATGTCCACATAGTATGTAAATATCTTTGAAATGTGTACATTAATTTTAAATAGAAATGTCGCACTAATCTCGTATCTGGATATAGTGGAGTATCAAGTATAAAACACGAATAGACATCGATCTTTAAAGATCATCGTACAGTCACCGGCATCAATATCTGCCGTAACAAAGCCGGCAAAAATATCTGACACGTCCTTATGGCATTAGACATAGAGTCGTGTCAGATATTTATGCGTGCTATGTTGTGGCAGATGTTATTGCTGGTGACTGTACATTTAGCGAATCGAAAATTTAGTCGAAGCTAGCAAGCAAGCTAAAAACTATATCCTACGTAAATATAAATAAAACAAAACACATGATTTGATCATTCAACCACTAAGATAATACCATATATCGGTACAAAAGGTTGCTATTATTGGTTGAAATAACCAAGTCACATGGGTTGTTTTTTTTACATTTAGTTAATTACCTAAACCTTTCTATTATAGCTACGTCCATCGTTTGGAAGAGTGTAAATATAAGTTTGCCAGTGTCGGTGTTTTTTTCATTGAATGGTAATTTTAAGGTTATTGTTTACTGCGTCGAGTAGGTATAATCCGAGTGGGATCCCCTTCAATGATTTTTTTTTTACTTTTATCGTTTCTCATAATTCATTTCGCATAATTTGTATTGGCATAATAGGACTGTCGCATAGTAATACTTTGGACTATTTTAAATTCAATAACACACATTATGCAAATGCATAATATGGTATGGGCGAATAATCATTTGTTACTTATAGGTGTTAATAAAATAACGCAAAACCTGAAAACAGTTTGTTCAGAATCGAGAGTAGAATGTGAAAAAAATAGCCAAAAATTTTCTGTCGCGATTTATTTTTTACATTGCTATGGAGCAGGTCACTCCTGTCCGCCAACGAAAAAAAAAACAACCAATAATTTCAGTTTTATTTTGTTTTGTTACGGGCGCATTGAATGCAAAATGAACAACGAAATATTAGGTTACGTTAGAATAGGTTAGGTTATGTTAATATGATATCCAGGCGCAAGGCGTTAAAGCAGAAAAGGAGGTTAGCGAAGCGGACCTCCGTCAACCTCGCCTTTGTTCCTAAATACATATAAACACCAAACTAACCTTTTCTCGTAGTGCTTCAGGCTCGTGATTGTGGTTTTTATCTGTTTGGATATGATCATTTACTCTGGTTATAATTCGAGCGTTTCACTTGTAATTATTCTCGCAATGTCAATTTTTAGGACAATACTTTTATGCCTGTTGTAACAATGCCAAGTGATTGTTATGACTTTTTGTATGTATGCTATCTGATGGTAGTCTTTGTGATCATTATGCTTTCTGTTTATGCTTTTTAATTTTATGTCTTAAATTGTATGCCATAAGATGATTGATGATGAATTCGGTAAAAAAAAATGCGTAACACTATTATGACAAATAATTTTATGCGATCCAACAGAGAATCTTTGAACTCCTTCTTTCAATAATGTATTCAAATTCCTCGGCAATAATGTATTCAACACTCATAAAAGAATGCCGGTGGACGCTTAGCTTAACCATTGTTATGAGAATTTGAGTCGACATTTACATAACGCTTTAGTATTTCACCTAGGTACCTACTTTCATTTCATTCTAGGGATGGGATGGAACGTTGCGTTATGCTAATTGAATTTTCTGACTCTTGACAATTAATGGCCCTGTTTAATAAAGATGCATTAAATTAAGTGGCAGATAAAATTTTAGTAACCAATAAAGAGTGCCACAATTACCGGTCCTGCGCCACCCGCATACAGCGGACTCGCGCGACCTATACCAGGTCATCAGTACACCTGGCACTCTTTGGGGGAGGCCTATGTCCAGCAGTGAACGTCTTTCGGCTAATATGATGATGATGAACCAATAAGAGGGATGCACACGTAACTCTTCAAACGTACGTTAGGCTAAGGTCTCACCGATCTTTACCGAGGTAACTGCTCCCTAAAACTGATAGAGTATCTAAAAATGCACACATTTTTTGGTTAGCTTTTTGCATTTTTTTCTAAAGCTTTTTTTTGCAGCGCAAACGAGACTAGAACGTAAGATTTGTGACATACTTTGCAAAGTTTAGGGTTAATTAAATTCCAGTTAGTAAGTATTTTGTAGCTATTGTAGCCTAGTGATTCAGGCATACGGCTGTTAAGCTGCGTCCGTGGGTTCGAATCCCCGCTCGTACCAATGAGTTTTTCGTAACTTATGTACGGAATCATGTAATATTTACCGTTAGAAACGAGGAGGTTCTCAATTCGGTTGTTATTTTTCAATGTTTTTGTTACCTCAGAACTCCGTCATTGATGAGCCAATTCGATTTTTTTTGTTTGTATGTATATGCTTCCAGGTGGGTCCCATTTTTTTTTAAAATTCAGTTAGATAATGGGATCCATGAGGATTTGCGGGAACGCCTCAATTTTATTAGGCACGCGTGTAATGATTTTGGTATTTTCTATTATAGGGCGATTCTCAGAGGTGACCTTATTTTATAGACATATGATGTTAAATTAAGAATAAGGCTTAAATATATAAAAAATAATGGTAGTGAAGGCCTCCTTATAGACGTAAGGGTTCGCGAGATATTTAACTTTTTCAAAACACTGAAATCAAACACACTCACCGAAATCAATATTCATAAAAAGGGTGCTACTGAATTCAAAATTTACTAATATTGTAAAAACTATATTAACATTAAAGTCCACACTTTATTAAAGTGCATGCTTTTTGTACGCATATTCATATTAGATTGCAAATAGTACTTTAAATAAATAAATACAATGAAGGTGGCACCAGCTTAACAATCAAAATTATATATTTATTCGGACATGCATAATATGCACATGCTAGAGTAGCATATGTTAACATAAACCAATTAAAGTATCTTTGTATACTGTAAAGTACAAAAATAACGAATATTTCATAGTAAAGATTGACAACGGTGGACTTTTATTTGATTTCGGTGGTCGAAAACCCCACCGAATCCGCGGTAATCACACCCGCAGAATTCAATTTTAATCGCAATTAATTATTGAAATTACAGAAATAATAATCATAGTATGAAGAAGAGTTTCTAATATCCAAATCACATACCTCTGAGGGTGGCTTACGCACTATTTCACGTGTTGCCGCGGGACAATTCGAATAATTGGATTAATTTGATAATATAATACGTGAATTATTTTGAGTCATTTAATATAAATAATAGACTAATGTAGAATACGTGAACTAATATAAAAAAATATAATAAAATTCCTGCCCTAAGTTATGATTTTTTGTTTCAACTAATCTGGGTGTGGGACATACCCACTGTTAGTCAATTTTGGCACTTTACATTTATTTTCTTATAATATATATATATATATACACATGGAATGTTTTACTAGTTGTCCAGGTGTATCAGATGCTGATGGATTTGTATGATTTAAGTCGGATTTTTTTAGCAATAAATTCAAGTGTTTATGCCCCCGCGTACACGTAAAAACGCCACCTCTGAGAAAATGCCCTATAACTCGTGTATTTACACCCGGAAATCATAAATTTGGTGGCGAGGAATTGATGATGATGACCACAGATGACTTATAGAATTCCTCAATTATGTACTTAAAAGTGCAAAAGTACGTCACAGCTTCTGATAAGATTTCGTTGAAATAGGAACTAATTTTGAAGAAGATATTGGTGATGATCATGTAAAATATGATCATCACCAATATCTTCTTCAATATGGTAAATTGAAAAAAATAATGTGGAAATGTTCTCGTTGGTAAGTGTAAGTGGTAAGTAAATGGAGTTCGGAATCTTGAAATTTCGGGATAATGTTGCTTTCGGACAATTTACTCTTCGGATGTTTCATGTGTTCCCATATTTCAAGCTACAAAGCATCGACAAAGTCAGAAGATTCCATAGGCCACAAGCCACAATATCTGCATATTGCTGCTAATTCAACACCGTCGATTACCTAAATGTTATATTCTAGGCTTGCAATGATCTTCTCCAGCGTGTTTGCGCCCACCGTTTGGCATACGCCTCTTCAATTTTCTTTCATATATAACCCGATTTCCTGTAGCTCGCCCCCAGACTGGCCCTGCGATCGTTTTTATGTCGTCCGACCATCTTGCCGAGGGTGTGTCGACCTGTCTGTTCTAGTGTGATATCACTGATATCCATTGTCCATTACAAAACGCGTTTGCTCCATCTCTCGTCGTTTCACGTGTCCGGCCCAAGCCCATTTCAAAGTTTTAACACGTCTTCCTATAACTACTTTGGTCCGTGTTAATCATCTTGAAATGGTAATCGCCAATAATACCAACACAGATACTTAAAACAGCAATCTTTAATTACCAACTGTATTGCGGTTTTTCCGGCATGGGAGGCAATAAGCGCGGTCGTTCTACCTTACGTTCCGAGTCATCAAAAACCTAATCAAGAATTTTAATTGAATATGGGCCGTGTGATATTCCTCGTATTACGTAAGTCTCAATTTAATTCAAGAGTTTAAGAGGCATAACAAATGTAAAAAGTTTTCTACTCAAATTATGACAAAAGTATTGGTAATTTATTGAAAGTAACGATTCTTCCATTTGGGTTTACGAAATATAGTTTGACATTTAATAGTAGTTTTTCGGTAAAGGAAACCCGTCTCATGCCAACAAGGTAAGGTATAGATAGTTTTCCCTCTTGGTTGGAGGGTTAGGTGGCAGTCGCTTTCGTAAAACTAGTACCTAATCTTGGGAGTTGCCAAAGTGGATCCCGGGTTTCTATAGGGTACAACCAGGAAAACTCTAGGGGAAAGAAATACCTATATTATGAAACCGATAGGTAAACACCAGTGATCGGAATAGGCAGAGTATAAATACCTAAACTTAGTAGAACAAAGTCATGAATTTGAGACTTCCTTGCGATAACATTTTTTCCGGGATTTCCCGGATTAAAAATTAAAGTTATATAAAAGTAAATCCTATAATTGAAACTTGGATGTATCAATAATTCAGTAGTAACAGCAACACTATTTTTTTTACTTTACATGAAAATCACCGATGAGAAAATTGTTGTTACTTCTATATTTCTCTGGACTACAGAAGAAACAACAATTTTATTCTATTTTTATAATTAATCTGTCTCTTTTATCCTCGTTCACATTTCGTGTTTAAGTGAAAGAGATAGACAAAATATTAGTCTTATCTATTATATTTCTCGTGGTTCCTATTGTTATCGTGTAAAAGGGAACCATATGTCGTTATCACTTGTTGCTGCTACCTGCTATCCTTTTTATGCATTAATAATAATTAATAATAAGTTGACAATACAGTTTCATACCATCCTTTATCGAGTACAGACGGGTTTATACTGTGTTTCTATGATATTTCATTTGTATTATGACGTAATATCTATAAAGAATCCGTTTATATTATTGGTTGTTTTATTTTGTGCCTATTGATTCTATTGAACCCGAAAAACGTGGTTTATTATCCCATTTATAAAATATAAGTTACTTACGAAGTTCCCGGGATTTTCGTCACGCAAAAATATAGTCGTAAGGAAGTCTCCACTTTTCGTCTCTGTGCTACTAAGTTTAGGTATTTATACTCTGCCTATTCCGATCACTGGTAAACACGCTACCACGTCAGATAAATATGAATCCAGCTTTAGTTCTTTATGGCCCGACTACGGCAGAAGAAAGGGAAATGATTTTAGGTTTGTATTTAGGGACGTATTGTCCGCCGTAGCGTTTAAGATACTGAACTGATTGTGACAAATGAGGTGTCAATCGATTCGAAATTATGTTCCGGTTGACATCGGCTACTTATTCGGTTAGTTTTCATAGATATGTACATATTTTTAACTTTATATCATGCATGTTTTTCGTAGTGTTCCTCAGCCCTCCATGGACGTTTCTGGTTGCCTCGACGAAGCAAAGAGATGGTCTGAAAAGGCTTTTATTTCCTAGGAAATCCTATTGGAACCCGTACCACCCGAATGATGACAAGATGTTGGGGCTATTAGGTGAGTTAGGTAAACCTACTCCATGCAAATATGCTTCATTGCATTTTATTGGTGCCCTATCGCAATCACTAAATTTAACTTCTTCAAATAGCCAATTATCTCCAATAGGTACTCCAATACTCCTGGAGTATTGGAGAAAAGCTACGTCCACTGCTTCATGTTTCTAAACATCTAACATTGTTATCCGTCAGTTTCGACAAACAAATTAGGGTATTGTTTTGATTGGATGATTCTGAAAACGTCATGGTTTCGGACAAAAAGGCAGTTTAGACCAAATGAAAATTCGGACTGTAGTGTATTGCTATCCTTATCTCGTGCGCATACGTCACGATGACCGGAGTGGGGGGCAGTTGTTGTCCGACCGTTGCCGGGAGTGGTGGTGTGCTGTCGAGCCAAGGAACGAGTAGCAACACCGATATACCTATAGAACGTGCCAATTAAGTGAACACTACACGGACAAACCATACAGTTGGATTATTTCAACATGTATCATGTATGTAATGTTTAAATTGGGCTTTGTGAGTATATATATATTAGGTGTCGTGTTCCTGGTGATGAAGTCAGATCGTCAGCTCCCGTGGAGAGTGTGGGACCTGATTTTTTCTCCAGCTGTCAATACAACAAATCCATAATAATATTATAAATGGGAAAGTGTATGTGTGTGTTTGTTTGTATGTCTTTCACGGGAAAACGGAGCGATGAATTGACGTGATTTTTTAAGTGGAGATAGTTGAAGGGATGGAGAGTGACATAGGATAGTTTTTATCCCCGCAATCATCCCCTAAGGGGGTGAAAGGGGCGGGGGGTAAAAGTTTGTATGGAGCTGCGATATAAATGAGTTCCACGCGGACGGAGTCGCGAGCAGAAGCTAGTCCTAAATAAATAAAGAGTCGACAGCGCGCTTGTCATTCTTCTGGTGTCGCAAGCGTCCAAAGGCGACGGTGTCTGCTTATCGTCAGCACGTACGGCTATCACGAGACGGCGCGCGAACTCTCTCGATTTTAATCGCACTATCCGTCTCTCTCTTATTAGCACAATTAGAACAAGAGGCATAGTGCGAGAAAAATTGAGAGTAAGTCGCGGCCGTCTCATGACAGACGTGCTGGTAGACCGTACGCTCGTCTGCCACCGTCGTGGTATTAAAAAAAACTGCAACGAGAATCGCTCGTAGAGGAGTCATGTGTGAGACATTGGCTGGAATGGAATACGTCATAAGTCATAAGTGGCCGACTTATAATCGAATGAGGGAACGAAGCGAAAGCAGTTCTATGCAAATTGTCCAGATGTCCCGCAAAAATGCTGCAAAAGTTACGATCACTGTTCATAACACAAATAAATGCCCTTGGGTACCGGGATTCAAACCCGGGGCCTCCGGCTTCGTAGGCAGGGTCACTACCAACTAGGCTACAGAGGTCGTCAATGGACTACTTTGATGCAATTCGGCCAACACAAATATAATCTCTAGTATTATTAAACGACGTTGCAGATTTCTCCGCTGAAGCCAGCGACTACTTCAGCGCTTTCGGAAACCTGAGCGATGTGGAGACGAAAATCACAGACAAGCACCTCAAAATAAACGGGCGACATTACAAGGTGATAAAACCTGATGAAAACCCGTATGAAACCGTTGACCACTTAGATGTAGAACAGAATTGAATAAGGTTTTGTTTTATTTTCCCTCCTGTTTTTTCCCTGAGCCTTGGTTTTGCCGGATACCTTGCATCCAGTACTTATCCAGACGGGCCGAAATCACGCTGGAGACTGCATGCAGTTCGCCGATTACTTTAGCCTGGACGGTGGCTAGTTATAACATATTTAAAAAAAAGTCGTCATTGCACCCTATTCGCGTCACAAGGTAGCCTAGTGGTTCAGCTATCATGGGGCGGCCGCGACATGTACCTCTTGTTCTAATAAGTGTTCTAATAAGAGGGAGACGGATAGCGCGAGAAAATCAAGAGAGCTCGCGCGTCTTCGCGTGATAGCCGTGCTGGCATGAGTCCAAAGAATCCCGGGTCGCACCAATGTACCAATTAGTTTTTTGGAACTTATGTACGGAATATTTACCGTTATCCTTTCGGTGAAGAAAAACATCGCGAGGAAACCGGTGTAATAATCCCAATAAGGTTTTTCCTTTGGGTTGGAAGGTCAGATGGCAGTCGCTTTCGTAAAAACTAGTGCATAGGTAAAGTTAAGATGATATAAGCTGTCCGTTTAGTACTTCAAAGCTTATCTTGTGAATAATGGCTCTGTTTCCTATTGTATAAGCCCACCGCAAATCCTCCGACCAAATAAAATTAAGCAAGTAACAATAAAACTCATACAAATACCTACCATCTCCTCTTAGTCACAAGGTTGAAATTGCTATAGCATAATACTTTCGATAATGACACTTGGATATTGAAAGCCGCAGTCAGGTAAAGTCACCCACGTTTTAATGCGTCCACAAAGATTGTTATGAACAAAACGACTTTCTTAATGAGTTAAGCTATGAACCTTTAGGAGACAACCGGGAATGCCGGTAGAAGGATGATGCACACTAATCGGGTTTGACAATAATATGAAAGCAAAGGTTAATGCTTTAAGACTGTCCTTAGAGTTAAATTTTGTATGTCCGCATATATTTACACAACTTGACTAGTTCCAAACTAAGCAAAGCTTATAACATGGGTACTAGCGGACGATATACTTACGTCCCTAAATATATAAATAAATACGTGATGTACGTAGAAAACATTAATTTCGAACGGTACTAAAATGCGATTTATGATAAAAACCAATAATTTGTCGGTATGAAGCAGTATGATACATTGCGCTGGTCTATAATTACGAAAGCTTAAAAAAAATTATACTGAAGATGTTGACGTCTGTCAAACTACTGAAGACGCATTGAAGACGTTATTACTGGATTCAAACAAATGAAATTATACTTACTGAAGAAGAGGCAGTATGGCCCATGGTCTTAGCCTGTCCGAATGGACAAATAAAATAATATAAAAAATTGACGTCTGTGACGTCTGTCAATGCTGTCAAAAACAGCTGTGCACAATAGCTGTGCGTGAGCCGTACAAATTTCTGTTGATTATTTACTCCCTATTTCGGTTATTTTCAATAAGTTTTCAATCTTATCTATTGCCTTATTTATAATTTATATGTGTAAATAAGTGAATCATCGAGATGGATGAATTCCTGTCAAAAACCGTTGCAAACCTGGTAAATATTCGAAGTCATTTCTTGCATCGCAATTTTCTTATTTTAATTCTCTCCAGTTGATGTTTTGATGCAGAAAACACTATTTCTGTGTAGATAAATATTTAGACAAACATAATAATAATGCTTCTAATTTGGAACATTGTACTCAGATCAGTAAATTAAGGCCAAAGTCTTATTACTATTTGTGTGGGTTTCTTTGTTTTCCTCTCCTTACTTCGAAATCTATACTTCTATAATAATATTATAAAGAGGAAAAGTCTGTGAGATCGTAGCTTAATAAAATGTAAGTTTTTGTATGTAATGGGTAACCTCTGGAACCATCCGATTTCAAAAAATCTTTCACCTGCATGTAGAATGCACTTCCTGAATGGTTATAGGCTTTATTATGTCCTGTGGTTTTGCCTGCGTTCTATGCAATATGCAGGCGAGGCCAGGCGGCCAGCTACAGATGGACCTGATTTTCAGAAATCATCATACTATTCTACACTTAACCTAATAATAGGCAACGAAACCTGTGATCTAGACTCTGCAGTCTCCTCCTTAGTCTATGCTTGTTTTCTGCACTGGCAACTGAGTCAACTGAAGTGCGGCATATGTAAAACCGCTGACAAAATTGGACATAAGGATCATGTATTCGTACCGGTTCTGAATGTGGGTAGAGAAGACTTTGAATTGAAAACTGAGGTGGAACATTGTTTGATAGAAAGCAGGATTGATAAAGAAATGTTGGTTTTCCGGTGAGTGGGGCATACAATATTATTTGTTTTCTGCAAACAGGTCATTTATATAAATCTGACAGTCTTGGAGGCCAAGCTTTGCTTGTAGTTGTAATTGAAAACCTGGAGAAAAAAGTCCTCTTTTAATAATTAATTTAATTAGACCTAGCTAGATCAATTTCTTGCCCCTTATACCCTAGTATTGTACCTAAGTCTCATCGAAATCATTAAGGTAATCTTTTGAACTCATTTACAAACAAATAGGTATATGAACAAGCAGACAAGATTTTGTGACAAATTGCTAGGTGTGTTGGAGACGCTACACCTACGAAATTTGTCGGACAGCCAAGCAAGGTCACAGATAATCTAGTAAAGAGTGACCTTGATTTGGCCGGCCGCCGTGCTTCCGACACGTATCCACACGGGCCGCATCACGCGTCGCCCAGGATGCAGTTCTGCCGATATCGGCCCATGTAGCGTCTCCTTTACATTTGAAGGTTGTCACGTTGCCAGTGCAAAAAAGCACAGACTAAAGAGATCAAGTCACATTTATTACAAACTTTCTATACGCCATTTTTATCGGTATTTTTCTTTTGGAAGTCAGCTGAAGTACCCCAATTTTCTTTCCAGAAATCCGACAACTATTTGGCTCTGAACCTAGTCCTAGGCAACGAGACTTGTGACCTAGACTCAGCCGTGTCCTCTCTAGTCTTTGCCAGTTTTTTGTGCTGGCGACACGAACAGATAAAGTGCACTGTGTGTACCAGGCCTACACCGGGTCGGAAAGACCTTGTGTTCGTGCCTGTGTTCAATGTGGATAGGGAGGACTTTGAGCTTAAGACTGAGGTGGACTTCTGTTTGAGGGAGAGTGGGGTTGGTAAGGAAATGTTGGTGTTCAGGTGAGTAAGATAACATGTAAATTATGCTATTAAATTAGATCGATATATTATAAACAGGTTTCGGGCAAAACATTATTGATCACCCCTCATAATAATTCAGACTGTTGTTTGTCTTTCATCATTTTATCAGCCGAAAGTCGTCCACTGTTGGACGTACGCTTCTCCCAAAGAGTGCCACAAGGACCGGTGTGTGTCCTTCCTTACTTAATGAAAATAAATTTCAATAAACTAGTTTTTAAGCGTATCTATGTAACTATACCAAGGCGCGGACACTCCGCGATTTACGTTCATCGCTACAAGTAAATGCCGGTGCCCCAACGTTGGGGAACTGGCATGTACTTGTAGCGATGAACGTCGACGTCGTCGTCGACGACGTCAGAGGGTCATAAATCTTAATGTTTTGGCTGAGAAAAAAGCGCCTTTTGTTTCAAAGGTTTTGTAAAATCAAAGGAGTGTCCCTTCTGTACTTGTACTATTATCTATTCTGTGCCTATACTGAACATTTTCGTGATATAAGATACAGTAAGCTACGGAAATGCTTACGTTCTAAAATATATATACAGTGACTCTTTATCTCAATGACTACATAGGGTCAAGATCAATTGTTGCGCTGTACGTCTATCATAAGACGGCCGCGACATGCTCTCGATTTTTCTCGCACTATAGCTACCTCTTGTTCTAAGTGTTCTAATAAGAGAGAGACGGATAGTGCGAGAAAAATCGAGAGAGCTCGCGCGCCGTCTTGTGATAGCTGAATGATGTATTAAGGCAGTAGACTCATTTTATCTAATAAATATCATTCACTACAATGTTTTTTTAGTGTCTATTTTTTTGCAGAAATGACTATGATTTGCAAGAATTAATAACGAAAACTAAGGTCAATGTAGTGTTAGTAGACCACCACACTCTGGCGACCAAGGACAAATTCCTCGCCCCGCACGTGACGGAGATCATAGACCACAGGCCCATAGATAAGACGGAGTGGAACTACAGAGATGACACAAGGTAATGTACGAAGAATAACTTTCTGTCAAAAATTGATTTTTTGGTACAAGCTTTTATTGCCGGTTGTACTTTTCTGTGTGCCATCATCAACTACTCATTGAGACGATTCTAACGAACCCAAACTCAACGGGGTTAAGTACTGAATTCCCATGGCCACCTTCTGTTTTCATCATCAGATCAGCTCCATGGTACCATAATATTGAATTGTCATCCAAACTATACTTAAACCCAAAATTTCAGCTCAATCGGTCACCGGGAACTCGCAAGATTTGTCCTATACTAACAGAGCAAGTTAAATAAAAGCTTGTAAAAATACATGGCTGCTATCAAATTAAATAAATAGACAGGTGCAGATTGCAGGCGAGCACCGGGAAGATCAAGGCGTCACGAACAGTCTAGTGAAGCCAACCGGTTTTCAACCAAGCCCCGTAAGTTTAGCACACGCTAAACAAATTAAATCGCACAAAACTCGAAATAAATGATCTTGACAGCATTAAGACACGTGCTGAAGAGTTTTGTGCAATTTTGTTTGTATATGTGTGCGTGAGCGTGTGCTAAACTTGAGATGGCTTGGTTTTGTTTGTATGTGGTTTAGCTTCACTTGACTGTTCGTAACGCTCCGTCTGTCTTTTTTTCTTGGTCTGAGGGTCATTGTAGCGAACGAAAAAAACATAAATGCGAGCTCCTTTAATTTTCTCCCAAGCACGTGTCCAAAACCCGGTACACGCATGTTCGAACTAAAGGGCTGCCTGGCATCGTTTTGACACCCCGCCCCCCTCCCCGCATAATGGTAATGGCACCGTTCTGTGGGGCCATTTTGCGGCGGTATTTAAGACTTCTGTGGTTTTTTCGTTCGCCCCAGCGACCCATCATTGTCTATAGCACGGACAGGAATGGTGATGTGTGTACGGCTGCGCGATGCTTGTTTGTCTATGATTTTTCAAGTTTGAATTGTTACACAATTACAGTATTAGGCGAAAGTTTAAAACTCCTGTGGACTCATGTTACTCCAGTAGATTCAAATCGCTCCAAGGCTTTATTGATTTGAGAATTGCTTGTATTGAGCGATAGAAACAAATGCATACGCTTCACCCGTAACACAGCGCATTCCTGATAACCCCAGGAAAATTACGTTTATTTCAAACATTAATATATAACAGCGTTTTTTTTGTTTGTTTAATTTTCAAATGTTATTCTAATATGCCTTATCCAAGAATCCTACAAATTTTCCATCGGGAAATAAATATATAAAAATAAATGACCCATCCATTATGTTTTTTGTGTGATTTATTTATTATTTTTGAAAAGCTCCTGTAAATAAAGGTTAAATATCGATTTTTTTGATGATTAATATTTTGGTGATTTTTGAGTCTACGTAATTTAATTACTAAAATGATAATAATATCAGTTACACACAAAAAAGCTGCTGTTATGAATTATTTCCAAATTTCAATTTTTTTCCATACTAATGAAAATATAATGCTTGGGCTATTAGACCACATACCTACACAGAGCATGTGGTGATGTTATAATAGTACTTTCCCTTGTCGATTTCGATGGCCGCTGCCCTAACATATTATGGATAAGCCCTATCGCGCCACCATGGGCACAGCCCGAGGTCGAGGTCACGCTTAGGATTAATTTCGTGACGCGGCCAGCGAATGAAAAAAGCATACAATGCGAGCTCCTTATAAATTTCTACTTAAACACGTGCCTAAACCCCGGTATGCGCATGGAATTAAACGGCTGCCTGGCATCGTTTTGACACCCCGCCTACAACCCCGCATAGTGGCAATGGCACCCATTCTGTGGGGCCATTTAGCGGCGCTACTTACCTATAGACATCTATGGTTTTTTCGTTTCGACTTTGTTTTGTAAACTGTTTGTTAGTGTGTCAATAGCAGTGATCGGAATTAGGTGAGCAAAAATACCTATACTTCGCGAGAGGACATAATATAGAATGGATACAACCGGATAAAAATATTATTTTTTGGATTCCGGGTATCCGATATATTATTTTCGATATTTTCGCCAATCTGACTAGCACTGACAATGAATAGGAATACACAGATTACTTAATTTATAATATATTTCACATTTTCGGATTTCTTATAATTTTAACTTCATGGCAAGAATGTAACCATTTTTACTACAAACTTTACAAAAATTCTATAAGGAAAAGAATGGATGTTCAACATTACGGCTAGTATTCGCAGTGCCCGGATAAACATCGAATACCCGGAATCCAAAATATAATAATATTTCTATCCGGTTGTGTCCACTCTATATTATGTCCTCTCGCGAAGAATAGGTATTTTAGCTCACCTAATTCCGATCACTGGTCAATAGTTTGATGCTGATTATAATGCAACCGATGCAAACAAAAGTAACCGACGCCATACGCTTTTCTCAGAGCTTAAAATAGAAGTGGGCTGGCCATGTAGCGAGATACAATGATGACAGATGGACACTGTTATTTACAAAATGGCCAGGACCACAAGGCTCTAGAGCCAGGGGTAGACCAAGCAGCAGGTGGCAAGATGAATGTGTCAATTGCAGATGTAAATTGGACAAATACTGCTAAAAATAGAGAATAATGGAATTCTTTGGAAGAGGCTTTTACCCTTAGGGGGTCGATACAATAATATAATTATATAAAAATAAAATATGTTAATGCATGCAAATTTTAATACGTATTACAAAATTAAGAATACAGTCTTAAAACAATTAAATATTAATACTCTAATGAATAAGAAATAGCTAATATAGTGCAATTTATAATGAGTATCAAATTAATTTTAAAATAGTATTGAAATGTTTTATAATTTGTTTTTATTGTATACATTCTATTTCGCATGTTATTGAATTATAATTGTTGTGAATTATGGAATAAATAAACTTATTATTATTATTAGATTATGATGCTTCGCCCCCAGGTCTACTATAGAAGCGGTGGGGTCGTGCTGCACGCTAGTCGCACAGAGGATACTGGACATGTCAGCAGTCATGGGAAAGAAGACTAACTTCTTCGAGGCCTACCCGCTTTGCACACAGCTACTACACTGTAAGTAGGCACTATCGCACACACACACAGCCACACACGCCGAGACACGTGGCAACACTGGTCAAATAGCGACTTGTTACAGGTGAAGCGCCAGCGCACAAAATAATAATATAAAACAAAAACAATACAGTTAAGAAAAATAATAAAATATAATTCCCGAACGCTACATAACCGCGCCAACCGACCAACTAGCGCTGCCTCGTGGTGAGCGAGTACTACCAAGCTGGTCTCAATTTAGAGACATTCAGATGTATAGTACGGCTTTTCCCAGGTGAACTTTTCGCTTCGAACCCTTATCTTTCAAACAAAGGCCATTGTCTCTATTGTGTATTGTTGTCTGTAGTGTAGGACGATAGACCGCCCCGAAGCAATACAATCGTCCCACACTACCAAAACGTAATATCTAGAATATCAGTGACATTCAATTTGAACCTTAATACTATGACGATACCGTTTGTTTTTCAATATGCATGTTGTTGTGTCGCGTGCTTACTCGGTAGCTATGCGATAATGGCATGAGAGTAAAGGAGCGACAGAATGACGATCAAGTTAATAACGATGACGTATCAGACAAGGATAGAGTATATCTCGTCCCCGTTTCTTTGCATTTACAATAATGTCTGTTTCAGCAACAATTATTCTCGACACTGTGAACTTTTCTAAAGAAGTCAAGAAAGGCACGCCGCACGATTTGGAAATTGTGTCGTTTCTGGAGGATCTCCTGAAACTAGACAATCCAGGAACTGAAAGGTAATCGACATTATAATTGGTTCTATTTCTTATTCGTGGCGTGACGTCAGACATTTCCGTAATGAAGTCGGAGCACGGAATAATTAATAGTACCCAAAAGTACAGAAGGTCCACTGCCTCTGTGATGACGTCATCTGTCATTTTTTTGCAATAGACAATCATAGAGTGAGATAGGGTTTTTAACGTACCACATAACTGAACATCCGAATCGATAACTATTTTAGTTCCAATGTTTGTTATTGAAATGATCATATAATATCTAATCTATCATAACTATCAGTTCAATAATATAATAACCGGGAAGTCAGGATTCATTAAAAAATACTTGAATATACTTTAAGTATTTACAAAACAGTTAATATTTTGTAACAGGATTAATTCTTTCGTGCGATCAATGAAATGATGTTGTTACTACGTAAAACGGAACGTATGTATGAAACGTCATTGTATGCGACAGCCCTTGCTAGACCACCACAGGAGGTTACCATAGACAAACATCGTTCCACAGTGGTATTGGCCTGGTCGGAGCTAATTTGGCTGTTTCATATCATCAACAATAGTTGAAGGATAGTGATCAATAGTCATAAAACAACGGTGCGGTATTTCCGGACCGATACGACCTTCAAGAAAAGAGCTTACTCCCATCTTAAAAGCCGGCAACGCACTCACAACACCTCTGGTGTTGCAGGTGTCCATGGGCAGCGGTAATCGCTTACCATCAGGTGATCCGTCTGCTCGTTTGCCTCCTATCAAAAAAAAAAAAAAAAAAAAAAGAAACAAGTGCTATTAAGATTCTACGGACACCACGCCACTGCAAGGCAATGAACCTAGATAATTAGTTATATTAATTGGGTTGCGGACTCGAAACGTATTATTACTTCAAAAGAAAGTAAGGCATAAAATAGCTATGTCTAATGGCGAAACTCTCATTAAAATATCTCAAAAATCATAATCCTCCTCTCCTTCGGCAGTCGAGTAAAAATTACGAAGCTGTCACTGTAGACAGAAAACGCTAGCAGATCACGACGTCACGACCCTCGAGCGTCAGGGCGAGCGTCGACGCTACGACGTTTTACATATATTTTTTATGACATGCCACATTGATTCCGTTGCGACGACGGCGACGCAACGGAACGCATCGCACCAGTGGGGCCTCGCTCTCACAGTAAATGACAATCGTTTCATATGAGCGTTTTGCGGAAAAGGGACGGAACCCCGGAACATACCCTCTCTTAAAACTTTGGACACTTTAAATAACTTTACAGTACATATGGTGCTACTTTCCCGCACTAGTGCGGAATAGAGCACTTTTCGTGCCTATGTCGAAACTTTAAAGAGCCATATGTACAGTAAAACGTTGTACGATACACGTACGAATAGGTAATTCGCAACTCGTGTCGACTAAAAACACTCCCTTCGGTCGTGTTTTAATTTATCACCACTCGTTGCGAATTTCCTATTTTCGGCACTTGTATCGTAAATAACTATTGTGATTATTGCGTTACATTTGATAGTATATTATGCTCTGTGGTTTCGCAGCGATTTCTAGCTCTGAGAGGCTACCGCGAAACGAAAACGAACTTCGTTCGTGTATCTTCCTCTCAATCGCTCGAACTTGCAGGTGCGACAGAGACGGAGATACACAAAGGAATTTGTTTTCGTTTCGCGGTAGGCCCACTGCACGGATATCACGCGACGGCGCGCGAGCTCTTTCGATTTTTCTCGCACTATCCGTCTGTCTCTTATTAGAACAAGAGGTATAGTGCGAGAGAAATCGAGAGTATGTCGCGGTCACATGATAGACGTGCTGGTCAGGTATTTTATCCCTGAACCCGTAGCACGGTTGCCATTTTATCACTTATCGTTGTGGTAAAGACGTCCATCACGCTCTGACAAGTATGCGAGTGCGTGAGTGACGGATGCCTTATCCACAACGATAAGTGATAAAATGGCAACCGTGCTACGCCCGCTGATGTACAAAAAAAACCGGCCAAGTGCGAGTCGGACTCGCGCAAAAAGGGTTCCGTACCATTATCTATAAAAACAGTAAAAAGAAGAGTTTGTTGTATGGGAGCCCCCCTTAAATATTTATTTTATTTTGTTTTTATTATTTGTTGTTATATCGGCAACATAAATACACAATCTGTGAAAATTTCAACTGTCTAGCTATCACGGTTCTTGAGTTACAGCCTGGTGACTGACAGGCAGACGGACAGCGAAGTCTTAGTAATAGGGTCCTGTTTTTACCCTTTGGGTACGGAACCCTAAAAATTATGATTCAATAAAAAAATGTCTATATGTATTATTTTATTATAGGGAATGGAAACTGACCCGTTTGCTGGAAGCCCGCTCCAACGTGTCCAGGCTATCGGCAGAGCAGCTTCTCAAGAAAGACGTTAAGATCGTTAAAGAGGTTTACGTACCAAGTTTCCCTATACTTGTGCAGGTAAGACTCATCATGTTTTCGCTTTTCGGGTTCGCTGGGGTGGGGGGATTTAGGCTCGGTTTTAGTAAGGGCTTTGCTGCTTTTTGGGGCTTGAACCCCCCCTAGCCCCCTCCTCTCTGGCACACCTAGCTTGGCAGACCTTTCCATAGTGTTTGGTTTGTGTTAGGGATTAGTGAAGTCACAACATGTGGAGTATGTTATTTTCCTGACATTTTGTTGTTAATAATCATTAACAGTTCAAATCAGTGTCAGTGTAGTCAGTTTTAATCAGTGTGTATATTTAATGTTAGCTCAAATTGTAACCAGAGGTACGTGTTAGGGCAGTGGTTCTTAACGTTTTAGTGATGAGGGACCATTTCATTGTTTTTTGTTTTGCCATAGACCCCTTACTGTTTAGGGGTCGTTATGTCGACTCGTTGGCACTTATTTCATATATTTGATCGATGGCTTCGCGGACCACTTCGGGTGCTTCCAGGGACCACCATTGGCCCACGGACCACCGGTTAAGAACCACTGTGTTAGGGCTATGAACCGATTAAGCAAGAAAAAAATAAGTTAGTCTTAACTACCAAAGCGTAATTATTTTTAGAAAATTTATCGAGCGGCAATGTATTGCGTACACTGTGACATGATGACACATGGAAGAATCGGGTGACATAATGTGACAATTTATTGTGACGTCACGTCAGTAAGACAAAGTAGTGATCCATTGCGTGCTGAATATTTTTTTATGAAAAAAATTTATAAATATGGAAATGATAAAGGTTCTTAGCGTTAACACCAACCTCTGGTTACAATTTGAGGTAATATTAAATATACACACTGTATACGTTATTTTAAACGAAATTCCGTGTTTAAAAATGGCCACCAAATCTGACAGAAAACGTTTCCATTGACGACGCGAAAGGGCAGTTTTAGTGTGCCTCTTTTAGAGCGCTTATCGACTTCTTTTTATAATTACATCATACATTTCTGGTGAGCCAAGGCACAGCGAAATGTCATCCCGCTCGAATGTGGAGCAGCCCAACTTGGGAAGTACCCCCTTGCAGAACACCACAGCCATAATAACACTACTACGTGCTCTGTAGTAGTAGTCGCCAGAGCTCCCGAGGATGCGTTGTGTTGAGAGCGCGGGCATTTGTTCCTTCAGCTGTCAACACGGCGAATCCTCAAACATATCAAGGGTCGGCCACGCCCATGTTACTCCTTTGGAGTTGCATGCGTCTCGGCTGCGGTGTCCGCTTACCATCAGGCGGGCCGTACGCTTGTTTGCCACTGTCGTTGTATAAAGTAAAATAAAAAACATCATAATAGTAACAAGAAACTAATGTTCAAGGTATGTCAATATCCACCAGACCCCCTAGCACACTAGGTTTTATGTCCGACGTAAAGCATTTGTCCCTCTTGCACTCGCATTTTTGCCAGAATGGGACGAATGCTTTATGTCCGACATAAAACTTAGTGTGCTAGGGGGTCAGAAACGCGTGAATCGTGTTACCAATCTGGCAATAAAACACGCTGAATTTGAATTGCTTAGTTTTATCCATCTCATTACACAATTCTCATACAACAATAATACTTTGTATAATGACCGTCAGGCCCAATTTCGCAGCAATAAAAGAAAAAAATATAAAACAACAAATGGAATATAAAAAAATAAGAATGTCATAAATTTCAAAGTTAAGAATATAAATAATATTAAAAATATGAATAATCATTGTACAGAGGCTCTAGTATAAGTTTTACCGAAACAAAAAATTTCGATCGCGTTTGCGTTCTACCCTCAATTTGTATGGGAATTGACAGCTAAACGCGAACGCGGTCGTAACGTTTTGTTTCGGTGAGCCTCTGAGAAGTACCTTATCAATAATTGGCGTACAAAAAAATACAAGGCCAAAACCAAAACCTCGTCCCTTAAGGCGCCGTAGGTTCATGGTCTTCTCTCCCTCTCACTGAGCATAATCGTGAGTGAGATGGAAGTGCGTGCTCGGAAGCGCGGAAATCATGTTTTTTAATTTTATTTTTTTTGCCGTTGAAATAAATAAAAAAGTAAACACAGATTTCTCTCAAACATGATATTGCCGATTTTTAGAAGCCATTTTAATATTTTTAGCTTTTGTGCATAATTTGTAAGAAATATTTTAAGTGTATTTTAGACCCTTTTACACCTATGTTCGTGTTTTTTTTCTATCGAGCGAAAATTGCTTAATCATGTTTCTAAACACTGATTTCCCTGCAGAAAAGCCTCTAGATTACTATTCGTGTTTTTTTAAAACCATATTATTATAAACAGACGCATTATATTGTTTCAAAAACTCTGTTCGCTTAACTTCGCTGAACCTACGGCGCCTTAATATAGTCAAATAAAATTAAACAAAATAATAGTGAATAATGCGAGTATGTAGTACTTATCCATTAAAATGTCGGTATATATTTAAAATGTCAAATAAAAATTATTAAAAATCATTCTAAGACTTACTACATATCTGGTTTTACTATTAATTCAAAGGAGTTCCTGTCCAGGCCCGGAGCCCTACCCGCGGTCACCGAAGCCCTACAAGCGAGCGGTTGCTCCCTAGCTCTCCTGCTCGGCATGAGCCTCAACAACGGTCTGAAGAGAGACGCCGCTATATGCGGGAACGAGCCCGATAGAACTGCCAAAGTAAGTTCATATCATATCATATAATTTATTCAGTAATAATCATACATTGCTATACATGTCCTTGGTTTATACACGGTGTTCCCGGGAATATCCGTTGTCTTCGGCATATTGCAGAATACATTCACAGAAACCAATTAGCATAATAATTTCGTGAAAAAAAATATTTTTTTTTTCTTTTTTTATAAAAAATAATTTAATGTAGCATTAACAGTTATTGTCTTATTATGCAAGGGTTCAAGACCAGAAGGTCCAAGAAGACAAATTAAGTAAAAAAAATGTACTTCCGACGCAGTTTTTGCCTAATATCGAACAAACTCACTTGGTAAACCTTCTTGTAGTGTATAGGAACCTTACAACATTTAAAAAACTGTGATGACACCACAGTTAATAGCCTTTACACCGGTTAAATCTGCAAATCTGATTAAATTAAAATATTCAATATCTTGATAACAGTAAGAGTTAAGATACTACTGTCTTGGAGAAATTAACTTTATTTGATCTAACCTATGCCCCCTTGCAATTAACGGAAATTGCCAAAAACACCTTGTATACACATGCATACATACATACATTCATGCCTTTATTCCCAAAAGGGGTAGGCAGAGCACTTGAAACGTATGTTCCAGCGCCTCTTTTAGCATAAATGTGGGTATAAAATATCGACGAAATGTGATATTGCAGTGATAGGTTGCTAGCCCATCGCCCACAACACACTTCAACCCTGGTCCCTTAGTCGACTTTTACGACACCCACGGGAAGAAAGGGGGTGGTGAAATTCTAACCCGACACCACACGGGTTTATATATATTTAACTTAAATAAAAATTAAGGATAAAAAATACAGAGATTCTATTAAATAGTAATTACATAGTTAATATTCTTCCTTTAAACCATATGGTTGTGCATGTTTCATTAGAGAGATTAGGGGCAAGGTAAAGGTTGTACCTGTGTGGAACTGGGCAGGCCATGTTTCAAGGTACCAGGACAAGAGATGGACCAAGTCAACCACAGAATGGACTGGCCCACTGGGGAAGAGGAGCGTAGGACGACAGAGAAAGAGATGGGTAGACGACATAGTAGAGGTGGCTGGTAAAAACTGGATGGACAAACCTCATGATAGAGAAAAATGGAAGAAAATGGGGGAGGATCCTACCCTAAATAGGGACTACAAATAAGAAAGGAAATAAAAAATAAAACACAAAAATAGGATAAGAAATTGTAAAAAAAAAACTAAGTGGGAAAGAAAGCTATAATAATAAAAAATAATAACAATAAAAATGATATACAATTCAATACAAATGCTCTTTATTGTACACCTCAATTTATGAAAACAATACACAACAACGACAAATAATAACTAGAGGTACACAACAGGCGGTCTTATCGCTAAAGAGCCAGACAACCTTTGGGTAGCGGAGAAATTGTAGCAGATATTTTACTAGTAGGTGGCCAATCAATAAAAAACTAATTAAATGACAAATGGTGTGTTGTGTGTGATGTTGTTTTATGTTATAACCCCCACAAGGTGGACTTATGACCTGGTAAAGGCTGCGGGAGACCGCTGGATGCGGGTGGCGCGGGATCGGTCACTTTGGCACTCTTTGGGGGAGGCCTATGTCCAGCAGTGGACGTCTTTCGGCTGATATGATGACGATGATGATGACTCAGAAGTTCATGACGTCATGAACCTAGAGCGCAATCTCTCTAAGAGCAACAAATAGGTACGATTGTAATTACGTATTCTTATGAGATACTATCTTCCGCCCCCGACTTCGTCTGCGTGCACCCGGAATTAAAACTATCCTATATTTTTATCCAGGCTATAAACTATCTTCGTGCAAAAATTCATCCAAATCGGTTGAGCCGTTTAAGGATGATTGAGTAACAAACATCGAAACATCTACCTACAAAGCAAGCATGCCTACGAAGCAAGAAGTCCTGGGTTCGAATCCCGGTAAGGGCAAAAATTTATGTGATGTGCATGAATATTTGTTTCTGAGTCATGGATATTCTCTATGTATTTAAGTATTTATATCTATTATATATATCGTCGTCTAGTACCCATAACACAAGCTTTACTATGGGACTAGGTCGATTTGTGTAAGATTGTCCCCTTATATTAATTTATTTATCTAAACATCCAGACTTTTGCATTTGTAATCCATACTAATATTATAAATGGGAAAGTGTATGTGTTTGTTTGTTTGTCCGTCTTTCACGGCAAAACGGAGCGACAAATTTACATGATTTTTCAAGTGGAGATAGTTGTAGGGATGGAGAGTGACATACGATAGTTTTTATCCCCGAAATGATGGGGGGTAAAAGTTTGTATGGAGCTGCGATATAAACGAGTTCAACGCGGACGGAGTCGGGGCAGAAACTAGTATTATATATATATATATTAGGAAGTAAGATAGTAGGATTTGAATCGGCTTTTAATCATTAGACATATATTTTTCCTTTCCTTGGAGTAATAACAAAATATTGAGTCAACATTTCTATTACAAAGTGGAAATCTGCGATATCTGCCTACCCCTGCGCGAAACAGGCGTGATTAATTGTATGTAGGTAACTCTATTATTTAACGTGACGCTTAAGAGTCCGCAGTAAGCTCGGCCGAATTTCACCTTCCCATACAAACGTAGTTACGCTCTCATTTTAAAACTACTTTTAGGATTATGACGATACTATGCTTAGGTATACAATGGCATGAGATATATCTGTCTGTAATTAGTTTATATTGTTCCAGTTTATAAAACAAACAAAACACAGCAAAAACAAGTTTTGTATGAAAAACTTAAATTAGCTGTTTTTTTTTACTATGGTATCTGAAGCTACATAAACTAATTACTGACATAGATATACCCCATGTCATTGTGTATGAAAAGTTTCGTTACAATCCAACGCGTAGTTTTAAAATGAGAGCGTAACTACGGTTGTATGGAGAATCGAGCTTACTGCGGACTCTTAAAAAGCTATGATTACATTGTTTTAGCTAGCCCAATTCCTCCAGGACTGGACACCGTCTCTCCAGCTGACAGCGACGGACCTCCAGTACCCAAACACCTATTACTTCAACCAGCTGCATCTAGGAGCTTCTAGAAAACAATACATTCCGGCTGTCAACGCGTTCTTGCAAGTTTGAAGTAGAGCTCCCAAACCTTCGTCATCATATCAGCCGAAAGACTGCTCGATGTAGGCGTCCCCAAAGAGTGCCAATGACCGGTCCTGCGCCACCCGCATCCAGCGGACTCCGCGACCTTCACCAGGTCGTCAGTCCACCATCCGCGCCGCGGTACGTGGTCGCCACTCGAGATCCTTTCCGTCCCAACGGCCATCGGTTCTACGTGCTATGTGCCCCGCCCACTGCCACTTAAGTTTAGTGATTTGAAAGGCTATATCGGTTGCGCTCACGCAGAGAAACTCCCAGCATAGCCCTCTCCATTGCCCTTTGGGTGACTTGGAACCTTCTTATGAGGTCTATAGACTTTACGGGTTGCTAATAGAGATTCTGATTTTGACAGATTATCATTTATATTAATTCTTCATTCGGCGGATTTCCGTTGCTATAAGTTTTCGATTTTGCATTTCCGATTTATGGATTCCGTTTAAGGGGGTACATTGGAAATTATAGAGTTCTTTGAAACGCCGTTCTGAGTCGATGAGTCTTTATTTTCTTTTTTTTTGTTTTTATTCAGCCTACTCAAACAATATAGTATTTTCGACGAAGTTTATACAATAGTATTTTATCTCATCAAAAATCTCACTTACTGAAATATGGAAAAAACTTCACGAAGTTAGATTTTTAATTTTATCGTATACTAAAAAGCCATTCCGGAAAAGTGTTACATTTCTTTTTCTCTTGCGCGAAAGGCATAAGCGTCTCTGTCAAAGGGGCGTGGTTTTCACGAATCAACTCATCGTCTTAACGATCGACGAATTAAATGATGTACCTATTAAAGTTCTGACAGCATTTTAATTTTCTGGTACAGTCGGCGTCATATAGTTAGTAGCAGGCAAGGTAGCCAAATAGTTCGGTACACGTCTTTATTACTGTAAGAATAAGGGTGTGTGACGAAATAGTTGGCTACTCTTTTTCGTTTTTGAGGCTTTTGAGACACAGGGCAACCTACTTTGAAAGCCGGGGCTTCAACTATTATGTACCTATGTTTATAGTTGCAATAAAGAATTTTATTATTATTATTATTATTATAATACTCTGGCTGCTACTAACTATGACGCCGACTGTTCAAGCTTTATCTATAGACCTGGGAATCCGATTGGGAATTTAAATACACTAGAAAGACGTAAGGCCGCACCACTGATAAATGTTGAAAAATACCAACTGGAGTTACCTAAATAAAAACATGCTTTAAAAAGTTGTTTTTATACATTTTCTACAGTCGAGTTCCAAATTATGAACACGTGCAAAGTGAACAAAAATATGTGAACACGATTTTATTGTTCAGGGCATAAGTGCGTACATATATATAACGTACACATATTAATAAACTCGACAATTAAGGGAAAGTTTATAGTAAAGTGAAACAAGCCATATCTACTTTATAAAATATTTATTCAAAATATCTTAACAATATTGGAACGATATAGCATAGCACCGCTCACATTTACTTGGGCGTTCGGTGCTTCAAGAGCGAGACAGCTATCTGACAAAAAGAGATAGTAATAGATCTCATTCTAACAAATAGCTGCGTTCTCTCACGAGCCTGCTCTGTGCCTTATTAGCTTCTTAGTCAGCTTATACTGAATTATATCATTTAGTCATAATACTAGTCCAAAAACTAAATATGTATAATCACTGCACTGCTTCTGTTTCCAATTTTTGTTCACAATTTGCAATTGAATATTACTTAAACAACCATAGTCAATATTATTTGATCGCTTACATTATATAATTATAAAACCACCTCCTAAAAGAGGTTAATGTTCTCCTTTTCACCACGCCTCAATGCAACACTGTCAAGCGTATCAACCGTGCAATAATGTGGTGAAAAAACGAGCGTGTTACCTCGAAAGAATTCCCACTTTTCGGCCTTAACGGCTTTGAAATAAAGTCGAATTTAGGAATCTTTTCATTCCTTGACATCATTATAACTTACAAAATGATAGGTCGGGTCTGAGATTGGATTGAGATATTTTTAGGTACGATAGTTAAAATTATTTAAGCTATCCGTTTAGCACTTGAATGCTTATCAACAATGGCACTGAATCCTATTGTATAAGCCCACCGCATACCCTCCGACCAGATAAAAACAAAGCAAGTAACAATAAAACTCATACAGCTACCATCTTCTCTAAGTCACAAGATTCAAATTGCAATAGCATAACACTTTCGATAATGACACATTGAAAGCCGCAGTCAGGTAAGTCACCCACGTTTTAATGCGTCCACAAAGATTGTTATTAACAAAATGATTTTCTTAATGAGTCAGCGATTTCAACCTTGTGACTTAAAGGAGATGGTAGCTATTGTTACTTGCTTAATTTTTATCTGGTCGGAGAATTTGCGGTAGGCTTATACAATAGGAAACAGTGCCATTGTTCACAAGATACGTTTTCAAGTGCTAAACGGGCAGCGTATACAATTTAGACTATACTCGCCCTCAACCCAAAAGACTAGGGCAATAAAACCCTTGAGCTCGCGTTATCAGTTTCCCATTGTCTTGCACGGAGCGAGCGGAGACCATTAGTGCAGGTAGTAAACCCACATAAAGGAAAGTCGATAAGTTGAATAGGTACATCACTTGTTCATGAATTTATTTTAAAACACTTCGTAATCGACACATTGCCATCACTACGACCCTACGGGCTTTATTACCCCTGCCTCGAGTTTTATGGCCTCAGTCGTCTTTTGGTTTGAGGGCGAGTATACATGCGTTAACATAAAGCATTTCACAACTGCTGCCTGAACATGGCCGTGACTTCTTCCACCGTCTTGTTCTTCGTCTCCGGTACCTTGAGGCTGATGAAGCAGAGGAATATAAGCTGGAACACCGCGAAGATCACGAACACGTACGCTTTCAGCACCAGCTGGAAGGATAAGGATGGCAATACTTATGTATGTGTTTCACAAATGCCCAAGGCAAATGATATTTAAGACACTACTAATATTTGAGAAATGCAACTGTTATTTTTGACTCCACAGTCAAACAATCAATGTAGTTTTGTAGAGCCTTATGTTCATGTCTAATTTTAGTTTTTAATAAATAAATAAAAAATTATAATGCCTAAAGGCATTATTGATAAAAGAGAGCTGCTACGCGTTAAATGAATTCCTTGATGAAAAAGATGAAATACATAAACTCTGTACCGCATTGTATAATAACTGGAGTTAAAATACCATTATTAGTTAGCTAAGTTAGTATATAAGTGCTATTGTGTGCCCTGACAGATTTTCTTAAAATGTAACCAAACACATACATTATTGTACCTACATGACTATACAATGAATAAATGAATATGAATACATTGGTATATCCTCGTAAGGCCCATTAACACTTTCGCGACCGGACTTATATCGGAACAATACCGGAAAACCCGACAGAACTCGCTAGGCGTGTAGGTTCATACTACTGCACGCCTAGCGGGCTGAGCCGGCATCTGAGCAAACATTACGAGTGCCTACCAGGCGGGTTCTTGGTTGCGAACGTACACAATGCACACTCCGTTTCAATGGGATTCGAACGTTTCATAAAACAAATAAGTATTCCATTTGTTTCGTTGATTATTCCAATTAAACTCTATCCGATTTTCATTTAAATTACCTTAGAAATAATTTTATATGTTGGGCCTTACGGGGATGTACACACAGTAAGATTGTGATAACTGAACCCTATTTGTTAAATGAAAATAAACATTTGTACTTGTAATGTGGTGCGGTGATGTGTTTTCATACATTTGACACTTCGCATGCTTATGCGCATGCGCATATCTCTGATCACTCGCCCATGGGCACTCCTACTAAGCGATATGATGAACACTATTGGCGTGGAAATAGGGATGTACCTTCATCAGAGCACACTTACTTGAAGCGGCAAAAAGCACAGCCCGACTAGGAAGTTGGCCGCCCAGTTGACTGTGACCGCCACCGACGCAGCCGCGGGCCGCGAGGACTGGTTGAACAACTCTGCAAACAGACATTGTTTCAAAGGAAATAAACGAATTTATTCTGCAATTAGGCCGTAATGGCACTCTTACAAGTCAAAAGTCTACCAGCGTATATTAATAGGAAGACCACCGTTAAGAAGAAACGCCGAAACAAACTCAACAGTCAGTCACGTTTTGCAAAAATCGAGGTATCATCAAATCAGTAAATGATTATTAAGCAGAAACGTGTGCTAACGAAATTCCAAATATCGATCATAGTGGGAAATAGAAAAACTATTCACTGTTAAAAATGGGGTAGCGCATTGTTACTAACGATTCTCAATGTGACTTGAGACGTTGGTGCCGTTTCAGAAGTTGTAATAACTTCGCGGTAGATGTCGCTACGAGCCTCCCTGAGGTGTAAATACAATATTGGAAGGGATTGAAAGATTCGTCGCCATCAGCGGACCCACGGTAGCTCAATTGGCAGAGCGATGGGCGGATTCCAGAGGTTGTGGGTTCAAATCCCGCTCATGGCGAATAGTTTTTCAATTTTTCACTGTGATCGAAATCATCAAATCAGCCTAAAGACGTCCACTCCTCGACAAAGACAGGTAAGGAACCCGGCGTTTATCGCCGTAAAGCGTCTCATTCCAGACCCGTATCATGGTCGGCCTTACCACACGATAAGTGACAAGATAGACCGTCCGTCACTGTCTGACACCGTTCGATAGAACGAGACGATGCTCCTATCTTGTCAGTTCTCGCGTGATAAGTCCGACCATGATACGGGGTCACCAAGCAGCTTGCTAGAGGTACTCACCGGTGACCAGGAACCAGGGTATGGAGCCAGGACCCACGGCGAACATCACGACGAATAGAATCACCAAGGCGATGCACACGTACGGCATCCATGTGAACGCGCTCTGTAAATAATAACAAATGACTTAAGCTTATGTACCTATTATTGTTACACATTATTTGTAAGTACGAGAAGTTGGAGCCATTCCCAAGGAGGAAATGGACCAGCGGTCGTTTTCAGGATAGAAGGCATGACCTGGCCAAGACACTGACTCATACGGCCAACGGAATGTACGTCTTGGGTCCGCGGATATACAACCGATTAAATACTGTCAGAAGTGCCTTGGTTTTAGGCTGGCCGCATACACACGTTTTCCGTATCCGATTTCCTAATGCGTAATTTCGATTTGGAATTCCGTGAGACTAGCGCAAAAGTTAGTTTTTCTTCATTCGGAATGTTTGAGGCTTTGCGGATGTCGCACCCATATGGTTTCACAACATACGTGTGCGACATCTGCAGAAGTGCAAGTAAAGACAGTGAGCCTTCTATACAAACAGGTTGTGGGATGGACGAGTGGTCAGCTAGTTTCAATTTCACGTGCACGTATTTGACGTCTGTAGCGCGCCCGACTGCGCGAACGCTTTGCGGATGTCGCACCCATATGGTTTCAAAACTTACGTAGCATAGGCGCGGGCGCGATTACTGAATAGAAATTTCCGAATGTGTGCACCGCCACAAACAAAATGTATGCAAGCGATGCGTTCCGCATGACGTCTTTCATACAAAAATCCGCAAATAGGTTAGGTACACCATAGGTTAGGTTAGGTAGGTTAAGGTCTTTAAGCAACAAAATTAAATTAAATATACCAGTCCATCTAAAATCCTGGGCGATGTATAACGACTCCAATCATTCTATCGCACCGTATGACTATGACATTTTAATGTTATGTTTGTAACTTTGCCCCTAACAGTATAGATATTTTTGTGAATCCAATCTATCGATATTATTACCACCAAATAAACATAAGGACCAATGTCCAATACTTATCTATTTGATATAACCTAGTGTTAACATTGTCGGCAATATTATGCAGTCGTGTAATATTGCCAACAATAGGGGTGTATACAATAAATAAAATAATAAAAATCGCAATGTCATATTTTTCGCACAACGCAACTTCATATGAAACGATGATGCTTGTAGATTGTGACATCACTAATAGACGGCAACGTGCGCGCCGCCGTCGACGCGGCCCCCCGGCAGCATCCCGTAACGCGACGTCACACACTGTTCGCGTTTTCTCTCTCTAACAAGCAATATTAAAACGGTTGTAGCTTCGTAATTCTTTGAGATATCTGGATGGGATTTTCGTCACTAGGCATATTTGATTGCCTTCTTTCTTTTGGAGTAATAATAATTTTCGAGTGTACACCCCTATTGCGCGTCTTTTTTCCTAATATCCTGTATAACTTACAACGTGCAACATGGCCGCCAGTAGCAACACGGAGCTGACGAACATGCCGCTAAAGCCGGCGAGCAGCAGCGTCTTGCGGCCCGCGATTTCCACCAAGAACAAGCTCACTATGGTCATGAGCACGTTCATGGCTCCCGTACCTGTGAACAGACAACTGGGGCTAACTTCAAATTGAATAACTAAAATGTGTTCGCATCCTGCAATTAGGGGTTTTAATGACAACGATACGCATACAATACTTTTCCTAAATAAATCGCCGACGAGGATTAATATAGAAAATTGGTTGAAAAGTTAAAAACGTTTCATGAAACTGTTAATCCAAGGAGATCTCTTTAATCTAAACAGTTTAAAATTGTAAAAAAAATACAGAATATGTTATAATAATAATAAATAAGCCTACCTTTAGGTATACGTCCCACTGCTGGGCACGGAGACCTCCTCTCATGAATGAGAATATGCTATATTCATCAATACGTGTAAATCATAGGTTACTTCATAGTAACCTATAATAGACATATTTGCAATAACTTTACAGGGTGTCAAGTTAGTTTGGGATAGTCATGTTGGATGTCGACTTGCGGACGACCCAGTATAAGTATCTAAAACACGTAACTTTCGTGGTTTATGAAGGTATTTATAGGAGTCTTTTCCTCACCCCATTACAAAGCTGTGATGCTGCGGCTTAAGGCTGGCCTGCGAGAATATGTCCGTCGAGTAGAACATGACATACCTAAAGTAGCATACTGCGAATACGGCGGCTTAAGGCTGGCCTGCGACAATATGTCCGTCGAGTAGAACATGACATACCTAAAGTAGCATACTGCGAATATGGCGGCTTAAGGCTGGCTTGCAAGAATATGTCCGTCGAGTAGAACATGACATACCTAAAGTAGCATACTGCGAATACGGCGGCTTAAGGCTGGCCTGTGAGAATATGTCCGTCGAGTAGAACATGACATACCTTAAGTAGCATACTGCGAATACGGCGGCTTAAGGCTGGCCTGCGAGAATATATCCGTCGAGTAGAACATGACATACCTAAAGTAGCATACTGCGAATACGGCGGCTTAAGGCTGGCCTGCGAGAATATGTCCGTCGAGTAGAACATAACATCATACCTAAAGTAGCATACTGCGAATACGGCGGCTTAAGGCTGGCCTGCGAGAATATGTCCGTCGAGTAGAACATGACATACCTAAAGTAGCATACTGCGAATACGGCGGCTTAAGGCTGGCCTGCGAGAATATATCCGTCGAGTAGAACATGACATACCTAAAGTAGCATACTGCGAATACGGCGGCTTAAGGCTGGCCTGCGAGAATATGTCCGTCGAGTAGAACATAACATCATACCTAAAGTAGCATACTGCGAATACGGCGGCTTAAGGCTCGCCTGCGAGAATATGTCCGTCGAGTAGAACATGACGGCGTTGATGCCGGACAGCTGCTGGGCAACCATCACCGTCATCGCGATGAGCAGTGGCTGCCGCAGTTGCCGGTTGCCGAACAGTTCACGCAGCGTCACCTTCTTGCTCACTTTGTTCTTTTCTGCCTCCTGAAATGCGTAAATATATTTGGAAACTGCCGGTAATATTTGCTAAGGGGTAATATTTGTTAACTTTCATCATCCTCCTAGCTTCCCGGTCCCCCCTAATTCCATGAGTCGGCATAGGCACTAGTATTACGAAAGCGACTGCCATCTGACCTTCCAACCCAGAGGGAAAACTAGACCTTATCGGGATTAGACCAGTTTCCTCACGATGTTTTCCTTCACCGAAAAGCTAACGGTATATATTCCGTTCATAAGTTCCGAAAAACTCATTGGTACGATTCCGAAAACCTCATTGGTACGAAGGGGATGTTAACTTTATTGAATGTTTTATAATATTGATGGCAATATTTCCCTTCTGGTAAATAGCAATATATCGAAGGAAATATTGCCACGATTTTATAAAGAAAACCATTTCGTACGCAGTGATGGCCACAATTAACTATTTATTTTGTTTTTTTTTCTGTTAATATTACCTGGTGCATCTCTTCCATCTCGCCGTGTACAGCTACGTCACCTCTGAGCCAATTTAGGGCTGAAAACAAAAAATATTTTAACATCAACATTGCAATAAAGTACTTATGCTGGGCGATTGATATTTTTACAATCTTGTCAAACTAGCGTTTGAATACTTCCGATAATTCTAATATTGCTAGCAATATTTCCTGCCAAATTCCTGTATTATGCTTAATAATCATATATATTTACTATCCCATTCAAAGCACACGTCTCTACGAGCGATTTTCGCTACAAAGCCGAAAAATGCTGCTACGCTCTACGGCGTAGCACAACGTTTGCCGCGAATGGGCCATATTCTTCATACCTCTTTGCGCATGCAGCTCTCTGCCCTTATTCAGTAGCAGATACTTGGGTGACTCGGGGCAGAGCGGTAACGTGACGCACTGTATCACGGCCGGGATGGCGCAGACGGCTAGCAGCCAGGGCCAGCCTTCCTCCGTGCCCAGGACTGAAGGGAGACCCAGCCCTTGAGAGAGCAGGATGGATATGGTGATCACTAGTTGGTAGACTGTGCCGATCTGGAAAATACGGATATAATTAGTAGGGTAAAAGTTTTTTGGAGTGTAAACTTCTTTACTTCTGTGCACTTTAGTGATGGGGAAAAGATGTTAAACTCGCAACAGGTCGCGTGACCGTCAGATTCGACAGATTGATAATTCGTAAGACGGACACGAGACCTGATCGAAAAACTGTTACAATGTCAGTGAATTTCACTTCTGCCGGCACTCCCGGAGTGCAACCCGGTCTTTTTTATATACTATGTAAGCAAGTAAGCATACGGCTCGCCTGCAAGCGGTCACCGCAGCCTGTGCACGCTTGCATCTTCAGGGGTGTAGCAAGGGCTTTGCCGGCCCTTTAAATAATTATGCTACTCCTATTGAAGAACCCCATTCCCTCGAAAAACCTCGGCAGAAAACCTCGAGGGAGGAAATTGAAAAAAAAAAATACTCATGTTCCACGTAAACTTCTGGTCGGTTTTATTGCCAAAACGCCAATTCCATTCACGTCTTGCACAGTATACTTGAGATTAGTTCAGTTGACCGAATTGCATCAAAGTAGTCCTTTAAAAAAACAACTCTAGCTTCCAAGGTAAAAGATTCAAATTCCAATGTCGGTTTTATAAAAAGTCGTAAACCTACAATATATTTTAATACCACGATGGTAGCAAATAAGCATACTGCCTCCCCGATGGCAAGCAGACACCGCAGTCTATGGGTGCGTGTGGCTCCAGAGCGCTCATAAGCGCATTGCCTAATCTTTATTGATATGACGATTCGTTGTCTCGACAGCTGAAGGCAAATGCATTTCCCTCACTCTCAACAAACGGTGCATCCTCGGGAACTATGGATAACTTTGTTTGCAAAACATTTCGTCCCTCCCCTACTTATGTGTTGTCCCTGGTGAAAAAGGTAGTTTAGGCACCAAAGTATTCGTTGTCTAGAACTCACCGACCCGCGAAGAGATACAGGAGATATTTCTGACAGGTACAAGGGAGCCAATCCGGCGTTTAGACCACTGTTGATGCCGATCAACAATCTGCAACGAAACAAGGCTCAGTGATGAATTGATCACATCCAATCAAGGGATTTTGTTACCTAATTAACCATTGTGCCAGGATTAACGTGTCCACGCTGTATGTGCGATGATGTGTGAATATATGAAAAGAAAGCTTCGTCATTTCTGGTGGGTATAGACGCCCTTTTTTGACGACCGCTTTAGCCTAGTTGGTAGTGACCCTGCCTACGAAGCAAGAGGTCCTGGGTTCGAATCCCGGTAAGGGCATTTATTTGTGTGATGAGCATGAATATTTGTTCCTGAGTCATGGATGTTTTCTATGTATTTAAGTATTTACTTATCTATATAAGTATGTTTATCGTCGTCTAGTACCCATAGTACAAGCTTTGCTTAGTTTGGGACTAGGTCGATTTGTGTCAGATTGTCCCCAAATATTTATTTATTTATTTATTATTTATTTTTTGTCGACCCGGGGAAATCCGTTATGGATCCCATCCGGCTTGGGAGAGTCTGACTCACAGGGACCCCTGTGTTGTTCCTTGGACTCTATTGCACACATCCGGAACGAGCTGGGTGGACACCCTTAGATAGTTCTTTCATAATATGAACGAGCAGTGATTTTTCGAAGAGCTCTAAGCTCACATTTGATTCATGCTACTGTTGTGCATAAGGTTTCCTTTCGTCATCCTTGTAGAGTTTTTCTCGTTTATTTCCAACAGGAGTCCGAAGTCCGCTTTAGCACCTAATCCCAAGATTTGACGTAGGCACTAGTTTGAAAACTGTCATCTGACCATCGAACCCAGATGGAAAACTACACTTTATTGGGATTAGACCGGTTTCCTCGCGATGTTTTCCTTCACCGAAAAATTAGTAGCTAATATGTAAGACTAATATATAAGCTACGGTAGCCCAGTGGTTCAGGCATGCGGCTGTCAAACGGCGGTCGTGGGTTCGAATCCCGGCTCGTACCAATGAGTTTTTCGGAACTTATGTACGGAATATGATTTCATATTTATCGTTAGCTTTTCGGTGAAGGAAAAACATCGTGAGGAAACCTGCATATATCTGCGAAGAAATTCAAAGGTGTATGTGAAGTCCCCAATCCGCACTGGGCCAGCGTGGGGACTACTGCCCGTTCCCTCTCATACGTGAGAGGAGGCCTGTGCCCAGCAGTGGGACGTATATAGGCTGATGATATGTAAGACTAAAACGGCTTACCGGCCAAGTATAAGCAGTTCAGCCGAACTGGCGACCTTGGCCGTCCCCTGGAAAGCGGCTGAGATGAACACTAGAACGTTGTTGAGCAGTAGTCCACCTTTCCGGCCGAACCTGGAAGCAAATTCGTAGTTTACTTTAAATAAAACTGAACATTTCTCAATAGTCAATACCTATTTATTTTCAACAAAACCCAAAACATTTCTGTGAAATGTGAAAATATTGCCGACAACATTAATTAACTTGGAAATATTACCGTCAATATTTGCCATATTTAATGCTAATTCACTTATACTTTGGACACCTCTCACGACGTTCTTCAGATAGCCTGGAGAGGATTAATTATGACGGGAAAAGTTGAGGGCCAGAGGCCTCGAGACAGACCACCCGCTAGATGGAGCACACAAATCACTGCAGTCTTGCAACTACACCTGCACGAGGCGCCGCGAGACGAGGCGCGAGGCACCGGCACGTAAAGCGAGTGATAGGAGCCTTTGGAGAAGTCTGGTCAACAAGAAGAGGACATGATGTCAAGATCCTCAGCATTGAGGGAATGACTGATGATGATGATGCAAATTCAATGTCGCTAACCTGTCAGCGATGACTCCAGTCAGAATGCCTCCAATCATTCCTCCAACACAGTAGACAGACACCGCTATCGACCAGATGGTCGCCACCTTCGGCTCTTCCGTGGAGTCCAGGGTCAGGTTTGTACCAGATAGCGCCTCGAATTGTAGCCATTTAGTCATCACCTGTAAATGACAACAACGGTAAACATTAAGAAGATTATTATTAATTAAAAGAACTTATTATATTTCTTGGTCGTGATTTCGTTTGCGTCTCTAATCGCATGTGCGAAATTTAATAGAAAATTGTTATTTGAGCTTCAATTATCGCACTCTCATAGAAACTTCTACTCCGCTTTTCACCCGTTATTATTTCGGGATAAAAACTATCCTTTGTCCTCCCCAAGGTTTCAAACCCTCTCTATAACAAAATTTTGTTTACATCGGTTCAGTACGCAAGCAACAATTACTTACTACTGCAGTAGTTACTTTCACTTCTATAATATTAGTGATTTAATGCCCTGTGGCCGCTAGCTGGGGCAGATGACTTCCACTTGCTTCGTCACCTTGTTTTGTCGTGGGCTACGCGCTTCGCCTCGGACCAAGTTAGGCATGATGACAGTAATTGAAAATCGCTAAAATATAATAATATAGAATTCGAAAAATGCTCATATTTTTTTATTAGGTAAGCGATTATTATTTATTTTGATAAAATTAAACTGAAAAATACGGACGCCCGCCATGATATGTTAAACACCAATCAGAGGGCATGACGTCACGTTTGTATAAAAAAATACCCATAACGGCCATTGCCACAGATTACAGAGGAAACTTACGTACTGAACTAATAGTAAGACAGGGATAGAACCATGTTATCTGTCAGATCTTCATACATCATTGTCCCGCTTTCTCGCGCGCACGGCCGCGCAAGACTTGTAAACTTTTTATTTTATGTTCATTCAATGAGCAATTGAGCGATCTAGGTAGCAAACGTCAAAGGTCTGCGTTCTGTTTACACAAACGTGACGTCACTCGGGACGCCATGACACTGACAGCGTTTTAGCGCCAATTTGAAAAGTAAAAACGAAAATGCATTTTTTTCCTACTTAACTGTTATGTTCTCTTGAAAAATCTTATTCGTTGTACAATAATAAATGTTTCTAAACATTATAGAACAGTTTTTCAAAATGTGTCATCATGCGTATTGCTCTCCAGGCGTCATTCGGCCGGCTACGTTTCCCATTCCCCTGTGGTGACCAGGGCTTGCCTTGGAATGTGGTTCGGGGTTCTTCTTAAAGTGTGACCGATCCAAGTTTAATATTAGTATGGATTGGTATTACAAATAAAAGCACCGTAGCAAGGAGTCAAACGCCTATACAAAATATCACAGCAAACTTCTTAAATGCATGAGCGATTACTTTTTACAACAGGGGTGTAGACACTAAATGAAATAATCAATATTGTTGTATTTTTTACCGAAAAATGATTAAAAATGTAGTCAAATGGAGAAAAAACGCAAGAGGTTAAATAATCACAAAAAGTGTCCCAAGTTTTAAGATGTATGGTCTGACCCTTTTCCGCAAAACGCACCTTCATATGAAACGATTGTCATTTACTATGACGGTCGAGGATCGCGACGTCACAATCTCCTAGAGTTTTCTCTCTCTAACAAGCACCATTAAAACGGTTGTAGCTTCGTTGTTTTTTGACATATTTGAATGGGATTTTCTTCATTGGTACTATTTTTTTGCATTCTTTCTTTTGAAGTTGTAATACTTGTGAAGTAATACATTTTGAGTCTACGCCCCCTACTCCAAGGTGTAAGGATTGGCTTACCGATTGCGGTGCGTTGAGGACACCAGTGCTGTAGCCATGTTGGAAAGCAGACCAGCAGGCGGAGGACACTACGGCGAACGCCAGCCGTAGGTTCATGCCCTGCGACAAAGAAACAATCAAACATAAATACATTTTCAACATAAACTAAATCTGCAAAGTTCATACTATATCTTCATAGACATTTTTCATCCCCCAGTCCCAACGCCCAAGACTTCATGCTTTCAGGCGTACGCGGCGGTGAAGGTCGCCTGAACATTACATCTATGCGTATGCGTAAAGGCGTCTTAAGAGGTTAGTAACGTCATACTGTAGTGCACAAGGCGCCGAGAGATGGCGCTGGCGTCAATATAGAACGCGCTAACGGAATGTTGACGTAGAATCCTAAGGCTTGATGTGTCAAGCGGATTGGTAGGCGCAAGGCGCAAGTGTGTATCTGGACGGCATCGGCATTCAAGCTATTGAACACCGACCATTGCAACCCTTGCTATATAGTCCAGGCAATGAACTGACAACTTGTATGGAAAAAATGACAATTTTGGAAATAATTTATAATAGCTTATTTTTTCTGTGTAACGGATTTATTATCAATTAAATAGTCACCCAGCGATAGAATCCGACAAAATGTCAGACATCAAAAAAATGATAAATTAACTAGCTACAGAAAAGTCAGAAAAAATATTAATAAATAGATTTGTCTTTATTTTGGTTCATTTACATTTGCTATTTAATATTCAAGATAAATTATACAAAATACGACAACGCATGCTTTATTTAAATCGACTTAATTACTTCCGGGTGGAAAGTTTGCCGGATTCTTGAATAAAGCATCTTGGAATAACATTTTATAATGAAATCAACAAAAAAAACGCTATTATTAATTAATGTTTTTCAAAACCGTATTTTGCCTGGAGTAATAGGGTTAGGGATCCACTTGGAACGCAATACGGTCCGTACGGTGTCTGGAACGAAACGCCTATTGTGGGATAGTTCTAGTTTAAGTTATAAAGTATACCTTTACTATACGAGTTTTAAATACACTTTATCTTACTAATCGATACTTATTGTGTATGTAAATAATAAATCGACGCGGATTGTGAAACAAAGTTTATTAGTATTGAGTCTTAATACAAAATGGCACTGGCTAGGTTAAAACACAACAAAAAACACTATATGAAGTTATTATCAGTAACTCTACACACAGAAACTAATTAGCCCCGGCTATAGGCTCAGTATCAATAGGTAAACAGGTAATTATTAGGTTTAAACAGTGTTAAAATCATAGGGATGCGCGTCGGTACCTAGCTCAGCGATAGACTGATTGGCGGAAGGCGGCAGCGCGCGACATTTGGGCGGGCGCTGCACGAATGTCAACCTTAAGGGCTTCTATGCCGCGAAGTTTAAATAGCGGCCGTTGGGTCTCTTGGCGCGCGTGGAACGGCGAGTAGGAGAAGTATTTACGTTATACTCCCCCTCTAGTGTAGGAGAACGCCCTCGTTCCTGGACTAGCTTGTTTTGCTTCTCCTTCGGTCGTCCACGACGTCGCTTCGGTATAACAGGAGCCGGCACGGTGTCAGGCTCCGAGTTTGTATTAATATATGGTGTCAAATCCTGAACGTGGTACTTCCCTAACGTCTCGTCAGGCTTCGTTACGGGAGCAATAATAAAAGTAGTGGGACTAACCTTCTTCGTTATTATGTACGGACCATCGCGCTTAGGTACGAACTTAGCACTTATACCTTTCTTAGCATTACTCAAAACATGCGACTTGAGGAACACCTGATGGCCGACATCGTACACGGGAGCTGGACGGCGAGATTGGTCAGCCGTGTCCTTGGACTTGTCCTGCTGTGTCTCAACACGTTCCCGCACCGCAGATAAGGAACTGATGAACGAGCGGAGGTAAGGAGTGATTTGTGGAACGAAGTTCTCTTTATCTAATATTGCTCGCAAATCATGGCGAAGCTCAGTGGGTGACCGCATCTCTCGTGCATACATTAGATAAGCTGGAGTTACACCAGTTGTGCGGCAAACGGCGCTGTTCATTGCAAATCTGATGACTGCTAACTTGGTTGGCCAGGAGGTGTGCTCATTCTCTACCAGTTGGCCGAGCTGAGTCTTTAAATCCCTGTTTTTTCGTTCGGCGGGATTTGCCTCAGGATGGTACAGTGGGATCAGACTCTGTTTGATTCCCAGAATAAACATGCATTGCTGCATAACAGCTCCAACAAACTGTACGCCGTTGTCCGATACTACTCGACGCGGGAAGCCGTATCTAAGGAAGTACTCTTCGATGAGGGTACGAGCACATACTTCTGCGGTAGCTTCCTGGAGAGCATATAGTTCCACCCAGCGGGTAGCTGTATCCTCCACCAGTAGGATCCATCGTTCACCACGTTCGCCTTCAGGTAACGGTCCAAACAAATCTATGGCGATTACCTCGTTACGTTGGTTAAGAACGGGTGTCTGGAGAAGGCCTGGTGGTTTCTCGTTTGTAGATTTATATCGTTGACAATCGATGCAACTTTTGACATATTCTGTTATAACTCTCCTCATCCCTGGAAAGTAGTACAGCTGAGCAACTTTATAGTACGTGCGATCAATTCCAGGATGTCCTGCTATCGGGGAGTTATGGCAGTCTTTCAGGATCTCTGCTCTGAGACTGATGGGAATAACAAGCTGTGGAGTCTCACTGTCTGAATCGGGATTATAGCGATATAGTACTCCCTGCTCCATCAAGTATCCACGCTCCGTCCACCGTCGAGCTGCCACCTCGTCTGCACCTTCAACTTCCTTGACAATCTTCTCCACTTCGGGGTCGGCGAGTTGTTCTTTTCGCAACTCTACTGGATCCTTTGTTGGCAGGTCTACCACTACCGTGCAGATGCCGCAGTCTTCACGAGAATCCTCGGAGCAGTTTGGTCTACTCAGTGTGTCAGCTACCACGTTAACCTTCCCGGGAGTGTACTGAAACTGTATATCAAATGATTGCAGTTTTAGCGCCCACCTTACTAAGCGTCCGGTTGGGGATTTCAAGGTCAAAAGCCAACGAAGTGGTTGATGATCACTGCCGATTATAACGGGATGCCCATCTAAATAACACCTGAATCGCTCAACGGCCCATATCAGCGCAAGGGCTTCCCTCTCGGTAGTAGAATAATGCCGTTCGGCGGAGTTCAACAAGCGGCTGGCATATTCAATAGGCTGCTCGTCTTTACCCTCCCCCTGCAGGAGTACCGCACCGAGAGCGTAACTGCTAGCGTCAGTACGTAAAACGAACGGACGTGAGAAGTCTGCTTGAATTAAGATAGGGGCGGTGGTAAGTAGGTGCTTCAGTTCTTTGAATGCCACTGCTTGATTGGGACCCCAAGTCCAGTTTTGGTCTTTTCTCGTCAGCTTGGTTAATGGTTCCGATACCTTCGAGAAGTTGGGTATAAATTTTCGGAACCAGGAGCAGGTCTGTAGAAATGTACGCAGATGTTTGAGGTTGTTTGGCTCCTTCATCTCCAATACAGCCTGGACCTTGGCCTGATCTGTCGAGACGCCCTGCTGAGTTATTATGTGCCCTAGGTACTTGACACTTTCCCTTGCAAAAACACATTTCTCACGATTGGCGCAGAGGTTAAACTCTCGAAGACGGCTGAATACGGCCTGAAGGTCATTTAGATGCTGTTCGAAACCTTCAGAGATTGTCAAAAGGTCATCAAGGTACGCGAGAAGTGTCACGTTCGACAGGGACGAACACGTGCGTAGCCGGTCTATCAGACGCTGGAAAGTCGCAGGAGCGTTCTTTAACCCAAAAGGCATGCGCTTAAAGCGGTATGTGCCAAATGGACTCACGAACGAAGTTTTGTCTCGGTCCTGCTCATGCACTCCCACTTGCCAATAGCCCGACCTAAGGTCTAAGGTGCTCATGAAGCAATTCCTCTTCGTTGATTGGAGCAATTCGTCTATCAGCGGCATAGGGTAGTTGTCCGTTTTAGTCACAGCATTGAGGCGCCGGTAATCTACGCAGAAACGGATGCTACCATTTGGTTTTGGTACCAGGAGTGCCGGAGAGCCCCAAGCCGATTCACACTCTTCTATGACGTCTTCTTTGAGCATTTTGTCGATTTCTTGGCGCATCAGTTCCTTCTTGGCAGGAGTCAAACGATACGGAGGCACAGATATAGGTAAATGGTCACCTGTGTCAATACGGTGCTCAGCATAGGGTGTTGGTGCTCCCCCTGGCTGGAAAATGTCCGCATTGTCTGACAAGACACGCGCTAGTATGTCTCGGTCAGGTGGTATAAGCTGAGAGCCTTCGTCAACTCGCAGAACATCAGCTGCGGCGCAGGTTAGGTTCTGAGTGACGTCACGTTCGAAACGAAGTTGAAACTCACGATGCTGACTGTCGTCTGAAAAACGCCATAACCCGCGGGAGAAATCGATGGAAACCCCAGCAGTGACTAAAAAGTCAATACCTAGGAGTGTTTCATTCCCGCTGGCCTCTGGAAGTATTATGAACGGGGCTCGAATATTCTTACCCTCTAGACTCACTTCTAAGGTGGTAGTAAGAACATCGACTTCACGCGGGTGACCGTCGGCGAGCTTAATAAGTTTTCGTGCCGGTTGGAGAGAGTGACCCTTGCGAAGAAGAAGCATGTACAGAGTATAACCCGCAATACAATGTTTCGCTCCCGTATCAATAAGCGCCGTGCCACGCGAACCCAGAATTTGTATGTCAAAAATAGGTCGATTTACCCGACGTAACACGCATTCAGAGCTGGTACCGGCGCGCGAGGAGGGAACTTTACGTTCGACATTATTATTTGCATTAGATTCGACATCAGTATTATTATTACTACACGAATAAATTTCTTTTTCAAACACATTTAACAAATCCATTTCCGTTGTAAAATTACTGTTATTATTATTACACAATGGTGCAACGGGTACACTAGAAATATTTTCATCAGCTGTTACAGTGTAAACATCGTTTTCTACATAGTCAGTATTCATCTCGTCATCGGCAGTTACGTTATTAAAACTATAAAAGCATTGTTCCGTATTACACTTCGAACAATTATCGCGCGTAACGTTTTTGGCACCACACTTGTAACACGACACTGGATTAGTAAGCAAGTTTGACTCACCCCTGTCCGCTAACTTACGACACTGGTCACGATCGTGTCCGTAGTTCTTACAGTATACGCAGAACGAGCGCGCTCGACTCGGCGCGGCAATCGGCGTAGGTGTCGGCGGGCCGCGCGTGGCCTGTGCGCCGGACGGTGTAGGCATCGCCGCGCCGCGCGCGAACGGCGCGCCCGGCGGCGGCGTGAAACGTACACTCGATGCGCTGCGCTGATATTGCGCAAGCGATGGCAGCGGCGGCGGCGGCGGCGGCGGTTGCGGCGGCGGCGTTGAGGTGCTCGGCGTACTGGCGTAAATGGGCGGCGCTCGCGCGCGTGAAAACGGGGCGTTGCGTGAGGATGTTTTCGCGAATTCTGGAACGCTCGGACTGGGATGCGCTTTGCTTTTTAGCGTTACGGGCACTGACGGAATCTTCAATTTTATGGGCTTTTGTTAGCAATTCTTTAAATGAGGAGAACTCTTCTCGCCTTAATGCCTTGGTTACTTTGATATTAAGCAAACTATATATCATATCCAACTGTGCTTTTATGGATAAATCACTCGGCGGTAGACGGGCTAGCAGGGCGCGGCTTCTAGCGACGAATATATCGGCCGTTCATCGGCACCCTGTTCCGAACTGAATAATTCCCTATATATAGTAGACTCTGAGCGGCGGGCGCCATAAGCGTCGCGTAGGTATGTAAGCGCTTCGTGCCATGTCGTGACCTCGGCGCGCACACTTTGCCACCAAGTCGCGGCTTCATTGGTGAGTAACATCGACATACCTTTCAGAGCGATTTCGTCTGAGACATTAGCGGCTTCTTTAAATGATTCAATCGCGTCTATAAATGCATCAATGTTATCGGAGTGACCCGCGTAGCGAGATGTACAGGTCGCGAAGGTGCCGGCCGGCGGTGGAGCCTCGCCCGCTGAGGAGCTCGGCGACGCGCTGGGCCGCCGGGCGGGGGAAGACGACCTTGTCGTCAACTGCTCCAACCGTTCGAAGACACGGTCACACATTTGCGATTGCGACTGTTGTATTGTCTCCAATAAAAAAGGCGAAATTTGCTTGAGACATTGAGATGTTCTCATCTTCATCACGAACATCGAGGTCGTTCACTCTCTGCCGTGTATTACGCGACATTATCACTAATAACTATATCCGTTTTCACTTTTAAACACTAATACTTGTTCACTTAGTCACTTAGGCATTCTGCCCGCACTTGGGACGCCATTTATTGTGTATGTAAATAATAAATCGACGCGGATTGTGAAACAAAGTTTATTAGTATTCAGTCTTAATACAAAATGGCACTGGCTAGGTTAAAACACAACAAAAAACACTATATGAAGTTATTATCAGTAACTCTACACACAGAAACTAATTAGCCCCGGCTATAGGCTCAGTATCAATAGGTAAACAGGTAATTATTAGGTTTAAACAGTGTTAAAATCATAGGGATGCGCGTCGGTACCTAGCTCAGCGATAGACTGATTGGCGGAAGGCGGCAGCGCGCGACATTTGGGCGGGCGCTGCACGAATGTCAACCTTAAGGGCTTCTATGCCGCGAAGTTTAAATAGCGGCCGTTGGGTCTCTTGGCGCGCGTGGAACGGCGAGTAGTAGAAGTATTTACGTTATACTTTATTTTCCTTAAGAAGCAAGCAACCACCCTTATAATACTTTATTTAACCTAAACGTTAGCTTATGTAGATATATCAATCTTAATTGCGAGAAACTCAATAAAAATCGTAGTGTTAGCTTTCGAAAGTATCTTAGACACGGATGCAAAACGATGTTTTAAAAGTCTTCTCTCCTTCATATTAAGTAGGTTAAAATCATTTAACACTGACTACCCGACATAACTAACTCAACTGTCGTAATATGCTGACTAACCGCACCTCACTTATCTCGTGAGTAGAACGCATGAGAAAACTTACAAAAAGTAATGGTCTCTTTTGTACAACAGGTTGGCCATGGTACTATTGTGCGTGAGTCACTGATGTCTCACATGTAAATAAAGGTACTGGTCACTGCTATTAGGAATCCGCTGGAATATGGAAAGTAGGTACCTATTCTTGAAGAAACCCTGCGAAATCAAATGAAACGACAGATACGTGAAATCGAAAAAAAAGAAAATAAGTAATATCTAGTTCGTTCCATGTCTTGAGTTTTGGGCAGGTTGTTGACTAATAACTCTCTATTATTCAGAACACTATTTATTAGATAAAGCTCAGAACAATCACATTTTTATATCATTTTAAACGGACTCCATTATCGCGGGTCGGGGCGAGAAGACAAGCACAGATAATATATTGTGTACACATTAGTGATGCACCATGCAACTAGTGATGCGCTCAATGTTTCCCAACACCATGCATTACGGGTTCTCGAAGATTTTTTTATTTCGTAGTTACTAACTTATTTCAAGTAGGTAACAAATATTTACTAACACAATTACTTAATTCTGTCAAATGAGGAAATATTGCCTAACTGTTATGTTATATGGGTTGAAGTGTGTAATGGCCTGTGGGCGATGGGCTAGCAACCTATCACTGCGATATCACATTTTGTAGACCTTTTATAATAGACATTTATGCTAAAATTGGCACAGGAACATAAGTTTCGTGTGCTCTGCCTACCCCTTTTGGGCAAAATGGGCGGACTTGCAAAAGGGGTGAGCCCCCACAGACACTTACTATCCCCAGGCGTCTTGCAAGCGAAACCGGAGACCAAAGTCCCGAAGGTGAGCGGCCAGGCAAGCAAGGCCTTTTCGTCGAAATGTAAGGCCAAATGCAACCCTTCTGGGAGCGGTCTCAAAGCGAGCAGTGACCCCTAAGGACACTCATTATCTTCCGGTGTCGTGCAAGAGAAACTTGAGGGTCGAAATCCCAAAGGTGAACGGGGAGGCAAGCGAAGAAGAAGCGAAGTGAATGCCCAAAATATCCCTTTAGGGAGCGCTCTTTATGCGCTTCCAATAATATTTCTAAAATCCACGGGAGTTTTGTACATAAAAAAAATTGGTACATACCTATATTCTATGCGGAATGCCGTTTTGTCCTAATTTTATATCCACATCCTTGGTGAACTATGATAATTCGAGATAAGTATTCAACTCAACCTATAAGCAACTTTGAAATCTGATTTCATAGCAAATATAGGAAGGCAGAGATCAAGGTTGCTGGTTATTCAATATCAACGGCGCGACGTCGTCAGCGACTGAAGTTCAAATATAATTAGGTCTCTAATGTCTCCACCGCCGTATACCGTGTAGGCTCGGACAAGAATAGGTCTACGGTCTCCCCCGCCTGTCGTAGAAGGCGACTAAAGGGGGTCATCGGGGTCGCAGTGCTCTGGCGGGGGCTGGGGCACTCGCTTAAGAACTCCAGGGAAGGTGAGATTTTTCTTTGTCCTAGGACGAGCCACATGCGGCAAGGCGCGAGGGTGGCTCCAGTGCGTTCAGCATGAGATCCTGGAGTCCCCTGCTTGAGAGCGCAGTTGCCGGGCACAGTGGAGTTTTTAGTGGGTACCTGGATCGCAAGTTTTCTCCACGAAAAAAAAAAAAAAAACAAAAGGTCTCTAATGTCTAACAGTTACTATCGGTTAAGGTAACCAGTTTTGATTAATACTTATGTATATTATCTTTAGACGCCTAGCACTATTTTACATCCCGTGTTTTTTCCGGTTTTATCTATATTTTGCTAAAAGTTTGAATGGGTTTCTTTTTACTTGCCAGTAAAGTATAATAAATGCTTGCGAATTTTCAAGTCTTTAGCTCATAGATTCAAGTAGTTCCCATACAAAGTTCAACCCCATTTTTTAACCCTTTTGCACCCATATCTTTATAACTTTAATGACCTGGCTGGGAATTTTCTCGTCAGATAAGTAAAGTTTTGATCAAAATCGATTCAGCTGTTTTCACGTGATGCCACAGAATACATGTGACGCGCGATCACACAGATAAACTGACACAAATTCTAAAAACGGTTGGTACGTGTTCTGTTATCGATTGTAGGTAAGTATCCCAACCTATTTGTTTCCATGTACATACTTTCGATTTCTTCAGCTTTATTATATGTATAGATCATTGGTTCTACAGATATTTATGGACTCTAATTTAACTAGGTACTAGCGGTTTTCACATTCTTTCTAGTCCTTATCACATGTTTAGCGACCGTATAATTGGAATTATTCACACTTAAGTACACAATGTCAAGAACATGTGGCATAATAGTACATTGTGATACAAGTGAGGTAGGTTGATAATTACATCAGAGGCGAAATTGTTCACGCGAACCGCAGGTGAGCGTGATAAGGAAGCCGAGGATGTAATTATCAAAGCTCACGCGTATCATACGACGTTTTTCAACACATTTTGCGAGGAAAAAATCATTTTCATAAGATGAAAATGTTATAGGCCTGCCAAATTATTTACTTTACATTAAGCAAATCATTACGATGACAACAGGTTTTTACTCACAGTTGCACATCGCCAAGAATTTCCAGAGGCGTCCATTCTATTTATCACTTTTCTAGTCACCACGAGTCAACATTTTTGATAATAACCAAACTGGTATAAACAAATTTTACAAATAGTTGTGAAATAAATAACCTATCAAAATATAACCTATATTGGCACCCAACAGTTTTTTTTTCGTGAAGTTTGCGCAGTGTGGGCACAGAAATCTCTAAACAGCCAATACAAAATAAAATTATATTTTCATTTTAATATGTTATCTGTATTTAATTCATGTAGAATGTTATGAAAAGTGAATAGTTTTACTAAATTAAACGTTTCCATATCATATACAAAAAGAAATAGTCAATTAATTAACAAAAAGGATTTAATTTGTTTAGTCGAGTAAGAATCCATTTGCCGAAAATTAAAAAAAAAGCTGTACATTCTGTACAACCTGGTTAATTTAAGAATGCACCGTGTTCATGCATATATCTTGCTGCAAGGTGCCAACGTGACTTAATCGGGATATAACCATAACACACAAGTGTTGTAAAGTTATAAAACACGCGTTTTTAATATCCAGGATTATGAGCCTAAAAGCGACACAATAAGAGGTACGTTACGAGCAATTGTGTTGAAAAACATTATAAGCAATACTCCGTAGGAGTATTTACTGCTCAATGTATGCACTTTCAACCGATTGACAATGAATGAGGAGCTGGTCAGGTCAGAACATAATCCATTATCTGAGATTAGTTTGAATTTTCGTTTGTATCCCCGGAACTCCGTCATAAAAAGCCTCATCATCATCATATCAGCCGAATGACGTCCACTGCTGGACAGAGGCCTCCCCCAAAGAGTGCCACAATGACCGGTCCTGGTCCATAAAATGCCGTAGTACCCCGAATGGGTTTGGCCGGGCGAAGGTATTTGCAGATGGCGCCAGCATAGGTTTTACCGTCAGTCCTACCAAAACTATCAAAATTCTTGTTGTATTTTCGGAATTTCCTTGTTTAGAATCAAGCCGTTTAAGCCAAATCACATAGAAAAAGGCTAGTGATTGGGCACGACGAGGAACTCCAAAGATGCTAAATGTTACACGAATAGCGTGCTTTTGTTTCATACGTATACTGTCCTCACTACGCTGGTCACCCGTCATGAAACCAGACCTGTACCTATGCTTAGTTACTACGCATCGCGGTGTCAAGATACCTATATGTGTGGGTGAGCGTGAACTCAAAACAAGTTACAGAATAGGGGGGCTGAGCCCTGTCCACACAATGTAGGTTCCTCTCGGCAGACACGGAGATACACGAAGTTCGTTTTCATTTCGCGGTAGCCCTTCTGAAATCAACAACACGCGAGCGTCCATAGTCTACTGTGTACGCTTTCCACAAATGGTATAAAAGTTGCACTCGCGTTATGACTATACTTGGCAGTGTATCTTTAAATGCGCACATATTTGAGCCACCTTTTTGAATTCCCTGTACGATTTCTTTGCGCCTCAATTAAGTGCGAACGAATTTAAAGGCAGTTTTTTTTACCTAGTTTACGTTGGGTTTAATTAATGTGAGTCAGTTCGGTTGGATTTTTGGTATAAGTCGTATTTGTGTAAGCGGGACTCGGGCTTGGCCGTTTTTTTGGCCAAACTCGACCGTTGATGTAATCTTTACACGGTCGGTTGAACTGGTTTACGTACTGGTTCGTTATTCCAGTTTTTGCGTTTAAGGCGAAGGGCGTTGATCTCGGTCAGCGGTTCTTTTTATTATTCTTGTAAGGTAATAGGTAACATTGGTAACCGTTTGATAGTACAACAGTGAGTGGCAGAATGTGTAACTTGGTATGTAGGGGGAGGGGGTTATCCCCGGAACTACTCAACCGATTTCTAAAATTCTTCCACCTGTGTTTCTCTGCGTGAACGTATCAGAAATGAGCCTACTGGAAAAAATTGGTAAACTGTAACCAAAACTTGGCTACCAGTAGGTCGTAATCTAGGGACTTGCGAAATACTGGTTATCAGTAACAAAATCAGTTTGTTATTTATATATGTAGTTAATGTTGTTTATATTTAACTAAAGTTTACTTCCCTAAAACGAAACTTTCAACTAACAAAACTAGTTTGGTTGATCCTTTTTTTATCCGCAACAGAACTAGGGTAACCGACAGACCAGATAGCCCTCCGAATCACTAAACTTCAGTGGCAGTCGGCGGGGCACATTGCACGTAGAACCGATGGCCGTTGGGGCGGAAAGGTTCTCAAGTGGCGACCACGTACCGGAAGGCGCAGCGTGGGTAGATCCCCCACAAGGTGGACTGATGACCTGATAAAGGTCGGGGGATGCGGGTGGCGCAGGACCGGTCATTATGGCACTCTTTGGGGGAAGTAACTTGGGCCAAAATCCGTCATCGATGAGCTGATTCGATTATTTTTTAATTGTTTGTATGTATTGTGCTTCCAGGTGGGTCCCATTTTTTTTAATTCAGTTAGATGATGGGATCCATGAGGAATTGAGGGAACTCCTCAATTTTATTAGGCACGCGTGTACTGATTTTGGTGATTTTATATTATAACTCGTGTATTTACACCCGGAAATCATAAACTTGGTGGAGTGGAATTGATGATGGAGACCACAGATGACTTATGGAATTCCTCAATTATGTACTTAAAAGTGCAAAAGTACGTCACAGGTTCTGATAAGATTCCGTTGAAATAGGAACTAATGAATGAACTAATAAAAAAAAAATGTGGAAATGTTCTCGTGGCTTGGCGGAGTACTAAATTGAAGTCGGTTAAAACTTTGTTTTTAAAGTAAATTTTTTTTATTGTTTATGCCGACTTTCGCCTTTTTTAAAAAAACTGGCTCTTGGGATACAGCTCACAAAACCTGGTACCTACTAAAGAGACAAAACCCTGGACTCCAAAACTCACAAATCGTTATGCTTCTGTATCATGTAATGTAATCAATCACTAAAAACTTAAATAGGTACTACTGCATTCTACATTAATAACTTAGATGTACCTAGATAATTAAATAAACAATGCCTTTTATGGTAGGACGTTCTGTTTCAGAAAAACGTTAGCAACGATAAGACATGTTCCATAAGGGCGTAATTGTGACACTGCAACAATGAAATATCGACCTTAAAACAATGCCTTACGGTGAGTTTTACTTACATACAAATCATTCTTGCCTCCCTTTTAAATGAGCCAACGCACTATTGTAAAGATACTTTCTTCCAATTGAGAACCGTTGGATCCTGCACCTTATAAGGAAGTAAATAAGGTAGAGTATTGTACAAAGGATAGACTTGAGTTGTGACCTTTTGTAGTCAGATACCAAACGGTTCCTTTTACGGTAAGACGGCGTATGTAAATACGCATGGGGACAAAGTACAGCGGCGCTACCACGAACTTCGAAAGTCGAAGTTCGGGTATTTCCATCTCTATCGCACTCCATTACTCGAGTGACAGGGATGCATATATTACGAACTTCGACTTTCGAAGTTCGTGGTAGCGCCGCAGGTATTGACGGTCGCAGTAAAAGATGTGCAGTAAAAGCATGCTAAGCAACAAAAACCGGCCAAGTGCGAGTCGGACTCGTGCACGAAGGCTTCCGTACCATCTATAAAAACGGCAAAAAAAACATGTCTGTGTATGGGAGCCCCACTCCGACTCGCACTTGGCCGGTTTTTTTAGTACCTATTTGTTGTTATAGCGGCAACAGACATCTGTGATATTTTCAACTGTCTAACTAACACGGTTCATAAGATACAGCCTGGTGACAGAAAGACAGACAGACAGACAGCGGAGCCATAGTATAGGGTCCCATTTTTACCCTTTGGGTACGGACCCCTAAAAACCGTCTGTTGTGAGACTGGTATTTATTGAAGTAGGTGTCGTCTCGCACTGTTAATTAGGTATCTATCGTGTGGAATGGCGACTTGCTCGAATACCAATGGAGGAGTGTCGGCTTACTTCCGAGTATAGATCGCAATGCAGAATACTTAGGGCGGGTTGCACCGACTTACGATTACAGACCGATCACCGTTAAATATGGCGCTGACAGCTGTCAGTCCATAGAAACTTGTCAAACGTTCCATACATTCAGATTTTAACGAACACGCTTACGATTACAGACGGTTTTTTGCGTGTTTTTACAAACTTAAAGATACTGTTTACCAGCACGGCCATCACGCGACGGCGCGCGAGCTCTCTCGATTTTTCTCGCACTATCCGTATGTCTCTTATTAGAACACTTAGAACATGAGGTATAAGTAGGCGAGAAAAATCGAGATTATGTCGCTGCCGCAGGAAGACGTCCTCGGCGATTTAAAATAATCGCAATTATTTACGTTCGTTACTATGGTAATAAATAATGTGGGAGGTGACTATCAGTATATCAACAAAGTAGATTAGAAAGACACATTCAGGCCGATGTTTGTTTGTTTTATGTAACACTAATTATCTAAAATAAAGTGATCACGACCATAAGGAGACGCAAAACGGGCCGATATCGGCGGACGGACAAACAAGGTCACAGAAAATCTAGTATGGAGTGACCTTCATTCGGCCGCCGTGCTTCCGATGCGTATCCACACGGGCCGAATCACGCAGTCCGGCCGATGTCGGCCCGTGTAGCGTCTCCTATAGAACAGCAGAGCTAGCTATACTTAGTGCGGTTTTTTAGCATTAGAAATAATGATAAAGCAGAAGGTCTTTTATACAAGACACTTTATGCCACACAACTGTCAAAGTACTTATCTCAAACAGCCATTAAAAAAGACTTAAGTACGTTATCTACCCTAAAATCTAAATAATACTTACAACAATATATTTGGTTTTAGAGTATTTATTTTTTATTCTGTTATTTTGAATTTCTTTATTCAGTTCTGGAAAGGTTGAATAATAAAAAACCTAAAGAAGAAGAGGTTTGAAACGATCGGTTCGTTTTTTTCGCTGTCAACATTGTCAAAATTGTCAATTACTTCTTCTTGTTTTCTTGGTAATCATCAACAAATTGTTGAACATTACAAGATTATGATACGAGTATCTATTTGTTAATTAATATTAAGATTTTATTTTTCGTTGTATGTGCTGCGATGGACCAACCAGAGGCAGGTCCAAGTGGCTTGCAAGAAAGGACTCGTTCTCCCCGGAACGTTTTGCCTTCACCGCAAGCAAAGAGACAGAAACAGATTCCATTAACAACAAATCAGAAACATATGGTGGTGAACATTTACAAGTGTGTGAACTTGCAGCAAAGATGAATTTCCGGGTAGCATCTTATTTTGTCCCAAGCAGAAAAGGTTGACGACGACTGCTTCTTTGTTTACCGTATTTCTAATCCTAAAAAAACGGACTATAGCTCCGGGTGAGTAAGAGTGGTTATACACGGCAACGTTTTACAAACGTGCGATTCGGCTGTTCGCTACGCGCTAATGCGGCTCACCCCGCCGGTCACCCGTCACGAAACTAGACCTCTACCTACGCTTAATTACTACGCATCGCGGTCAAGATATATTTGTGGGTGAGCGTAGAGGTGAGCTTAAAACAAGTTACAGAATAGGGGGGCTGAAACTTGCGACTGTCACGCGACCGCGGCGCTACAACGAAAACCGCATTTAAAAACCGCATATTGACTGGATTTACCTATATTGACATTACCAAAAAACCGGCCAAGTGCGAGTCGGACTCGCGCACGAAGGGTTCCGTACCATTATCTATAAAAGCAGTAAAAAAAATATATTTTATTTTGTTTTTATTATTTGTAGTTATAGCAACAACAGAAATTCATAATCTGTGAAAATTTCAACTGTCTAGCTATCACGGTTCTTGAGTTACAGCCTGATGACAGACAGACAGACGGACAGCGGAGTCTTAGTAATAGGTACGGAACCCTAAAAAGGGCGGAAATTCGTGGTGTTTCGATTGTTGCAAAGTTAGCTCAGAGGGGCTACCGCGAAGTGAAAACTAACTTCGTTCGAATATCTCCGTCTCTGTCGCTCTAACTAGCAAGTGCGACAGAGACGGAGATACACAAACGAAGTTCGTTTTCATTTCCCGGTAGCCCCTCAGGTCTTTCGAAGCTGCAAACTTGGATATACGGTGTTGGTAGTGGTCCTAAATAACATATTAAACAATCACAACTAGCGGTTAGCTTGCGATTTTAGCGATTTTTCTGGTCAAATATAAGTGGCTTAATAGGCTGGCCCACAATCAACAATAACAACAAAAAAAGTCTTTTCTCAAAAATGGCCCGCAAAGTGAACATAACTCGCTACATATTGGAAGGTAAAGTGTATAGTTAAAGGTCAGATCTAAATTAAAAAATTAAAAACATTGCAGGCCGCCTGGAATGTTATATATAAATTCTTTTAAATGTCGAGTACCAAATTTAAAAAAAAAGTAGAAGCTGGCATATAAAAGACGGCACAGCTCGTATTCAGCCAATTCAACACGTTTCTGTTGCAAACACGACGTTTTTGGTGTCTCTAATGGTTTGCGTTTCTTTGGTGGAAATATACACTTGCGATTCTTTTCAAAAATAAACGACGGGAAATCGTAAATATTTTCACGTTGTGCAAAAATAAATAAATTTTGTATTTTTTATTCCAACATTTTTGAGAAAAGCACTAAATTAGCCTCAGCCGGAATGGCAATTGCAGGCTTCGTATTATAATTAAACGTTTAAACAAATACGCAGCCTGCAATTGCCTCCTTCCCGGCCAAGGCAATTTAATGTACTATTCCGCGCGATCATCTCCAGTCTCCAGGCTATTGAATTTCCCAATTGCGAAACTATTTAAAGTTAGTCCCCCTTTCAAGATTCATACCAGACATCTCACAAGTATTTTAAGATAAACTCATGTTGAATAAAAATTAAAAACGTATTCCGAAGACGTGTGCCAAGGAAATCCGAAAATAACCTAAAATAATATTAATTCTAACACAAGTCCGGTCAGTGCAATTTGATTCTTAATGCGAGGGTTTAGAGTGCACACTTACCGATGCTGGGATCATTATGTATTCGCCCTACATTTGTGTCGTTTCGGCTGATTTTCTTGGCTTTCAGGCCCTTGGTGGATTTCACGGTATTAAATAAACAAAATCAGTTTCTTTCTGAAAGAAAAAAATACCTGAGGAATTGACACGGCTATAAAAGAGACGAGAAGAGAAGGAAAGAGGATTCTAAATAGGGGTGTAGTCTCAAAATTGATTATTAAGTACTTCAAAAGAATGAAGGCAAACTAGTGTCTGGCAAAAATCTCATTTTTGGTACAAGCTTTTATTGCCGACTGTACTTTTCTGTGTACCATCATAGACGATTCTAACGAGCCCAAACTCAACGGGGTTACGTCGGTTAAGTACTGAATTCCCATGGCCACCTTCAGTCTTCATCATCAGATCAGCTCGATGGTACAATTATATTGAATTGTCATCCATATATACTTACACCCAAAATTTCAGCTCAATCGGTCACCGGGAAGTGGGTTAAATTTAAGTTGAAAGATTTGATTAAAGACAGACAGACAACAGGACAGGTGAAACTAAATTAAAGCTTGTAAAAATATGCCTATTGACGAAAATTTAATATGTTTTAATGTTGCTTGTTAGAGAGAAAACGCTAGCAGATCGTGATGTCACGATCCTAGAGCCTAGAGCGTCATAGTACCTGAATGACAATCGTTTCATATGAAGGTGCGTTTTGCGAAAAAGGGCGAAAATAGAACATGGAACATGTTCACGCTCTTAAAACTTTCGAATTTAAAAACTTTGTGATCATTTAATCTCTTTCGGTTGCTTTTTTACATCCTTAATCCTTTCTCAAGAAAATACATCATTATTGATTATGTACACTGTACAAAGAAAGAAACATTTTTTTTTATGGTAGAAAGCGTAGTACTCAAGGTACATACCTTGTTTTTCTCGTACTACCTAAGAAAAATTGTAACAATGCTTTTGCGTGTGACCGTTAGTTCCATATAGGGTACATAAATGGGACTACGTCGAAATGTGTAAGATTGCCACCTATTTTTTTAATTGTATTATATCGGCAATGGCGGGATAACTTTGGACTCCGTTATAGAACACTGGTCAGATATTTTGCTCAAAAGACCGCGACTAATGGAAAAAGAGGGGGGAGGTTGCTCATCAGTGGGGCATAACGGACTCGATATTATAATATTAATGCTATATCTTTTTAGAGGATAAAATAATCGATTGTTCGGTTTGATCGAGGCGTGTCAGGGTCACTGTGTTATCGGCCGACCACTTCCTTCGGTAAAACAGAAGCCCACTATACTGTACATTATAATACGGTATTTTAGAACAGTAAAGGCCGAAACACACTGACAGCGGTGGCGGAGCGGCGCGGTGCGGCACGGAGGCGGTACCGGTTGTAATGTTCAAGCTAATATGAAAGGATCCGCACAGAGCGGCGCGGCGCGGGGCGGTATTCTGTGCGAACCACGTGCGAACCCTTTCGTATTAGTTCGAACATTACAAGTTACAACCGGTACCGCCTCCGCGCCGCACCGCCCCGCTCCGCCACCGCTGTCAGTGCGTTTGGGCCTTACAAATAATTTATTATTACATTACCAATGAGCAAACCTTTCGATAATACTCTGAAAACATCGGTCTTCCACTGACTTTTGCTATCTTTCACGAAGCACTTAAGTACTAACTTTTATTGACATAATTAATACTAATAATGGCGGGTGTAGACTCAAAATGTACGATAAGTTCTCCTTCTGTGCAATAAAGGTTAAATGAATAAATGCTGAATTCATAGCTTTTGACCTAGTTACCTAACACTTAAATATCACTACATACTTACCTAGTATTATAAAACAAAGTCGCTTCCCGCTGTCAGTCCCTTCGTATGCTTAGATCTTGAAAACTGAGTAACGGATTTTGATGCGGCTTTTTTAAATAGATAGAGTGATTCAAGGGGAAGGTTTATGTATATATAATATAGTACCCGTGCGAATCCGGGGCGGTTCGTTAGTAAATATACTTATCACATCACCAGCTATAACGACAGATGACTCACCTCAGCTAAGATACGAGTAGGCTGACTAAATTGCCATGATCGTGTGATTCTTCGTCACTTTGAATATATTACTTCATCATGCATTGTCATAGCTTCGGCGTCATTTCGTGTAAATACCAAACGACGACATCTTTTTAGTTCGTAGACCCTGCCTACGAAGCTGTAGGTCCCGGGTTCGAATCCCGGTAAGGGCATTTCTTTGTGTGATGGGCACGTTGTTCCTGAGTCATGGATCTTTTCTATGTATTTAAGTATTTATTTATCTATATAAGTATGTTATACTTATAGTCGTCTAGTACCCATATAAGCTTTGCCTAGTTTGGGACTACGTCGATGATTGATGATTGTAAGATTGTTTCTATATATTTATTTATTTTGTCTTTAATAAGTAAACAAAAACTTATTCGGATCATTCGATCCACAAGAAATCGTAGCCCGTAATGAATAAAAATAACGATTTCACAGAGCTACACAGCGAAAGAAAAAACCATAGCTAGCAGTCTTTAAGGTTCAACGTCACTGGTTCCTGTCGAGCTGTTGCTAACAGATGTCGCGATATATAATTTCGATGGTTGCTCATCGTTTTACGCAAAACCGTGACGAGTACCAACATGTGTTTCAATCTGCACCAAACAGTGTTTATTTTTAAAATGTAGTCCGAAAATATGCATAAAAGTGCTTTTCCGTGAATTTACGCAGACTAACGTAGCTAAATGTCACTTCGGAGTCAGTCATTGTCAAACATCTTGCATAAATCAAACTAGAGGGCGCAAAACTAAATCTATAGTATCGCCTCTATTATGAAATAGTGAAACTAAATGTACTTGTGGCAGGCACTCTAGACTACAATATGAATGCAGCTGACTTTTTTACTCAATGTCATGCGGTGACTTTATTACTGCACCAAACAGTGTTTATTTTTAAAATGTAGTCCGAAAATATGCATAAAAGTGCTTTTCCGTGAATTTACGCAGACTAACGTAGCTAAATGTCACTTCGGAGTCAGTCATTGTCAAACATCTTGCATAAATCAAACTAGAGGGCGCAAAACTAAATCTATAGTATCGCCTCTATTAGGAAATAGTGAAACTAAATGTACTTGTGGCAGGCACTCTAGACTACAATATGAATGCAGCTGACTTTATTACTTAATGTCATGCGGTAGCGCAGTGCGCGTCTCTTTTGCTTAAATCTGTCTGTAACGCCATCCTTGAACCGGGTTCAAATCCCGACGGACATACTTCTTTTTTGTTTTTCTATTTGAATTTCTAAACCAATATGGCCGTCTCAACTAACTAAGATTTACTTATAATGTGCAAAAATATATTTTATAACTTAAACATGTTTATAATTTCTTGATAAGCATGATTGTATCTAGATGATCCACAAAAAAAACCCTACTATATTTATGGCAGACCTATTCTTACATATTACATACTACATAAATACTATTTTGGATAGGTATATCATTTAAAAGATGTTACGCCTTTCATTTAATTAGAAAATCATGATTCATGAGTAGGTTTACTGTTGAAAAATCAAAGTACGACCTTTATCTATTCTACATATACCCTATTCCATATGAGATTAGACAAATCGTGCGTAAATCTTCAAGTCATTCGCGTCATGAAAACCATAATGATAAACAAAAACATTTACATTGTTCTATTTGAAACACATTAAATAATCGAAATAACACTAGTAAGTACAATATTTATAAAGGAAGATAAAAGAGGTATTTTTCCTTACAAAAATCTAACATTGTAAGGAATAAGGTACCTATACTTAGTAAGTATATTAGTACTTTGATTTGTTATATCCATATTCACCCGCAGTTGCGGTACTACATAATTACAATCAGAGAGGCTACGTATTATTCACAAAATGTTTTGTATTCGCCCGTGACTCACGTCTAAAATAATGAAATAATGACCTCAAAGTTGGTAACAATTTTGCGTTACCGGACGGACGAATTTAGTAAGCTTTGTGAATAACAGGCGAGTTTGTATATCAAAACTCTTAGTGGCCAGTCTCTCGAATCTGGACGTAGACCGCGTCAGAAAGAGAGAAATATATCATTTGACAATATGGTACTGTTTTCGATGAACGTCAAAATTCAAAAATCGAATTCAACTTTATCACGCGTTTACGTTTCTATACGTTTATGATGCTTTCACTCATTCATTACTAATCTTCAATGGTTGGGTTATGGGCATTTGCTTACAAAATTATTGAATGTCTTGTTTAGGTAAATATGAGATAAAACTTATCTGTAGAACCCACGACCGCCGTTTGACAGTCGCATGCCTGAAGCACTATGCTACCGGAACGATTATTGCAAAGTGTTATTTTTTTGTATGTTTGTATGTACGGTATAACCTCCGAAACCACTTATCCGATTATAAAAAATAATTCACTGGTGATGGATGACTGAACTTACTGGGCGGGACATAGCCATGCTTAGGCATAGTAAGTATACTTTGGTACATTTTATACGCAAAAAAACGAACTTGGATTTTTAGACAGATTTGACTGTGCACTAAGTTAAATGCAGTTTTTATTCTTTCTAAAATAGGTCTGGGTGACTCCTTAGAGCAAATTTCCGTGTCAGTTTCGGATTGAATGTCACTCTGCATAATCTTCAAATCAGCTCACAAAATTTCCGGAGAATCGGTTGAGAAATAGCTACCTACGACATATAGAGAAGTCTAGACAGCCGGACATACGAAAGAATATTTATTTATTTATTTAATCTTTATTGAACATAAGAACAACTTATCGTACAAAAGGTGGACTTAAAGCCGTAAGCATTCTCTACCAGTCAACATTTGGGCAAAGCAGACAAATTGTGGGCGGTGCAACTACAGATTTATATCTGTAGTTGCACCGCCCACAATTTGGTTGTGTGTTTATACACACAGTGGTTATACATACATAGTAAATAACGACAATAGACAATAAATAAATAAAATACATATAAATACTTTCATTCAATATATATATATATATATATATATATATATACAGACGAAAATAGAGAACAGAAACACTAAGAATTTACGGCTCTGCTAGCAAACAACTTGCGTAAAGATCTTTTAAACGCGAATCTGGAAATCTGGAATAATATTGCCTAGCTGAAATGAAAATCTTCGTTCGACTCGATCGCTCGTTCCAATTAAGTATATGGATATTGTTATCGATTCAGTTTTTAACAATTGGCCAACAATTTTGTTTTTAAAGGCTTACTTACGAGCATAGACTGATTTCGGTTACGGTTATACCGGTATGGAATCGGTATTCCATTACAATAGCGTTATATTGTAAAGGTTAGCCGCGCCGCCAACGTAACGGTACGGGATCCAGAACCGTGTAGAAATACATATCGGTTACCGGTATTTATTTTTAATTGTACTGAAACTTGTATAATTCCTTTTTCAAACCGGTATCATTATGATACCGTTATTTTTTTCATTTTATTCTCGTCCATGAGATGAGGTCTGTGCCCAGCAGCGGAACGTAATATAAACTGATATATTATTTATTATGCCAATATACATGAAGTCATTATTATAATCGTCAGAAACGAAATAGATATATACCTTCAATATCAGATGATCCTCAATGCTGGTAGTATTGAATTGTGATATTGGACCTCAATACCGGTATTACCGGGGCCTCGATAATAATACCTATGAACATTTGGTTGCACATTATAGTGCGTTTTTTTAGGATTAGAAATACGCTAAACGAAGAAGAAGTCGTCGTCAACCTTTTCTGCTTGGGATAAATATTGAACAGACATGGTTTGTTACACGATAATTCATTCTTGCTGCAAAGTTCACACACCAACTTGAAAATGTTGAACACCAACGTTTCTCGTTTGTTGTTAATGTACTTTGTTTCTGTCTCTTTGCTTTTGTTGAAGGCCATACGTTCGGGAGAGAACGAGTCGGTCTTTTTTGCAAGCCACTTGGGCCTGCCTCTGGTAGCTCCATGGCAGTCCGCGATGATACACAGCGAAAAATAAAATCTTAATATTAATTAAAAAATAGATACTCGTTTAATAATCTCGTGATCTGAATTCAATAATTTGTTGATTAGCAAGAAAACAAGAAAAAGAACGTGATACGATTGTCAATTTTGCCTTGTCAACCTCTTCTTCTTTAGGTTTTTTATTTAAGCAACCTTTCGAGAACTGAATAACGAAATTTTAAATTACAAAGTTAAATAATTAATACATTCAAAATAAATATATTGTTGTAAGTATTATTTAGATATAAATAATAAAAACACTTGTATCATTTTAGGGTCGACAACAATGATCTTAGTCTTTTTTAATGGCGGTTTGAGATACTTTGACAGCTGTATGTGTCTTATATAAAAGACCTCGTGCTTTGTGCTTTATCCTTCTTTCTAATGCTAAAAAAACGCACTATAAAGTTCACTTTTTCTTGTAAAATAAGCCTGAAATTAAAAGTGTAAACAATACATTTGTGTTTTCACCAAATACATAACACTAAATTGTAACAATTTAATTTACAATTATAATAAGTTTTTTAATAAGTATTCCCAAAATTTTGTTTCATCTCCTGCATTACTTGGATTTACATTATTGGATGTTTTACAGCTTATTTTTTTGTCAAAAAATACATAACTATTGGTATATTACCTAATATAAAATTAAACACTCATCTCTCCACTGCTCCACCACCACCACCACTGCTTTTATCTGTTCAGGGAGTCATTGTGAATTTGGAAACTGTCTATACAATAGAATTAGTGCCCTCCCTGAACCAATAGTAGTAAGAGTAAATGCATAATATTTTTTTAACATTCATGTTTACAACCAAAGGTTTAGTAAAGTTTTATGTCAGGTAACGTTTATGTTATCAGTTAACAACCCTAAAAACTATGTTTTTTTGAGAAAAAAAGAACGAACTTACCAGAAAAAAATCAATAAATCATTTTTTTTTCTACATTCCCCATTTACGGTGTTCTACGTTCATTCATAGAAGTTACTCATTCTATTTTACCTTCTAAGAGTTCAAATAGTGCTCCTACCACCAGCATCAATAGAGTGGAAAAGCGATTATTCTTCAGTAGAAAAATTACGTAGGATAGACAATAACTAACAAATAAATTGAACTACACTAGATTATGCGTTCCTTTTTTTTACAAATGCATGAAAATTTCATTTTTTTTTTATTAAAAACTAGATTCCACTCACGGTTTCGTCTGCATGAACCCGGGATAAAAAAATTGTCCTATATTTTAATCTAAGCTCCTCCTAAGGCTCAGCATATATTACAAAATGGCACTGGAATTGCCATCGCGTTGGGTTGGAAATAGAGTTGACTTTCGTTTATTTTGAAAAGTGCCCGAAACAAAACAAATTCAGCTCTATTCCAGTTGAATATAATTTAAATGCCTTCGACACAATAAGTCCTATGAGTAGGCCTATGGGCCTTAAGAGGTTAGGCAGGCAAATAGGTAGGTTGCCCAGTTTAGGCGTGATTGAGTTACGAACATCCAAACATCTAAACATTCAAACATTTATACATATAAGCATCTAAACTTTCACATTTACAATACTAGCAGGATAAAAATAATAATAATACCGGTAATGTAGTACTTATTTCGACATTGGTCCTTTTAAATTCTGGTATTAGAATATTGGGAAAATCGGTAGGGGATTCCGGTATTTCGGGATTCCATGATGGTGGTTTGCATTCCCTATATGTAGTATGTTAATAATAACAAAATTAATGAAATATATGGGTTTTCTTCGGGACATAGCTGGCTGCAGCTTTATATTTAATGTCATTTTTTTCGGTACCGTAAATACGGTTTCATAAAAGTTACAAAAGTAACCGATACTTCGACTTCGGCGTGGAGGGCAAGGTCGACCCGCTTCAGAACAAAAAAATATCTAAGTAAATATCGAAATAATACCGGTTTGAAACTGGTATTAAAAAGATATCACTAGGCTTTAAAAAAATACCGGTAATGGATATATTATTTCTAACTGGTTGCGGCACTGTTATGTTGTCGCCTAACCACTTTGCCTAACCACCGGTCGTAACTGGCATCAGTTCCTGCACCGAAGAATGCCTACGAGTGTATAATTCTACCCTCACAACATTGTGAAGAAGAAAAATTGTGACTTAGTTAATTTACATGTTGGGGGTAATCTAATATTCTATTTGAGCAGTCGATTCCTAAATAGGTTGCAGTAGATATGTTAATGTCAATCGATGTGCAGCCGACAAAAGCGAATGTTTAAATTTATCAGGTACTTACACTCCTAATAATTGTCTGTTATATTTAATGCTATATTACGTAACATTCACTCAATCGAAACTTGCTTATAATCTGCAAGTTGGAAATTCAAACGGTTCATTTGATCAACAACACCCTTTTCTTCCCGTGGGTGTCGTAAAAGTCGACTAAGGGAGCAGGGTTGAAGTGTGATGTGGGCGATGGGCTAGCAACCTATCACTACAATATCACATTTTGTCGATATTTTATACCCACATTAATGCTAAAATTGAGGCTGAAACATACGTTTCAGGTGCTCTGCCTACCCCTTTTGGGAATAAAGGCGTGAATGTATTTATGTATGTATGTATGTATGTATGTCATTTAATCAAAACCTATATATGTATACGTTCGGTAGCACAGATTACGTTTCAATATTGGATCTTACTCCTTTCTAATAAGACGCAAAATGTACAGACCCATGCATAATTATCGTTCCGTGGACTTTAGGTAGGTCTATCACGGCTAAAGAGCAAAGCATTGAAATTCATACATTGTTGCTTGAAATTCAGTGTATCAAAAACAAATGACATTGCTCTTACGTCATTACCGAAATGAGCAGCGTAGCAAGATAAAATGAATGCTATCTCATTTACCAAAAACTAAAATGTGTTTGTACGATGGTGTCACCGTCTGGTGAGTATAATTACTACTATTCACTCCGCTATCTAACTAATCTTGTTTGATATTAAAGACATCTAGTGAAGGTTTTGGGCAACGTGCTGTCATGTGACGCGGCCATGTCATTTACACGGACAGTGTCTAACTCACGCACACATACAAGGCTCGGAGTAAAATTTTATGAATTTCAAATGGCTATATTTTGAATATTACTGGTTTTTGCGTGTATTTATTCAAACTGCGGGATAAGAGGGTCATATATTATCTAAATATCACAATTTCAAGTTCCTGACATCGATAGATTAGACGTCTAGTCCGAACGAAAATTGTATGGAATTCGTCAGTGACGTTGCACCTTAAGTAGCGCCGCTAAATGGCTCAGCCAGTGACGGACTCTCTATCTTGTCACTTATCGCGTGATAAGGCCGACCATGATACGGAATGGCACCTTGGCAGTCTTGGCACCACGATATTAAAGTCGGTACAACAGAACACTACGAAGATTGGTTCGTGAACCTCAAACAGAAAATACTTCGCCGTGCTTTAGCACCTCCTACAGATTCGTCTGCAATCGACGTGGCAAGAAATGCCACGCTGCTATATTAGGACATACACACATATACAGCCAGACATATACAGCCACCAACGTAGATGCGGTAATCCATAGGCCCCTAAGCGCTGCAACAATCACCTGGAATAGGTGCTGTGGCCAATGATGCAGATGTGATGTTAAGTGAGGTAGGTACTAGGTAGGGCACAGCGAAATGTCATCCCGCTCGAATGTGGAGCAGCCCAACTGGGAAAGTACCTCCGCCTTGCAGAAGACCACAGCCATAATAACACTACTACTTGCTCTGTAGTATTGTTGTGTTCCTGGAGGTGAACAAGGTCGTCAGAGCTCCCAAGGATGCGTTGTGTTGAAAGCGAGGGAATTTGTTCCTTCAGCTGTCCTTGTTCCTGAGTCATGGATGTTTTTTATGTCTTTAAGTATTTATTTATCAATCATCAGCCCCCTAGCGTTATTCCTAGGCCCATCTTTCCCAGTGGCCACTTTGGGCAAGTGCCCAGGGCCCCGCGATCGATAGGGGGCCCTCAGATCAAATACAAAGAGTCCGAAACGATAACCAATCTAATATGCCCAGGCCCTCCAATAGGTTAAAGACGGCCCCGGTAGTGCCCTTAAAGGAGCACAGGGTCCGCTTTGACACCTAATCCCAAGATGTGTCTGTCTGTGACAGCTAGAGAATAGTTGCGTTGCGTTTCCCCCAGAACGACAGATGCGCGCGCGCAGCGGTTTCTCAGCAAGCACGCGGAAACGAGCGCCGTTAGGTATACTATCTATTTTTAGCCTAGCGGGTGCTCCGACTGTCGGTCGGCTTCAGGTTTCCGATTCAGGAAGAGGATGTGTAAATCTGCCGTTTGGGGATTATATTGGTTATTCGTATAGTTAGCAAAGTCAGCATCATATAGTTGCTACCAACTAGCCGAATATTTCAGTACACGTATTTATTACTGGACCCACGGTCTACAATATTAAATATACCTAAAAGATATTTTACCTCTGGGTACCAATGAGATTTAAATATAATTATTTTAATTTTAACACTTGGAGACCCTTATTTTTTTTCTCTTATTGTATTTCAAATGCAAACTCAGATTTCGGGGTTGGCACCATAGTAAAAATTGTTCAGTATGGCCTTGCATCCTGTTACCAAACACCCTGTATAGACATTTTGACTTGTTAAAGTGCCGTCGCGGCCTTTTTGCTGAATCAATAATTTGAATTTTGTTTTTTTCCTTACTCTACCGGGCTCAAATTTTTTGTTCGCAAATCCATACTAAATGCTGACCCACATATGGGTCAGCGGGAGAGGAGCGGTATGGGTGCAGCTTCGTAAGATATCTGAATGGGTTTTTCGTCACAAGCATATTTTTGTAAAGTAATTATAAATTTTGAGTCTACAACCCTTTTACCACGATTATAGAGAATCAGTTTTATCAAATACTTTAACAGTTCCATTTATTTTTCATTAGTAGTCACATATAATTTTGGAACGGAAATCGTCCTGTGTCGCCCGACAGCCCTTTAGAAAGAGGAAGTTTATTGTCATACATTTTTAATTTATAGTCCACAGAGTCCCCTAACACATCCAACAGACAGACACCGGAACTTCACCACGAGTGTTTATTATGTAACTAGCTTCTGCCCACGACTCTGTCTGCGTGGAAAACGTTTATATCGTAGCTATATCTATACAAACTGTCACCCCTTAGGGGATGATTTATATTTAACCCGTGTATTTTTCCAGAACGCAAAGAGGTTTTTTATGCTAATATGTATTTTTAAAAAGATTCCCCCTTACAAACTTTGCACCCCTATTTATCCCGCTTAGGGGTGGGTTTTTCCAAAACCCTTAAAATGACTTTTGTTGTCTTGTAATAAGGAGTCCACACACAAAGTTTGAAGTCACTCACTTGAAATTTTACTACAGTAGGTATGGGAAACCTATTATCTTTCAACCGCCTTTTTACCCCCTCGAGGGTGGAATTTTAATAAATCCTTTCTTTCTGGGTACTTACGTTATCGTTATATAAACTACCTATTGAAAAAAAAACAGCTTTCTAGCTTCAACAGTTTGGGCTGGGCGTTGATTTATGTGAGTGAGTCAGTCAGTCAGGACTTTTACGTTTATGTGTATGGATAGATTTGCGCGATTCATCATCATATCAGCCGAAAGACGTCCACTGCTGGACATAGGCCTCCCCCAAAGAGCGCCATAATGACCGGTTCTGCGTCACCCGCATCCAGCGGACTCTCGCGACCTTTACCAGGTCACTCCACCTTGTGGGGGGCTGGAGCGGGGAGGGTTACCCACGCTGCGCCTTCCGAAACGTGGTCGCCACTCGAGAACCTTCCCGGGATTAGATATAATCATCAACACGGTGTCAAAGTTCATAAGAGACTACTAATTCAAGAAGTCCAATATAGTTTTGGAACGGAAATCATATGTTCCGCGCAAAAATATGTATAATAGATCACGCAATCTCCATGAGAACTGGGAACTAAAACGTTAATTAACACATGTTTAACATTAAACAAATGACCAGATGGCTGCCTGATGTTTTTAGATAGGTAGGTACCATAAAGTTAGAAAGCTACCATTATTAACTCCAACTCTCTAGAAGTAAGGTGAAATTACAAACTTCTGACCAAAACTTTGAGGTGAATCAGTGACTGCCCGGCCTTGGTATCGGGTTTTGTGAAGCTCTCAGTACCTTTTGTGCCTAGAAATCTCCTGAGGCCGCTAATTCATAATCTATTAGCTGTCCCACAGGCGCACACCGTCTCCCATACAAACTGTCCCACTCTTTGAGCACCCACCATGCCTGCCCACCTATTCTGTAACTTGTTTTAAGCTCACCTCAACGCTCACCCACATATATATCTTGACACCGCGATGCGTAGTAAAGTAACAAAGCGTAGGTAGAGGGTAGAGGCCTAGTTTCGTGACGGGTGACCGGCGGGGTGAGCCGCTTCAGCGCGTGGCGAATAAAGCCCCGAACTGAAGTATAAGTGTGTATAATTTAAAAAGGTCGCTAAACCTACCTACGTATATCATTTAAAAGTAATACTACTGACGATTACGTACTTAAATAACACACTATACCTACTATACACATTCCACGCAAAGGTGTTGCCCTCGGCCCTCGGGTATTGTGGTAAAGAATATATGTAGTTTATAATTTATAATCCTTTGCGTCGATTTTTTTTTTGTATATTTTTGATTATTTCAATAAAATAGTACCTATTTGTATTCGTATAGATAACACAATAAATCATCAATAAATTAATAGTCTTTTGAGTATCATACTTACTTTAAGTAAAATAATTGAAGGTTAATTAAATGATAGGTATTATTACGGATTAAAATTCAAAATAATTCTCATAACTCTACATAGAGCCAAAACCCGATCAATAAAATATGAACCAACCTATTTCCAAGAAGTTATTTTAGGGCGGATCTAACCGTCATAAATAACAAAACGTAAAAAAACAGGGTACAATACTCATTCAGTCATCGCCTTGCACCCATGAAAAAAAACAAAAACTCACCGCCATCGCGTTATAAATCCAAATAACAAAACAAATACAACACTCGCGTTCGGTAACACTAACACAATCACTATAGGTACTCTAACAGTAATTTTAACGTGAATTCCACATAGATGTTTAGTTTAATTGACTGAAATTTTCATTAAAAGTCTTTATATTGTCATGTCGGCCGGCGAGCGCGTTCGGAAATGGTTCGAATTTTAAAATTCAGTGACGCGCGCTCGGCGGAGGCTGACGTCATAGAACAACCGGTTTGGCAGACAGCGGTTTGTACAAGTCAGCGAATACAGCGCTGAATTCGATTTTCAATAAGTTACACGACTTTTAGGTTGTAATCAAATAAATCTTACTTCCTATAATATTAGCATTCCTATTTGCATTATTTGACAGCTGTCATCCCAGTAGGCACATAATGTCAAATTTGACGTTTATTGTACTGGGATGACAACTCTGTCATAATGCAAATAGGAATGCACCAACTATAGTTAGATATGTAAGTAACTACTTAAATCATCAAGACATACCATTTGCGTTTAGCTATGTATGTAGAATCGCGGCGTATAATTTATTCTAACAAAATATGGACCAGTTTTCTGAAATAAAATGTTTTTTTTTCAACTCCGCCGCGCAGTAATTCCGCTTGTCTGTTCCCCTGTGGCCCCGCAGTAGCAGGGCCATAGTTTTTATGTGGATTACCTATATCACAAAATTATATGGTCGGTATCACCCCAGCGGAATCCAGCGACGGAATTCGGACGCCGAACTCAGCCAGTAGGTGGCGTCATTCACATCTTTTTTTATCTTGAAGATTCGACTTGCGTCAACAGTTTCCTCTGGTAACCTGCTGCTTCTACTAAAAATCTTTCTCGCAATTATTTCGGCAGCCGAGCGCAGGGGTCCACGTCCGCGAGGAGCCGACCGGCCGCAAATCCATTCGAATAAGAAATGGAACGTCAAACGCTTCAAATTCCTCAAGCAGCTTGATAAAATGCGCTCCGACGTACTCCACTATGGCCCGTTCGGTGAGAGAAAGGTTGCTGGTTCGAATACCGCTCGAAAGGTAAAGTTTCACAATTAAGAATTTACTTTCACAATTAAGTATTTGATTTATATGGAATCTAGACCGTCCATAAGACATTTGCAGTCGTATTTCTTGTTTCATTCCATTTTAGAACTGAATAAATTCAACTCTACACATTCTAAATAACTTGATCTAAATTTCACTGACCTTTTTGTATGTACGAGTTACCCTCTTTTTTTAATGTCGGTCAAATATCCAATCCAAAGCGCTCACTTCGCTTGCCGATCAAGCCGCGTGGGGGCTCGTCGTTTACGCGTAGCTGCGTTTGCGCACCCCGCAGCGTAAGGGCGTAAGGGACCGATATCGAGGTTTGCCGGTTTTAGACTTTATTTCAAACCAACTAAGGTTCAAAAGTGGATCATACCGGTTATGACATTTGTGTGGTGACTATTTGTAAGGTATATTTATTGGTTATTTTTTCTAAGGAATTGTGTTTCTTTCGCGGGGGCCGTACCTATACTGTCCGTCCGTCTGTCACCAGGCTGAATATCGTGAACCGTGATAGTTAGATACTTAGTTGAAATTTTCACGGATGATGTATTATTTCTGTTGCCGCTATAACAACAAATACTAAGAACGTGATTTTTTTGGCGTTTTTATAGATAACTAGCTTCTGCCCGCGACTCCGTCCGCGTGGAACTCGTTTATATCGCAGCTCCATACAAACTTTACCCCCCCATTTCACCCCATTAGGGGATGATTTCGGAGATAAAAACTATCCTATGTCACTCTCCGTCCCTTCAACTATCTCCACTTAAAAAATCACGTCAATTCGTCGCTGGTTTTGCCGTGAAAGACGGACAAACAAACACACACATACACTTTCCCATTTATAATATTAGTATGGATGGTACGGAACCCTTCGTGCGCAATTCCGACTTGCACTTGGCCGGTTTTTTTTTGTTCGTAACACACCCTTATACTTATATAAGTCCCTAACAGTGACGGACGCCCATACAAGCCAGTTCTCACAGATTTGCCTGAATTTTTCATACTCTCGATTTACATACACATACATACATACATACATTCACGCCTTTATTCCCAAAAGGGGTAGGCAGAGGACATGAAACGTATGTTCCAGCGCCACTTTTAGCATAAATGTGGGTATAAAATATTGACTAAATGTGATATTGCAGTGATAGGTTGCTAGCCCATCGCCCACAACACACTTCAACCCTGGACTATCCGATTACTCTCGATTATACTCTCGATTTTTCTCGCACTATACCTCTTGTTTGAGTGTTCTAATAAGAGAGAGAGACGGATAGTGCGAAAAAATCGAGAGAGCTCACGCGCCGTCGCGTGATAGCCGTGCTGTATTTATGTCCTCTTACTCTTTCATTTTTTTTTCAATAAGCACGATTATTTGTTCCTGAGTCATGGATGTTTTCTATAGTCTGGACTTTTAGGTATTTAAAAGAATGTAATCAAACGAAACCACGTGACTTGGTCATTCAGCCAATAAGAATATTAAGATAATACCATAGATACAAAAGGTTGCTATTCACAGCAATCTTATTGGCTGAATGACCAAGTCACGTGGTTTTGTTTGTTTACATTCTTTTAAATACCTAAAAGTCCAGACTATATGTATTTAAGTATTTATTTATCTATATACGTATGGATATCGTCGCCTAGTAGAAATAGTACAAGCTTTGCTTAGTTTGGGACTAGGTCGATTTAGGACAGCTCGTCCCCAGATTTTTTTAAATTTCTTGTATAGGTCGATAATCGTTTGAACGTCTCACTACGACACGCGTATGGTTGTGATTACTGAATGACTTTTTATAAAATTGTCATTGAAATTTAAATCTTCTACCTTTGCATGTTAGAGTTGCTTTGATGCGATCCGGCCAATTCAAATATACGTTTACATGTTTCGTCCTATTAAGTACATATCAGGTGCAAAAATACTTAGGCACTTTCACAAAAACTAACTTTAAGAGAGAACTTCGTCCGTTTCGTATCGTGTGTATTAGAGAAGTGAACAATGATCTACATACTTAGGTTGTTTTAACAATAATCCTTTGAGAACAGCGCCCCCTTCCGGTGACACTGTGAACCCTAATAGCTCTAATGATCGATTTACCTTTCGAGCGATCTAGGATTCGGGTTCATCACTAATCTCGTAGATGGCGCTGTTCTACGTATGAACAGTAAGTATTCAGAAAGCACTTCTTAGCAAATAATTATAATAACAAATTAGACTAATAGTAATAGAAACTCTCGTATTAATAAATAGAAGATAACTAGTCTAAAGTCTAGTGAGCTCTCAGAAAATCTTTTTCGCTCAGGTTAAATCGGTTATTTTGACATAAGAACGTGAAAGAGTAAGTAAAAGAGAAATATCATTATCATCATCATTTATGCCGAAGGACGTTCACTGCTGGACCATAGTCCTTAATTTATGGCTGGTCATAGGCCGCCCCAAAGAGTGCCACAATGACCAGTCCTGCGCCACCCGCAATCAGCGGACTCCCGCGACCTTTATACCAGGTCACTAATCTTCGCTGCGCCTTTCGTTAGTTACTAACGGCTGTATTCATAAACGATCAACAAATCTATTTTAGCTAAAATGCCCTTAGAATTTGTTTGTCTTTATCAGTCACTTTGACATTTTTGTTCGTAAGAAAGGTACAAAGGATTTTTATTTAGCTAGGCATTTAACTTTTAATGAATAATGGGGCCAGTCGAGTACATTTCCGCACTGAAGATAATTTTAACTGCTTACGGAATCTAGTCGGAGTACAAATCACAAACACAACAAAATTTCAATTTCACATATATTTACAATATTATACATCATCTTACGTCCCATTTACTTCAAGCGATCGCCGATTCGTGAACACTTCGAATGTGCTTCAGCAAGTTGGCAGACGTCAGGAATGTCTGTAAAAAAAGTTAATAATACATAAATAGGTACAGTCAGTCCTAGTTCATAGACTCGATTGTCATCTCACAAGGAGGCTGTCCATATGGCACGTCATTCCAAAATAGGGAGGGGGAGTTTATTAGGCGGGGACGGTACCAATCGTGACGAGCGCCATAGTCAATTTAAATCGTTTCATATGAAGGTGCGTTATATGGAAAAGTAACAGAACTTAATTGGACACATAACTTTTTGATTATGTAATCCCATGCTTTACTTTTTTCTCCATTTGACAATATATTTAACCCTTTTTCGGGTAAATTCAACATTATTGGTTTATTGGAATGTTCTCAAGCTTATTGAATCCTACTTGGACAATAGGGAACAATATACTGAATTGACTCAGATCTGCATGTCATCCAGGGAAGAGAAAATCTACAGATCACAACCTAGGATAATTAAATATGGAGTACCCCAAGGGAGTGTACTGGGACCCCTAGTGTTCTTAGTATATATCAATGACATAGTCAGGTCCACCCAGCATCCTATGCTGCTTTTTGCTGATGACAGTACTGTCTTTGTGGGGTCCAATGCTGACACCAGCTATGAAAATGAAATCGGACTTGCAATAAATAACGTTGTGACATGGTTAGAAAACAATACTTTAAAAGTTAATCTAGAAAAAACATGTTTAATGCAATTCAAACAAAGAAAAGAGGTCCCCAAACTTCACATTACCTGCAGAGGCACAGTTATAAAAGAAACTAATACCTCTAAATTCTTAGGACTCCACATAGATAGTAACATGTCATGGGAAACTCATTCCAGAGAAGTATGCAAGAAATTGTACAAATTCTCATTTGCTCTATACAAACTAGCAAATACTAATGAACAAAAAACAGTCCTAGCTGCATACCACGGTTTTGTAAGCTCAACCATGCGCTATGGCATTATCTTCTGGGGCAATTCATCATATAGGGATATTTTGTTTAGAGCACAAAAACGATGTTTAAGAGCAATTTGTAAATTAAAACCTAGAAAAAGCTTTCAACCATATTTTAAATAACTAAAACTTTTTACTCTGCCTTGTCTCTATATTTTCGAATGTTGTATGTTTGTAAAGTGTAATCCTGGGCTATTTTCTGTACAGTTAAGGGCACACAACCTCCGTCAGAGGAAACATAAACTAAAACTGAATGTGGGAAACACCGCTCTGATGAAAAAAAGCTTTATAGCTATGGCTCCAAAGATATTTAATAAGCTTCCCGAGACACTCAAATTAAAAACAACAAATCATTTTAAGTACTTACTAAGTCAATTATTAATAGAAAAAAGTTACTATAGTATTAAGGATTACTTTAACGACTAGGCACAGACATTCGCCTTACATTGCATTATATTTATTTATTGACATGTTAATTATAATTGGAAATATTAATTGTATCATTCTACTGTATTTTTAATGTTTAATTTTGTTGACATTCTCATTATGTTACACCAAATTTTCGTACGCCACACGGCACATCATAGCTGAACTGAATTATACTTATAACTGTCACCTATTTTTTTACCTATGTTTGACGAAATAAAATATTTGTATTTGTATTTGTATTTGGTGTCTAAAGTGCATTCATCCTTACTTGTCTTATTTGGTAAACAACATTCTAACCTCAAAATGCATCTTTTTAGGATAGAATAGCAATTTTGTGAGTATTAGATCATGCCGAGACGACTTTTCGGACATCACTTCACGATTTTTTGTCTAGCTTTACGATAAAATAGCTGCTATAGTCTAAAAAGATACATTTTGAGGTTAGAATGTTGTTTACCAAATAAGACAAGTAAGGATGAATGCACTTTACACCCCTATTGTCAAGCTGAATAATAGAGACGAGATTGTTTTTATATTAGAATTCTTCTATTTGTATAGATCTATAGATATATCTATTACTTCGTAAAGATAGGCCCAACGCGCACGAGTAAGTCGTCCAATGCGGTGGCCCGCCACGGGCAATCGCGGGCCACCGCGCCTTAGTCTTCAGCTGTCACAGTGTGTCACATATGTCAAGCAAATATTGTTCGGCAGGCGTATCTTTACTTTCGATATCATTGTGTAGATCAATAAAATCAGTATTAGCTCTGACAATGAGTCCAATAAAATGTGTATTTTAGTATAATAAGATAATAACTTTGTGTCACCGAATGTGCAACAGAATCTCCAGGAATTATAAGATTGACCAGTTTAAGTAAGGAACCTCTCGATTCCGCGACCGTACATTCCATTTAATGGAAATTACTTTTCGCAAAATAAATAACCGCTTTTCTTTTGTTTCATTCAATTTGAAACAAGCGAAGTTGAGCCATTGAGAAATTTGTCCATTTTCGAACAAATCTTTCAAATTTCACGATGAAATAATTTGTATGGCGACACAAGGTAAAAGATAATAAAGTGAAAGGTATATATCTGTCACTAGTTGGTAGTTGCCATGGTTACGTCTCATGAGACACTTTTTAAAACTGCGATATATAGGTTTTAAATAACCAAACGTGGGTATTTCTAGTCAAGGTCGACCCATTTTTGTATTGACCATATTCTAAGCACATTAGAAGTCTGTATTATGTAAAACAACTATAAGAAACTCTGTAATTTTGTCTCCTGACTAACGGGCACAATAACAACAAGAAATAGTTGATTGACCCAGGGGTTGAGGATTTCCAAGCCATAAGCGATTTGTAAGAATCAGTAACAATGTAAAACGCACCTTATGGCAGAGGTTACACGAGTCAGGTTCCCTTGAATGCACGGAGCCGATGTGGGACGCTAGAAGCTTCTCTGAGCTGAAACTCTTTAAGCAATGGTGGCACGAATGACTGAAAATTAAAACAATATTATAAACAACTAGCTTCTGCCTGCGACTCCGTCCGCGTTGAACTTGTTTATATCGTAACTCCATACAAACTTTCACCCCCCCATTTTTCCCCCTTAGGTGATGATTTCCGGGATAAAAACTATTATACGTCCTTTCCCGGGACTCAAACTATCTCTGTACCAAATTTCATCTTAATCGGTTCAGAGGTTTAGGCGGGAAGTGGCAACAGACAGGCAGACGAAACACTTTCGTATTTATAACATTAGTATTGTGGTTGGCAGTCCTCAACTGTGCGCTTCTCCAGAAACATCCTGCCTCGCACAGCTAATCTGTGGAATGGATTGTCGCCTGCGGTATTTCCGGACCGATACGACCTTCAAACCTTCAAGAAAAGAGCGTACACCCATCTTAAAGGCCGGTAACGCACTCACAACACCTCTGGTGTTGCAGATGTCCATGGGCGGCGGTAATCGCTTACCATCAGTTGATCCGTATGCTCGTTTGCCTCCTATCACATTAAAAAAATAGTATGGACGTTGCACACATAACCTGAAATAACACAGGATAAGGTTGAAGTTTTGCCATTAAAAAAAACTGAAAATATAGGCTGAAAACCGTACGAAACCTACAGAAAAAGGATTGTGATTGTGGATTGATTGAATTGGTCCACTTACGTCTTTCTCAAGGCATGTGCCGCGCTCCAACAAATGCCGCCGTAGTCTTGTGGCTTTTGTGGTTAAAGTTGGCCGCGTACGAGCTCTGGCATACTTCGCAGGTGTAGGGTTTCATGTGTGTCCTGACATAGAGTAACCAGGGCCGCGCGCAAATACCGTGGGACGAGCACTCCCTAATTGTTTTTCATTGTATCGTCATATTTCCGCATATCGGAGATAGTTGCGCAAGAGTCGGTGAGATGGAGTGCGTGTGTATGGGACTGAGTGAGAGAGAAAGAGCGAAATAATGATTGAGATTTGTCAATAATTATTTCTGTCAGAGAGAGAGAGGGAGAGTCAGAGCGAAAGAGAGGGAGAGAGGAGACACAGAGCACAAGAGAGAGGTAGAGGAAGAGATATGTAACGAAAACTACAGAGTATACTCACGTTTTTCTCCCTACATGCGACGCACCCTCCAAAAGATGGCGCCTCAGTCCTTTCCTCGTCTTATAAGACTTGTCGCACTCGACGCAGTAGTGCGGCCGCGCCTGCGCGTGCGCCGCCAGGTGGTTGCGCAGGTTGGAGTTGGCCGCGAACGAGCGCTGGCATACTTCGCAGGTGTAGGGTTTCAGGCCTGTGTGGGTCCTAAGAGTAACCAGATATCAAACTGTTGATAATAATAGACACTGTCTTTTGCTAAGCTTAGTTGGCTATACCAAAGACTGGTTCTTTGGTATGGCCAACTAGAAAAAGATGTATCCATTGTTAGGGTTCCGTAGTCAACAAGGAACCCTTATAGTTTCGCCATGTCCGCCTGTCCGTAAGACTGGAAAGGTTGGAAAGATTGGTATTAAATGTATACTTAGTATATTTGGATAGCTTCTCAAAAATATTAAGGGTTTTTAAAAAGAGGGGTCTTTTTGGTCCATTTGCGTGATATTGGGCTTTGAAGCCCTAATTTTTGTTCCAGTCAGTTCCAGGTAATGGTAGGCCTAATAATATACCCTACTAATATACAAGGCAATGGGACGGCTGTACGGTCCAGTTCGAAAATATGCGCACGAACAAAGATTTGAATTTGACTATACATCATCTATTCAGATTCACATTTTATTCATAAAACACATTACATTACCTATTTATATGTAAGGCAGGATACAGAGTAGAGTAGGTAGGTACATACGTTTTATTATATATAGTATAGTAGTTACACCTATATGTATGTAATTTACCTTGTATGTATGGCGAGACGCTGTTTAGTCTGGAACTTCTGGTTACAATACAAACAGGCAAACTTCTTTTCTTTCCTGTAGTGAACACCCCTTATGTGGTTGTCTAACGAGTTCTGGTTACTGGAACAACATGTACCATTGAATACAAGAACACAAAGTTGACTTAATTGGTAAAAAATCAAAAATTAAAAAATATTGCCGGCTCGATTTTGCCCGACAACAATGTTACATACATGATACAAACTTTTAAAAAGTTAAAACGGGCATATCAAAAACAAGCTTAGGGCCTAAACAGCCAAAGCGGAAGATCAGTAGCGTTTACAGTAGAATTATTTGGGGTTATCCACTGACAGATAGTTTGCCTTCATTTAATTTTCAACTTTAACTTCATACAAATTAAGTAGTTATTTCTAAATCGGTAGACGTGGGTAACAGTATTCTGAAAATTGCTTATTTGTATGACGCTAAAGTTGAAAATTAAATGAAGGCAAACTATCTGTCAGTGGTTAACTAACAGTAATCGTACTGTCATCATCATCAACATCGTTTTCAACTCGTAATCGCCCCCTGCTGAGCATAGTCCTCTCTTCGAGTACGCCACCCGTCCCTATCCTGAGCTAATCTTATCCAGAAGTGACCCGCTACCTTCCTAATATCGTCCACCCATCGAGCTGGTGGACGGCCGACGCTCCTTTTGCGTATAAGTGGCCACCAATCTGATACCTTTTTGGTCCACCTACCATCTACCTGGCAATGTGTCCTGCTCAGCTCCACTTGAGTTTGGCAATGGTATCTCTAACGTCACGCACCTTCGTGCGACGTCGGATCTCAACATTCCTCACTCGGTCTTGTAGTTTAATACCGAGCATGGCGCGCTCCATGGCTCTCTGTGCTACTCGTATTTTGTGCACTTATATTTTTAGCTCGTCTCAAATAACTTATGGCGTTTTAGGAAAATAAATACACTTTTCAAACCTGCTTCCAACTTATTATAAAAAAAAGTAAAAGGCGGCAATGCTAAAAATATTCTGTTTTTACATATAGTGGCTAGTTGATTTTTGAATATTGACGTGAAAATGATTCCAGATTTAAGAGAAGCTGCAAGCTCAGTTACTGATCATATTTAATGAGTAGGTAGGGTCATTACGCCGGTTACGCGACCAACTTTGGTTAGCGACCACCTGAGAAGGTTTTTTTTTATTGAAGATAACATAAATTCTACAGACTCTATTGAGACAATTAGTTAGTACATGTATTTTTTTATGTTCTAGAATAAAAATCTACTAAAAAACCGAGAAAGCCTTTCAGTTCACCAACTCAGCTAAGTGGTCGCCAACCGGCACATGAAATTAGGTGGTCGCTAACCGGCGATATGACCCTACTTTACAATTATTTGTATGGCTTCGAAGTATGTGTGTCGATGAGTGGAAATGTAATAATAATAATAATAATATTTTCGACCTAGTCCCAAACTAAGCAAAGCTTGTACTATGGGAACTAGACGACGATAAACATACTTATATAGATAAATATATACTTAAATACATAGGAAACATCCATGACTCAGGAACAAATATTCGCGCTCATCACACAAATAAATGCCCTTACCGGGATTCGAACCCGGGACCTCCAGCTCCAAGCAAGCAGCTGTGCAAGGTTGCCTATGTATTATATTTCTGCTTGACAATCAAAAATTTTCTGAGAAACATTTTAAAAGAGGCGGCTGTATTTTCTTTATGTGCCAGTCATGCTTGGGACAACCTACCATGAGGCGGGCCGTGCGCTCGTTCGCCACCGACCTGGTGTGAAACTTACGTGAATATCTTGGCACACATCGGGCACACGCCCGGACACGCCTGCCCGCACTTGCGGCGGTGGTTCTCGCAGTCGCTGTACCTGTCATTGGTAAAAAGGTAGCTGTCATATTGAAGATTTGTAAGATCAGAACGTTTTTAATAATTATATTCCATCAAAACTACCAAGAAATGTCACTGTCTCAGTGAAACCTACCGTGGTCAGTATGATGTTTCAAAACGGCTATCACGCGCGAGCTCTCTCGATTTTTCTCGCACTATCCGTCTCTCTCTTATTAGAACACTTAGAACAAGAGGTATAGTGCAAGAAAAATCGAGAATATGTCGCGGCCGCAGTGCTGGTGTTAACCAACCTTATTATGGTAATACGAAATATAATTGTCAGAATCACTGATCAGAAACGCATACTTCATAGATATACATACATACATACATTCACGCCTTTATCCCTAAAAGGGGTAGGCAGAGCACATGAAACTTAATGTTCCAGCGCCACTTATAGCATAAATGTGGGTATATAAGATCGACAAAATGTGATATTGCAGTGTCAGGTTGCTAGCCCATCGCCCACAACACACTTTAACCCTGCTCCCTTAGTCGACTTTTACGACACCCACGGGAAGAAAGGGGGTGGCGAAATTCTAACCCGACACCACACGGGGGATTCATAGATATTTCATTTCTTAATTAAATTTTTAATCGTATCCTATTAAACGAGCAATATTTGTATAAATATTTATTCGTAATCACGAAAATTCCCGAAGCGGCTCTAACGATTTCAATAAAATTTTGGAATTGGGGTTTCTCTAAACTTAAGTGGTAGTGGGCATTGCACTTAGAACCGATGGCCGTTGGGGCAGCAAGCAGCCAGTAAAGGATGCGGGAGTCCGCTGGATGCGGGTGGCGCAGGACCGGTCACTTTGGCACTCTTTGGGGGAGGCCTATGGCCAGCAGTGGACTTCTTTCGGCTGATATGATGAGGGGTTTGGTTTAGTATCTAGCTGGGTCTCATGTCTGAGAGAATTTGTTTTCTCCGTTTTTTATCTATTTTCACCCGAGCAGAGCTCGGTCGCCCAGGATCTAATTAAATGAACTGAATAAATCTAAAAAAAACATTTTTATACTCGTCGACCTTAATGTTTGAATTAAGACTTCGTACACCAAACTTAAATCACGTACTTTTTACTATGGAGGTCCCAACTCAACATTTCATAACTGTTGACACAACTAAAATGAAATTGACCAATCACGTGGCGCCTTTACTGAACTATAATGGATTTGACCAATAGGACGCCGTCATGAGAAAGTCAAAAGGTAAATAGACATCAACGCACAAAAATGAAAAAGTCGTTGGTTGCACTTCGTTTTCAATAGATACCAAGTTTGTTTAATTAGTTCAGTTGACTCGTAGAAAAAGTATTGTTCACAATAGTGTCATAATCAAGCTTTTTAATCTCGTACCTTACTTAGGCCACTCACCAAGCTTCGTGGCCTAAACACGGTACTCGACTAAAAAGCTCTCTATTATAACACGATTGTGAAAAATACTATTATCTACCCCGGAGTGACATTACGATACAGAAAATTAAGTGAGGAGTAAAAATGTCATGTCCGGTTAATTTACTATTGATGGATTTCATTTCAATGGCAACACAAATGGTAGATGTGATGGAATTTAATCTGAACTAATAATTATTAATCTACACTAATATTATAAAGAGGAAAGATTTGATTGTTTATGTGTTTGTATTGAATAGGCTCCGAAACTACTGAACCGATTTGAAAAATTCTCTTACCATTAGAAACCGACATTATCCCTGATTCACATAGGCTACTTTATACCGCGGGAAAATGCTTCATTCCTACGGGAAAACGGGTAATCTGTGCGAAGCCGGGCCGGGCAGCTAGTTAGGTATGAAAAATCGTATAGTGTGTACATACCGCGATGCGACCGCGCCACACAGCCGACAGGTGAACCTGCGCGCATGCGCCAACACATGCTGCGACAGTACTAGGGCAGTGCTGAAGCGGAGCCGACAGAGCGGGCACTCGTGAGGGCTGTGAGACTGTGGAGCACATGAGTTTCTATCAAAAATAATATTTTTATACTCGTCGACCTTAAGAGGAGTACTACTAGCGATTTTCCCATACAAACGCTCTCGACTGTTTCCTCTCTGGTTTTTGACCATTGTTAATGAGTGGACTGTAAATTTCGAATCAAATGATAACGGTTATATACGTAGCAAGTAAGCTAGCGTCAAAACGATAAATTTATACAACGAAATAGAGCCTTGGAGGTGCTGAGAGGACACTCACCGTTACCAGGAGCTGCTGCGACGCTACTTCATCAGGTGTAGGACCCCGAGACTGGCTTGTACTGTACAGACTCACCCGACTCCAAGGTTACCTGGCACCGGATTGTACACAGCTTATGGGGTATCCTCCTGCTTCTTCAAGGCACTTATGAATCTAGCTCAAAATGATAACTGCCAGTAAAATAGCGCGACTATTCACGTTGAGCTTAAATTTTCGAACCGTATTTCAAAACGACAAAGACGTAAGTGTGAATCGACAGTTATTTTATCTGTCAAACGCAGGCACAGAATGTTGCCATACTAAAATATTTAATGAAAACTGAACATTCCGCCCACCAAAATACAAGGTATTTTCGAAAATAATAAAAGATTTACGATACTAAAAATTAATCGTGTCACATAAGATTGAACTTCGTTCCAAAACTACAAACAAAAAGATTGAAGTCCAAGCTAAGTGACTTGTAATTATAATTTAACTATTGACTAAAAGGTAATGGGCACAGTTTCACAACCGGACGCTTATATTCACCGGTGGCTGTGCGGATGGTAACGACACGACAAGCACCATACCTACCAGGATGCAGTTTAAAAATCCTGCCTAAGTTCCAGTTTAATGGGCTACACTGTTCATTAACGATTAGAACCTTATGGTCTTGTACCAAACGCGAACAGCGGCTTCGACGGGCGGTGAACCGCCTAGGTGCAGCGATAGACGCGTCAGACGTTAGTTCCGAAACTAAGTGTGCTACCATAGTGAGGGTACACACAAAAACACTAGTATAAGCCTTGTAGGACTTGCTGCCTCCAGTTCGACCTAACAACGCATTAACGGGGTCAGCATAGTCTACAGCAGCCGACGAAAACTGTCCAAAATGGTTTATACGAAAGTTGGGCTCTCCTATGGTGGGAGGTGGTGCTAACTGTGGGCGCACCCAGACGCATTTCACACACGGGGAAATGACGGCATGGATTGCGCGTTTCGACGATAAGCGGATAATCGAGCGGTCGTAGTAGAAGATATCGCTACGAGACAGCCGACCGCCCACCATCAACAAACCCTCTCTATCGACAAGCGAACAAAGTTTGCGAAGAGTTTTGTGAAGTGAGTTGGTTGCACCTCTGGTGATCATTCGAAATTCAGTCGAGGAAACATGCTCCTGGACATGTTTAACGAGAAATAGAATGACAGAGTTGGTTTCCTCCAGCGATAGAGTCCTTTTCTTCACTCTATGGAAGGGATTCTTCAGGTTATTAAGATAACGAGAACAATACGCCAACATATTGACGATACGACGAAACGACGAAAGACGAGACAAAATTTGTTCGAAGAAGTCCGAATTCATGGCGCTGAATAAGGTCAGAACCTTTTCCTCCTCGAGTGCAGATCCGACACCTTGAGTGAGATGTCTCGGCAAATCTTCTTCGGGACGCGGCAACCAAGCGGGTCCCGCCCACCATAATTCACGCCACGCTAGATCAGCTGGTAGTAAGCCACGAGGATTTGCGCGACAAAGGCGAAATGGATAGATAATTCTGCGAGGAATAGAGAGTGAGCTCAGGCACGACAGCTGAGAATTCAATTTAAGCCACTCTCCAACGATAGATTCTGGGACATCATCATCCCAATGCAGTCCTGAGATCCACAAACGCTGCATTAAACATTTCGCCATGAAAACGAAAAGCGAAAGAAATCCCGAAGGATAGAAAATCCGCGCAATATATGAAAGCCTTGCGCGCAATGCGTTAGGTTTAGGTAACCACCGTAGACCTAATATGTTCAGTGAGACGTACTGGACATCCTCAAAGATACGAAATTGTTCCGAGTGTAAGTCGGGATCCGACGAGTTCGAAAACCAGGGCTTATCCTGGGGGTTGTCAAAGGTTAGTGGCACAGCCATCATCCCTTCAGGATCACGAAAACATGCAGCACCCATAAGGCTGTCACACGACAAATCAGCTTTCGACGAAATAGCCGATTTAGGAGTCACGACATTTACTACCTCCCTAAGTCGCAGAATATTGGTGTCCAGAGACAACGACGAAACGCGATGACTATCCTTGCTAGCGAGGCAAGAACCATCATGAAAACGACACGACAAATAATGCGACGAAGCAGCTGTTTGAGGAGTTACAACATTATTTATCTCCGCAAACTGCTTACTATTAATGTCCGGAGACAACGACGAAGCGAGAAGACAATCCTTGCTAACGAGGCAAGAACCATCACGAAAACGACGCGACAAATTATGTGACGAAGCAGCTGTTTGAGGAGTTACGACATTATTTATCTCCGCAAACTGCTTACTATTAATGTCCGGAGACAACGACGAAGCGAGAAGACAATCCTTGCTAACGAGGCAAGAACCATCACGAAAACGACACGACAAATTATGCGACGAAGCTGCTGTTTGAGGAGTTACGACATTTTTTATCTCCGCAAACTGCTTACTATTATTAATGTCCGGAGACAACGACGAAGCGAGCAGACAATCCTTGCTAACGAGGCAAGAACCATCACGAAAACGACACGACAAATTATGCGACGTAGCAGCTGTTTGAGGAGTTACGACATTCTTTGTCTCCGCAAACTGCTCACTAATGTTGCTCAGAGGCAACGCCGAAACGAGATGACAATCGGCGGTAGCGACAACGACCCTGGAATTGTCTCGAGAACGATAACAAGAATAGTCAATACCAACAGTACATTCACCCATAATTAGCCACCCGAAAACAGTATTGATGGCAATGGGTTGACCTGACTCGCCCTTTACAAGACCAGGTTGAAGCACTGACGACAAAACACTGACATTGACTAACATGTCAATTGGTCCTGGTTAATAGAATAGTGGGTCAGCCAGAACCAAATTCTTAAGATGGTCCCAGGTCGAGGTATCAATTTGACCAGATGGCATGTCGGAGCAAATTTGTGGCAAAACAAATGCTTCAATTTCAAATCTATGTGAAGATCCTCCCCGAGAGGAAGAAATCTCGCACGAAACAACCCCAAGTGTGCCCGTGGATGTCACTCCAATGCCATTGATAGTTTGGTGACATTCACTTAATGGTAATCCAAGCCGGTTTGCAGCACTCAAAGTAATAAAATTGCAAGCGCTGCCTGAATCAAACAAAATCCGGATTGGTACCAACTGTCCATTTTTATTCCTTACCCTACCAACAGCAGTAGAGAATAACACTTGGTTACTGAAAGAGGGAACCGATAATGTTGTCATATGAGCATTGTCCTTCGACCCCTGAGCATCTTGACCAACTCTGTCAAAGTGGAGCAGTGTATGATGACGATAGTTGCATTTTGCACAGCGCACACTTGACTTACACATTTTCATACTGTGTGACGGCTTTAAACATAGAATACAGAGCTTACTCTCCTTGACCTTGGAAAATCTCTCAGTTGGCTTCAAATTTAGAAAGTTAGGGCATTTACCCAACTCATGCCCAACAACACCACACATCGGGCAACTCACCATAGGCGTTGGTGCTGATGGCACAATAAGTGATGATTTACTTTACCAACAATTTTATTAGTAGGGGCCGATACCCTTAATTTAGGACTCGAATTCTCTAGCGCTTGACTTCTTTTTTCAATGAATGATTGCAAATTTTCAAAGTCCGGGATGTCAATATTTGATTCTAGTTGCAGCTCAAATGCTTCACGGGTACAAACATCCAGTTTGGACCACAACAAATAATAAAGCATGAAGTTCTTATCAGGCAATTTAAATTTCGACAATATATTTAAATTTTCACTGAAAGTCCTAAATACTCGGTCCAAATCAGTTTTATCTTTAACCCGTTCACAATTTAGCAACTTTTCATAGTAAACAATAGCAATTTGACGCTTTTTATCATAATGCTTACAAAGTGTTTCATAAGCACTCATATAGTTATCATCCGACAGCGGAAAACCTTTGATTAAATCATAAGCGGAGCCTTCCACACTTGACAACAAATAGTGCAATTTTTCGACATTCGATATGCTTCGCCTATGAATTAATGAGTCGAACAATTCCTTAAAACCAACCCAATCCTCCAGCTTCCCGGTAAACATTTTAATCGTTATTTTCGGTAAATGAGCAGCACTTAAAGAATTGTTCGCTTCTACCGGTTTAACGTCGACGTTTTGTGTACTTTTCCGCAACCTAGCTTGTACCGATTTTAATCGAAGTTCAAATTCTTTAGAAACTACGTATTCACTCGACCGTTGTTGTGGACCTAAGGCTAATAACACTTTTAATTGTGCGTCATGGAATTCCTTTTCTAAATCACACAAATCTTGTTCAATGTAGCCGACTAAACTGGACTCGCATATGTGTTCAAGTCGCATCACCGCGTAATCCCTTGCAACACGGGCCATATCAACGTCCGCGGATACATTCTCATGCTCATTATCACTCATTGTAAAGAATTATCACGAAAAACAAGCTGCAAATCAAGATATTTCATACATAAACATTCAACTTTGAGGTTAGATGAACTGAGTGAACACTGAACAAAAAACGTCACTTGACAGTTGTGAATTTATATCTATGGCAAAGGTGCGTTCCGATTTACGCCACCTACAACGAAACGTTAACAAGTATCAAGTATGACGACACGACACATGAATAACTGTTAAATTATTAAAATACGTTAAATTTTTATCTAAAACAAATAATCCTGAGTTTTTAACAGTTATTCAGATCAATTACTATTAAGTTCGACTTAGTCTAACGAGAAAACTACGAACTGTGGAATGCGAAATTTTATAAGCTTACCCTCTATTTTGGTGGACGAAAAAATATTAATACGAAACAACAATATTACACCAAAATGTGATGGATTTGCTTCGAAAACGATAAAAAACTGAATATCCACAGGCCCGCCTTCTCAAAATCCGGCTCGAAGGACCAAAAAATGTTAATGAGTGGACTGTAAATTTCGAATCAAATGATAACGGTTATATACGTGGCAAGTAAGCTAGCGTCAAAACGATAAATTTATACAACGAAATAGAGCCTTGGAGGTGCTGAGAGGACACTCACCGTTACCAGGAGCTGCTGCGACGCTACTTCATCAGGTGTAGGACCCCGAGACTGGCTTGTACTGTACAGACTCACCCGACTCCAAGGTTACCTGGCACCTGATTGTACACAGCTTATGGGGTATCCTCCTGCTTCTTCAAGGCACTTATGAATCTAGCTCAAAATGATAACTGCCAGTAAAATAGCGCGACTATTCGCGTTGAGCTTAAATTTTCGAACCGTATTTCAAAACGACAAAGACGAAAGTGTGAATCGACAGTTATTTTATCTGTCAAACGCAGGCACAGAATGTTGCCATACTAAAATATTTAATGAAAACTAACCATAGAGCAATGAATTTTTCAAATAAGATCAATGTCATCAATATCTATGCCGCTATGTTTTGCTTTTTTGGATATTTTTATTTTAAAGAAACTTACAGCGCCTTGAAAGTCGCAGAAACGGCTTACTTGAATTGGCTGCCAAAAAAGGCGCAGTATACAAATATGACACCACATATCAAAAAAATGAAAACATAGCGGCGTAGATTATTTCTTCTTCTCGCAGTTCCCAAAATTTTATAATGATTGGTTGCGTTTTGGAGGAGGAACAGTCGAGAGCGAAACCTCGATTTTTGAGTTTTTTGCGTGTGGTTTTTAGTCCGAGCTGCAGTTGTCCTTATCACACGAATTGGAGCTCCCGTCCACAGCAGCGCGACAGAAACATTGCGTCAAAAATTCGAGATTTGAAAAGTTGCTCAGCTAGGCATTGCTCTTAATGTTTGAATTAAGACTTCCTACACCAAACTTAAATCACATACTTTTTACTATGGAGCTCCCAACTCAACATTTCATAACTGTTGAGACAACTAAAATGAAATTGACCAATCACGTGGCGCCTTTACTGAACTATAATGTATTTGACCAATAGGACGCCGTCATGAGAAAGTCAGAAGGTAAATAGACATCAACGCACAAAAAAGAAAATGCTGTTGGTTGCACTACGTTTTCAATAGATACAAAGTTTGTTTAATTAGTTCAGTTGACTCGTAGAAAAAGTATTGTATACAATAGTTATATTATATAATTAGCTTTTTAAGTCTCGTACCTTAATTAGGCCACTCAGCAGGCTTCGTGGCCTAAACGTGGTACTCGACTGAAAAAGCATACATTATATAACGATTGCATAAAATACTATAATTTTGTATTGAGTAGTAAAGCTAAAATGATAAATTTTAAATTCATTAAAAATGTAACGCTCCGAGCCGGATTTGAACCGGCGACCACTGGCATTCATGGCCCGTCGCTACTAACCAACTGAGCTATCGGAACAATTTGGTTCAGTTAATTTAGTATCGGGTGGCGCATCGTTACTGACGATTTCTCAAATTATGAGACGTTGGTGTCGTTAAGAAGCCCAAGTCTTCTGGTAGATGTCGCTACACGCCTCCCTAAGGCGTTGTAGGAAGGAACTGATTGAGAGATTTGGTTGCCGAACCGGATTGTTCCGATTGCTCAGTTGGTTAGTAGTGACGGGCCATGAATGCATGTGGTTGCCGGTTCGAATCCGGCTCGGAGTATTAAATAGTACCTTTAATTAAAAAAATAATATTATTGATAAAAGCTTTTGTTGCGGGTTGTACTTTTTGACAGTGGCAGCGTAGGGTACATTGGCGCCTCGGGCGGTTTGTATTGAGAAGAGCAGCCCTAATTAAAAGAGTGGGAAGTTATTTATTGATATGTCTTTATAATTTATGATATCTGAGGATTTAAATTTGTTTCCTAAGCCGCTGCTGTTAACATTACAATCGATTTCTACCCACTTTGCCATGTATTTAAGAATTTAAATAGTATATTGGTACCTACACACAATGTTAATTTTTATCAAAGTAAAATAGTAAAACTGCATGCTATGCATGCCTTTAAAATGTTTTTATATGTAAGTGTATCTCATGTAAGTGAATTTTGTACATTCTTTATGAGATGATAAATGTCTTAAACCATTTTCAAACGGAAGAGAGGCAGACAATTTAAAAGATGGGAGGATGAAATTATAGAATTGGCCGGGACGACATGGACCAGAGTGGTCACAGAGGGGGAGAAATAGAGAAGAATGGGAGAAGGCCTTTGCCAGTAAGTACACAGAAATGTAAAAAAATATGGTTACTGTAGTTATTTAAATATTTTGTTGTAATTTTCTGAAAAGAGGCTATAAATAAATAAAATAAATAAATAAAAATGTTTTATAAAGGGAGATTTGTGCACATTTTTTTCTTTGGCTATACAACTGAGTTGACTTTGTCACCCTTGGTGCTCGACAACCGGTACTGACTGCCATGAGTGAGTATGCCAAATTTAAGCTGTGATGTGGGGAAGTGACTAAAAAATTTGCAAATTTACACTCTGTATGTTAAATAAAACTTTCCAAAAAGCACTACAAATTAAATTGAGAGGAATTTCATTTTAAGAAACAAAAAAAACCTACAGTACTAACCTTGTCATGCCTCTTGTTGTGTTCTTCAAAAACGTCTTTAGTGACAAAACCAATAGCACAAAACTCACATTTGTACTTCCGACTCAAATACTTCTCAGTTTTCTTCTTCTCTTCTAGTTCCAATCTCTGTTCTTCTATAGTTAACACTTTCAATGTAAAATTATACTGTTCACATTTTTCATACAATTTAGGATTCACTTTTCTTTTAGGTCTCTTTAAAATATCGGTTTCATCATCAACTTCACTTGTTTCATCATCATCTGCCACATCCATGTCAATTGTTTCTACTTTAACATCTTCAATTTCACTTTCACTTATTTCATTTTTCACTTTAGGTACATTTTCATTCTCTGTTTCTTCTATATCCTTTTCTTTTACAGTTTTCTTGCTCTTTTGTTTCGTTCTTAATTTAGTTTTACTTCTTTTTGTGGGTGACGGTGGAATATCTGTGTGTTCATTGTGGTGGAACGAAAGAGTAAAATTGCTAGTTTTATTGTCTTCATTATTCTGAAACAAAGTTATATTTCACTACTCATTTTTATTTTATTATGTGACAAATTGTCAATAACAGAAAAGCTCCTTCCAGTACATCCAATATATGTGTTTTTATTATTATTAGATATATAGTATTTTCCACCATAGTTGATGAAAGCTGCAGGATAAAATATAGCTAAGTCCATCCTGAACAACTATTACACTAGTGAAATAGATTTGCAATTAGATGAATAGTTCTGTTCTGGACATTAATTACCCCTTAGGTACATACAAACTTACAACAAATTATAGTTGAAAAGTGTATCCACATAGAAAGAAAGAAAGAAAGAAAGAAAGATATATTTATTCACAAACACACACACACATGAGTTTAACCTTTCGACAGCTAGCATTCAAAACGCTGCCTACCTGACACCAGTGATAAATTACAAGCTATGAGCGAGTATGAAAATGATCGTCGTCCGTGGCCGTCGTGGCGTCAATGGCACGACTTTTAGCTGTCGGCCACAGCCGACTGTGGCTGTCAAAAAGTTAAGTATCACAGTTCCTACATTATAGGTTATAGGTGTATGCGGACTGGGTTTCCCCAACTCGACGTCATATTAGCGCCTATTTTGCGTATGGGTTATTGGCACTACTGTTATTCATGCCAACCCAGTTCCACCAGGAAGCCTAGCAGACCCTTTATGTTGCCGGCAACCTCCGGTAGTGACCCCGGTGTTCCGAGGTGCTGGGCACGTCAGGATGACGTGTGCGGCTGTCTTTTCCTCTTCCATGCAGGCTCTGCAGAGAGGACTGTCTGTAATACCTAGAATACAGACTTACCAGTTTAACTTGTGACAGGAAGCTGTGGGATTCCTCGGTGAGGTGCACCAGTCTTAAGATTTTCTTCAGAATGGAACTGCACCAACCGCAGAGCCAGGTCTTTATTGGAGGTTCCTACAACCAGGGTTCCGAAAGGATAATTATCACAATATTGTGACGATTATGTAAATATTTATCTTGATAAGACTGATAAGTATTATTTTCATGCCTTGCTGCTTGACAAATCACTCGTGTCAAAGTACCATCTCTAATTACTGTTCACATATTCACAAAATCGTAGCAGTATTCACTCACTGAACAGCATAAATTGTGGTTTTTGACTTCTTAACTCTATTTTGTATTCATCCTCCAAAGACTAAAACTAAAGACCCTTTCTCTTTACTATTTTTTTTATATCTCTAATTCTATCTACATTAAGTTTGAAGTCAGGAAAACACGAGATTTTGATAGAATCTTATTTATTTTCATAAAAAAAATGTGTTCATTGGGTATGTGTGTCTTACAAACCGAATCATTATTACGATTAATTAAAATTAGGTGTAACTTAGTTACACTTTAGAATAAAACCACTAAGTTAGACATTAATTCTTAAAGAATAAATCTGAGTTTTTTTACAACATCTATGGAAAGCGTTTTACTCACTAAAGAAAACAGGTAAATTAGTTGATAACGTTATTCGAGGACATATGAGGAATTTTATATACAGTTTTGTACTTACTTGAATGCCCAAAACATGACTGAAAAACTTATTTAAAGACGGATTATCGAAAACCCCTGTAGCCGTTTTGCTGTTTAAACAGATTTTACACAATTTTGAATCTATTTCACTCATTTTTAACATACAATTAGAGCTTCAGCGCAATTTAAAACATTATTTATGTTTTATTAGTTTATTACACTGCCTAGCAAGCTATAATAGCAAGTATCTACTTTCGTTTGACACCTGACAGTGACAAGTTTCATTCGTTCAGAAATGTACCAATGTCAAGCCCTATAATCGGGGCAATTTATCACACCGACTTCCAATGGAATAAAAGTATCTTTAATTAGTTTAAAATAACAATATGGACATTATCATAATATGAATTACAAATCAAGTCGGAATACAATGGTGTAAAGAATGATAAAATTAAAATACGTAAAAATAAATAAAAGTAATACTACGAGTACATCCCGCTCTGCGTCAAGCCCGAACCAAAGGTCCCCAAAATGCTAGCGGCATTGCCTCGCTGAACAGCAATGGAGACCTGTTGGACGAGCCATGACCCAGAGCGGGGGTCAAGGCCCCTGTCCCTTAATCGTCTGCCTAACTCCTTGCACAGCCCGAGAGCCTCACTGCCCCAGGGCCCAGCTGTCTCCACAGCAACCGGAACGAAATCATAAGTCGGTTCCAAGGCAGAGTACTTTGCGTGTTTGAGCTTGGCGGCATTTTCGGCCGCCGAACCAGCTGACTTAATTGTGTGCTTTAGATGGGACGCTGCAAAAGTGCTAACACAAGTTGCATCCCATAGGAGGCACCGCCCTCTCTGCCAGGGAACCAACGTCAACCCGTCTGGTCTTTTTCCGTCAGTCCGAGACAGACCCGGGGGCTCCAGGATGCACGGTACGTTGGCGGACACCATAGCCCGACGCACGATCTCATTGATAGAATGGTGTCTAGGGAACCGACCCGCACATCTTTTGCAGCTTAGCCCGTGGTGGCCATTCTCCTCCACCATTGTCCCACAAACGCATCGGTGCGCTTCGCATACCTTGCTCCCCAGCCTTAAAGCAACTGCTATCCTCAGGGAGTCGTTGTCGAGCAAAGTGCCGAGTTGAGGGGAAGGCAAGGCATGCAGCCACGCACCGGATTCGGGCTTTGTGAGAGCCTTGAGACGTGCTAGGTCAGTCCCCGAGGCATCACTCAACAAATGAGAAAACGTTTGCTGACATAGAATATCGTCCCATCCTCTTTGGACCGTTAAGCTATCCGGATGATCATTGGACGGACATAGTGTCGCCCACTTAGCCAGGGCCTCGGTTACGAATGGAACTCGAATGCTGCTGCCATCAAATGATAATATTCGAGCAACAAGATCCGACGAACCATGTGCCGACGCTAAAAAGGCTACCAGACCTATGTCCTGGACCCGACGCACGCCCAAGCCACCGTAACGAACTGGCAGAGCCGCCTGACACCATTGTTTGTCGTCTAAACTCACATTGAGTATTGACTCTAAACAAGATTTAATAGTGTCATCGAACGATTTCAAATCCGTGTCATAAAGCCAAGTTGGAGACGTCCGTAACATATACACCATGCGAGGCAGAGCAAAGCAGTTTCGCAGCAAGATAAGGGAAACATGTCCCGACAATTGTGTCAAATGTTCCTGTGCCGCCGAAAGTGCTTGTCTTTTGGCTTGAAGGGCCGAACTAACACCCTCGGTGAAAATTGGAGCACCCAGTAAATTGAAAGAATGTTCGTGTATTTGTCTAATGCCAGGTAAAAGTGACTCTATTTCTGCGAGAGAGTTGGTGTCTAAAAAACTGCAAGTATAAAACTCGCACTTAGACGGGTTTATTTCAAGACCAATTTTCTTCAAGGCAGGTATCAATGTTTTCAAGTCGTTTAAGACCACTTCTGGACTTCCTCCTATAGTGCCATCATCCAGATACCACACGTTAAGGGGCGCCTTTAATCCAGAAATAATCTTTTGAATGCCGAGACAAAACATCAAGGGCCCTAATGGGTCGCCCTGCTGGGCACCAACTTGCGACTGTATTAAACTGCCTGAGAAGAAAAGATTACTTGAGGAGGCGTAACATTGGTAAATGAAAGGGTAAAGAGAAGGAGTTTGCTCTAAGGTTTCGTTGAGAATAGTGTCCCTTTCTAGGCTATTGAAAGCGTTTTTGATATCGATTTTAACGATTATGGTATTGGATGATCTGCGATGTAAAACAAAAGACCGGGTGGCATGTATTGCCGCCTCACAACCAAGTCTGGTACCGAAGCCCATTTGAATTGGTTGCAGATAGTCAGACATAGCTTCTCTAACAGATTGGCAACAGAGCTTAGCCGTAAGACGACGAAAAAAGCTGCCCACCGCAATTGGTCTAATACCACCATCTTTTTTAGATAAGGCACATAACGAAGCACCATATAGGAACGGTCTCACCTCCAAGTTTAGCATACCTCTCAGTAAAAAATTGCATAATTTTGTGAGTGATTCTAACAATCGGGGACCATTATTTCCTGCGGAGGGTGAAGTCAACTCTTTGAGATGCTGCGGTCGCAGACCATCTAGACCGGATGCAGACCCATTGTAGAAAGACGCAATTGCGTTGGCTACGTCCGAAGTTGTAACAGAAAGGAAAGGGCTTGTTAAACTCGGTTCAGGTGGTAAGATTATTGACCTCGATGGGCTGGGGTGTTTGTCTTTCAAAGCATGTAGTGTAGTTTCATTCACAGGAGCGAGAGTAGCGTCGGAAAGGAGCAAACGAACCGCTCCTCTTAAGTCTCCGTCGTGTACTTTGGCTTCGATGGAACGATATATCGAAGTTTGTTTTATTGGGGACTGTAAAATAGCGAAGTACAAATTAGAGTCATTGATATTATTTTTAACTTTAGTCGTCAACGATTTCTTTTCAGTCTTATCTGGTACCCTCAAGGCTGAAAAAGAGAAAGAGAGTAAAGTAAACCAATTTTCAACACTGTTCGAAAGCAAACAATCCTCAATAACCGTGCATAGCTTACCGGCAGCTAAACATCTGGCACCCTTGGGAATATGGGTCAAAACTCGAATGCTAGACTTTAAAGTTGGTAAGTCGTTTAGACTAACGTTCGCATGTTGCGTTTGGGAAGAAATGTCCGAAGTCCCAAGGAGCGCTGCTCGAGCTAGAGGAATATGATCTTGCCATATTTGGGTTGTTTGTGTGGTGTTTAAAGGTGTTGGAGCAGGTGGCTGCGTATGGTTAGCATGAACACGACTTATATGGATGTTCAGTCCCCTCTTTTTAAAATAACGAATCTGGGGGCAATAGGGGCATTGCACGGAGCTATCCAGAGGCAGAGACAGGGGAGGAGCCATATTTACTTGGTTTGAAGTGGATCCTATTATGTTGAAGAGTATGATTAAAACTAAACAAGAAAAACTTACAGTTGCAAATATAAAAATGTAGTATAAAAATACCGCAACAAAGTAGAGCATGTACAGTCCTTTACATTATTGTTTAGCCGCTGAGAAGAGCGTAGGCAAGGACGTAAAATATAAATACACAATGCACTAAATATTAATCACACTTAACTGATTATAAACAAATTAGAAAACACAACAAAGAATGACATCAGTGACACTGGAAACTGTCAAAAACCCGGGGCGCAGCCCCCCATACGCAAGCGATTTTCTTGTTTCTCGGGCGCGGATTGTTTTCGGACAGGACTCCGAGTGTGCGGAGGCCGTTGGCCGTGGCCGGCGATGTTTACATGTCCCGACAAAATCGTCGGATCGGTCTGGATGGGTCCTCAATGGGTCGGATCGATACGGGGATCAATGAAATATGTATTTCGCCGAGTTATAACAATTGAAATACTTTTTCTGCGAATCTTCGTGTATAATATTGTACACGAAAGTATTTAAAGTGAAATAGGTGCCTACATAATCACTTAATCCGCTTAATTTTTGTCTGTTTAGGAATTAATAATAGATAATCTTTAAGAGTACCCATTGACCGGTAAGTGTTTACGTGAAAAAATTTACTTGCAAAAGATTCAATTGAAGATCCGCAAGGAAAGATACTGTATTTTATTGAAAAATACAGGGGCCTTTGAAAGATACCATGTATCTTTCATGTAATTTTCATCGCTAGGTATTACTCCACCTTTATACTACTTAAACGTCGAAGCAAATACTACCATGCCACTTCAACATCACATTTGCACACGCAAGTTCAACGTTATTCAAATTGAACAAAAACAGAATATTTAATCATATTATTTCTGACACGTAGACAGTACCACTTCCAATTGTAAGTATAGCAAGTCGTTGTATAGGAGTGTATAGTATACGAGAAACAATAAGATTAATGGCGTGTTTGCTTAGCGTTTTCGCCGTGTTTGTCTAAATATTCGTATGACGTCCAAATATCACAAACACGACATAAAAATTTGGGATGTTAACATACCATAATATATCCAATAACGCGAATATGATCGCAGTTCAGCGAGCCAAGTGTACATGGCGAACGTGAATATTTGTGTCCAAAAACCAACATACGGGATACGAGTGTTTGCCTTTTTGTGCAAATATGTCCAATCTAGACGAATAAACCCTCTCTGCCACCAAATCATTCCATCTTCTAGATTAGTGCCTAGCTTGCCTGGTAGAGGATTATTTAGATATGACAGAGGTTCAAGAAGACTACGTTAGTTGGTCAAGAAAAATATGTTCGTTATTAAGGCATAACTTTTTTTTTTACCTGACTGTCGCTATAATAGGACGGACCCAATACAGCGGTCGGACTGCGTGGTTGGAGGGTGGCCTGGGGAAAATCCAGGGGAAGCCTCCGGCACGACCACGTGGGGAAGTTTGTACACTGGAATACTCTAAGAGTTTGCGCTCCAGTGAGATTGGTTGAACGGTATCAACCGTATCTGGGGTGTGAGTCGTGTCGAACTACTGGGAGTTTTATCGCTGGTTCGCTATAAACCTAGCCTAGCTGAGAAGAGTCCAGCAAGAAACTCAGCTAGGCCCAACTTGCGTCGGACTGACTACCCGGTATGCGGCGGTACCGGAATTGGTAGTGGATTATTTAGATATGACAGAGGTTCAAGAAGACTACGTTGGTTGGTCAAGAAAAATGTGTTAATTATTAAGACATTACTTTGGTTGGTCAGATGGCTTATAGGTTGGTCAGATTGACTATGATGGTTGATCAGATTTACTATGATGGTGGTTGGCTACGAGAAATTTGTTGGTTATTTTAGGAGATTATGTTGGTCACTCGGAAGTCGTTTAGAAAGAAAACATTGTTGGGTTAAATGTCTAATTGTCTCGGTATATTATGTAAGGTCTACACTCCGGTGTAGTCGTGCACGGTGTTGGGCTCGCGAGCCAGCTTGAGCGCGTTTAGTCGTCGGTCCGGGTCCGCGAGCCAGTCGTACCGCGACCGCGCCGTCACCAGACGGGAAATCAGCCAACGCATCATTTCCATCTTCTGAATCAGGGCCTGCAGCTTGCTGGTGACAAAAGGCTGTGGTCAAGACCTAGGAAGCGATGATAATTTTGGAAAAAGTTGGCGGTGAAAACAGCTGGGACGCGAAACAGCTGGGGCGGGTGGAACTAACTTCCAAGTACAGACACATCAACGCTAAAATGGCGCCGGGAGCTGTCGTTCCATAGAAACTTGACAAACTTTCCACACATTCATTGAATGGACACCACCTGTGATTTACATAGACGAAGATCTCCGTCAAAAGGCGGGGGACCTCTGAGGGCCTACGTCTCTGTCACTCGAACTAGCAAGTCCGATAGAGACGGAGAATACACGAACGTAGTTCGTCGTCGTTTCGCCGTAGCCCCTCTGCTCCGAGTCGTTTCTAGAGCAAAGTGCATGCATATCCAACGTGGAAATGCCACCAGCATTATGGGCACTTTAGTCTAGAGGGACTGTAGTCATTAATACAAATACTCTTTATTGCACACCTCACACAAACAAAGCAGTTAGAAAGAGAAACAATATGACATGTAGATAGAGGTAGAAAACAGGCGGTCTTATCGCTAAAGAGCGATCTCTTCCAACATCCTTTGGATATCGGAAAAAGGCATAAAACTAGACTATGCAGTAGGTGGTGCAGAGATTATAATTACGAGTAGCCAAAAATCAAAATATATATATATATATATATACTAGCTGACTGGCCCGGCTTCGCATGGTTAGTGTTTTCCCGTAGGAATGAAGAATTTTTCCGCGGTAAAAAGTAGCCTATGTTCATCAGGGCTTATGTCGGCTTCTACTGGTAAAAGATTTTTTTAAATCGGTCCCGTAGTTTCGGAGCCTATTCAATACAAACAAACAATCAAATCTTTCCTCTTTATAATATTAGTGTAGATGTATAAATACTCATACATAAGCTACTTTAAGCCACGCGCGCGCTTCGATTTTTTGTCGTGCGATAATCGCGTCGCAATGTTTACGATTATCGCCTGTAGTGAGTAAACTAAATTGTACGTCTCTCCCTGACCACGAAGGAATTCCATATAGCAGTCCGTAATTGCTACTTTTTGGCCAGGTGTCACATAAAACAAAACTTACTTGTACGCCGGGCCTTCCAGAGCCACATCATCCTCGCTGCTCGCCTGCTCACTCATGTCTTTCAGGGCTCCCAACTCCTCGTCCCACTGGGCTCGGAGTACACTATGTTCTTCCTCGGCCTTGGACAAGACGGCTTCCGCTTCCCGGAGCAGTTCCTCTTTCTGTCTGTATTCTTTTAGCTTTGAGATTATTTCCCTGTGAACAATTTTTATTTTGAGAAGTTGAGTGAATCCCGCTCGCGACAGACGCTTCACCGAATGCTTTGTTTCATCGCACTTTTTCTCCTCAGAAACCGTTAACTTTTTGGGTAAAGTTAAAAGGTAATTGTTAGGTTAGGTTTGTTTTAAAACATTCCTGAAAAGTTTACCGATCTGAAAAAGAATGTTTCAATAAAATTAAAATTCGGCGAAACATTCATAGTACAGTCATTATATCCAAAAAACCGACCCTACCCGTGAATAATTAACTTCCCTCGGTCCCTCGGACCAAACTTGTAGAGAATCAAGTTTCCTACAATTTTTGTCCTCACGGTTTTACTGAAAAATCAAAAATGGCCGAGTTATTCAAGAAAAACCGTTTTTCGAATATACGCAGGAGCCTGATTCAGTCTACTTTTTTAATTTACACTCTCAATGACCTCCCCGAGGGACCTACGAAAAAAAAAAACCAAGAACTAATTATTCACGGGTCAAAATCTATAATGACTGTACTATCATTCGATGAATCGTTTGTCGGTAAAAAAAGGGTAAACCCCGAATAAGTTGTGTCAAACAAATATCCAATGAGACTGATTATCAATATTAGTAGGTACGACTTGCGGAGGGCACCAGACTAATGACCATTAATGTACGATTCTTACCGAATGACCGGGTCGGAGCGCGCCTGAGCGCATTTTACAAGTTGCCATAGGAATAGGAATTTGAAGCATTTATACAAACGTTAAATTCTATATTTCAATGGATTTGCGGCCGGTCGGCTCCTCGCGGACGTGGACGGCTGCGCTCGGCTGTCATCGCGTCTGACCGGCTCCGGCCGGCTTTTGCCTATTGCAATCTATTAAAACGCGGGTGCTCGCGCATCCGTTGCGATGCGATGCCACGCGACCCGGCTCGGCCCATTCGGTGGGAATCGTACATAAAACTGCAGTAGATGCATCAATACACGCAAACATAAGGCAACTGACAGAAAAAAGTGGAAGGCGACTGTCAGAGGGGAATGGCGGCCTGTTGTGAAGCTTGCTACCAACACCTGAAATGACTATGACCACTCTGTCAAGAGTGAAAACGAGGAAGGAGAAGGAGATAGGAGATACGACTTTCCGATTTGAATATCGATTGATATTTTGTAATTGCTATTCAAATAGATACAATATTCGCAGTCGCGAATCACTAGTTTTTGAGACGTCTACCCATCAAAGATATGACAGGTCGAGACAATCTTATCTTACACAATTCAGTCGGCCCCACAGTATTAAACCCAACCATCCGCCTGTCTGTCACCAGGATGTATCTCAAGAACCGCGATAGCTAGACAGTTGAAATTTTCACAGATGATGTATTTCTGTTGCCGCTATAACAACAAATACTAAAATCAAAATAAAATAAAATTATTTATTTACTTTCCGTACACATAAGCGAATACAGTCAATAAGTATTTACATATATATTTTTAGTGTTGATGTGGCTTTATTGCATAATGTATGATTTTAAATATATATGTTCGTACTAAAAAATATATATATATATATATATATATATATTTGTGTGATTTTTTTGCCGTTTTTATAAATGGTACGGAACCCTCCGTGCGCGAGTGCGACTCGCACTTGGCCGGTTCTTTAGGTGCTTACCCTTTCCTTTCCACCATCACCGGATCGAGCTTGCTGTCAGGTGTGGTTATTAGCCTCCTCACATCGCAGGACTGGCTGATGCTCCTCACCGTCTTATGTTCCAGAACTTTCCACAGAGCCGCGTCCTCATATTCAGCCATCGTGATTTCTTCCGAACTAGGCTCGGCCCGATCGGGACCTACTGTGAATATAAAATACAATCACAATTTATGTTATAAAGCGACCCGCCCCGGCTCCGCACATATGAACCTTCCTCTTGAATCACTCTATCTATTAACAAAAATCGCATCAAAATCCGTTGCGTAGTTTTAAAGATGTAAGCATACATAGGGACAGACAGCGGGAAGCGACTTTGTTTTATACTATGTACCTAGTGATAGTGATACACACGTCTTGTATCTTAATATTAGTGCAAAAAACCCAGAGGACAAGCAAACAGCTCTATGCGCTTTCCTTGACGTCGAAGGTGCCTTTGACAACACACCCACAGGAACTATCCTCAAAGGATTGGCATCAAAGGGCGTGGATGAAAGCACCATCAGATGGATCCAGAGCATGCTTTCAAATAGAAAAGTCACTCTGACCCTCAATGCAACTGAGTTTACATTCTACACCACAAGAGGTTGTCCACAAGGAGGCGTACTATCCCCACTACTATGGACCCTAGCAGTGGACCAACTCCTAGCAACTATGAAGGACCTAGACTATGACACGCAAGGATATGCCGACGACCTTGTAGTCATAATCAAAGGTCCGTGCCTCCACACAATCTCGAACCTAATGCAAGGAGCGCTAAACACCATAAATAAATGGTGCAAAGAAAATGAACTGTCCATCAATGCGAGCAAAACAGTACTAGTACCTTTTACAAAAAAAAGGAAACTAGACAAGCTTGCCAAACTAAAACTGAATGGACAGGAAATATCTTACTCAAATGAGGTCAAGTACCTAGGAGTTACTTTTGACCAAAGGCTAACTTGGAACGCTCATTTGAATAGCATAATACAAAAGGCAAAAATGGCCATGTGGACTTGCTGTCGAATGGCAGGAGCAAGATGGGGCATAAGACCCAAAATTGCTATGTGGCTTTACACAGCGGTAGTGAGGCCGGTAATCACATACGCCTCCGCGGTCTGGTGTAACAAAGCCAACCAAAAGACAGCCATCACAAAGTTAAGCAGTTTACAGCGTACAGCTTGCTTAACAGCAACAGGAGCTTTATGCTCAACACCGGGGGCAGCCTTGGATGCACTGCTCGACCTAACGCCACTCCACCTGCACGTGCAAAAGGAGGCGAAACAGTGCATCTACAGGATATGCACACTAACAAGGCCAAAATGGCGCTCTCAAGCGCTTATCAAACTGGAGGCCCTTGTTTTCGATAACAAAAAACTAAACATGCCCACCGACGATACCTATGTGGAATGCGAATTTACAAAACGGTATACAGTGGAAATACCTCCAAGAGACAAATGGTTAAATGACCAAATGGACTTCAAGGAGGGAAGCCACGTTTGGTATACAGATGGATCCAAAAAAGGTGATGATGTTGGATGCGGTATCTTTGGTGAGAGGCCAAAGCTCAAAGCTAGCGTCAGCATGGGGAAAGAGGCCTCAATCTATCAGGCTGAACTCTTCGCAATAAACAAATGCGTGGAGATCAATCTCGATAGAAACCTAAGAAACCAACACATCTACATCAACTCAGACAGCCAAGCTGCTCTGCTGGCACTAGAATCCCTAGAGTCCTACTCTAAACTAGTCCAGAACTGCAAAAACAACTTAAACGCCCTGGCTAATACCAACAAAGTTATACTTAGATGGGTACCAGGACATTCCGACATAGTAGGAAATGAAAAAGCTGATGAACTTGCAAGGAAGGGCGCAGACATAACCCTGGTCGGCCCAGAACCGTTCTGTGGCATCACAAAACGGAAAGCTTATTCCCTACTAAATAACACAGAAAAATCAGAGGCAATAAAGCTGTGGAAGTTCGCCAAAGGACAAAAACATGCTAAAGCCTTAATCAAAGGGTACAATAATAAACTGTCCAAAGAGCTACTACAACTGAAAAGGTACAAAACCTGCGCAGTGACGAGAATTCTGACAGGTCATGGCAAATTGAACAAGCACCTGGTTCAAATGGGTATGAAACAGGACGCAACTTGCAGGTTCTGCCAGGAGACAGAGGAAACAGCAATGCATATCCTATGCTCCTGCGGAACACTCATGCACAAAAGAAGTATCTACCTAGGGCGGCACATCGTGCACCCGGAAGAGGTACAACACATCACCGCCCAAAGAATCTGGAATTTCCTAGAGGCAACGGGACTTGATGGTGAAATCTAAACAAAGGGCTGTCACAATAGATCACTCGCTGGTCGAAGCGGCATACAAAGGCCCACAATACTACAATAATAATAATAATCTTAATATTATGTTATTCACAACTGCGACGCGACAATCAGTTGTTTTACGGAATACTCGCCCAGCGGTGAGCTATAAATATCGCCGTGTCTCTTATTTACACGGGAGTGCTTATCTTTTGTTCGTGTTTATAGCCGATAGCTCATAGCTTACTAGCTCGCGGTGGGACCAGTGCCTAATTCAGAGCAAACCTATCGAAAACGACATGACAACTTTGGCTGCTACTAAACGAATCAAATTTGACTGGTCATTGCATACACGATGTATTTATTTATTTTTTACTTTTTAAAAATCTTAGACGGATAATGTTGCTAGGCGATAATTGGTTAATTGCGATCTTTAACACATACTAATATTATAAATGCGAAAGTTTCTCTGTCACCTCTTCACGCTGAACCGCTTAATCGATTTAGATGAAATGTGATGTGGAGTTTGAGTCCCGGGGAAGGAAATAGGATAGTTTTTATCCCGAAAAATTGTATCGAGCTGCGGTATAAACGAGTTCCACGCGGATGGAGTCGCGGGCAATAGCTAGTGCATAAATAACTCTTAACAATGTATTCACAAAACTTAAAGAGTCCCCAGCATGGCCAACTTAAGTGGACTCTCCATACAAATGTTGGTTCTCATTTTACAAGCTTTTATTTAACTTGACCTGCTCGTTTGTTCAATCAATCAATAAGCCATTTAATCTGAATTTTGAGTGTTGTTTGATTGCTGTAGGAGCCAGTTAGCCCTTACACTTTCTTGTTGTGGTGTTGGAGTATGTTGAAAGGACGAAGTTGTAGAGTTGAATTTAAACCCGTTTATTGCACGTAAATATACAAAAGTTGAGTTAGTTAGCAGTTCCTTCTGTTGATGTTAATCACCCGCGAGCTAAGTAAAAACTCGTTTTATAATCGTATGTGTCGCCTTTAATAATGTAATTCACGCGGCAATAAGTAGGCCGCAGCGTAAGCAAAACGATGTACAGTTGAGACTGTACATATTGGCAACCCCAAAAGAAGGGGAAAACTAAGTTAAGAAGTTATCAACTCAAAAGAAGGAAAAGCTTTTACATTAAATAATGAAAACATAACATAATAAATCTAATCAAAGTTAAACGCGACGTTGTCGTTGATCGCGCTGAGCTGCGACGGGCGCTGCGCGCGGCTGCCGGCCGGCTGCGGTGGTTCCCGACGCTGACTTCTTTCCTTTGGTATCGGTTGAAGTTCGACGTCCTCGTAGTGTTTCTTGACTGATTGCAGCGAACATTGGCTTCGTTTCTTCAACTCACAACAGAGTTGAGGATAACGTCTTCCCACTCCCCACAGGATAACAGCAAGGACTGCTGCAGTTAAGAGAGAATAGCTGATAACATATTGGTGTATGTCGTGGGTGGAGAGTGTCGCGGGAAGGCTTTCTTCATGATTCCTTTGGTAGGCCAACTCCTTGTCGATCTTCTCTGTGTCCAAGTGTTGAGAGTTATAATGATAAAGTTGAGGTATGTTGTGATAAGTTATATTCGCAATTCGGTTGATTGATGACGTCAGAGTCGGCACGTTGACGGTGTTGTAATCCAATTCCACCTTGCTGTTGTATTGACTGAGTGAGTGAATTGTTAGGTATTTGGACTGTAACATACAGCCCTGGCCCAGCGTAACTATTCCCGATGACGTCATAGTGTGTGACGTAATGTCGTCCTCACATATGGCTCGTAGTGTGCACGTATCGCAGCATATAGCTAGCCAAGCGTTCGGCGAATGCAACTCTATCCAGCTGTCTTTGCATGACGTAGTTGTGGCGTCACACGGAGTTGTCGTACGATGCCCTATAAGTTTTGCTTCGCACGGGATATTATCATTATGTAAGTTGAACACTGGTAGGTTTTTGTTGCATATGAAAGTGTCGAGCTTGAGTTGAATGCAATGTCTCAGGTCCTCTTCCTTTAATGAGATGTAAGTGTTTTTCTGAAAGTTCACGGCTATGTATTTCGAACTGGTTTGCACGGTGATGGTTCCGGCGTTAGTTTTGACTGGTATTGGGATCGCACGATGTAGAGTAAAATCTTCGTCCGAGATTAGTGGTATATGTATCTCGAACAAGAAAAAGCTCTCTGTGACGCGAGCTTTGACATAAAGTAGTTTGTACAGATCCTTGATATCTTCTCGTATGTTATCCACCGGCAGAGATAATGATCGAGGTAGTTTTCCAGCGATGACGTTCATTTGATTGATCAGGTTCACTGGCGTCACGAGATGTACATCAATGCGACCTTTATATACATCAGTTAGAGTATTAAAGAGCATTTCTTGTACATTCTTCAAGTTGTTCATGAGTAGGTATGCCGATAAAGCTGCTGAATTGAAGTAACTCGTGGCCATTGCAGTTTCTAATGCGCTTTCGATTTTTGCGAAGTTCATGTTAGTTTGGTTTATAAAGTTTTCTATGACGTCAAATTGGCGCTTGATATTTTCTTCGTTTTTCTTCAAAATCTTGTTTTCCAACTCTACAATCGATGTTTGATTTCTTATTAGTTCAAGTAGGTAGTTTTCGTTGTCATGTACGGCTTCAATATCGTGGTTGTATTTTTCGGCAAATTGTTGATCCAAAATCCCAAATAAGCTGTTGGCCAGGTTTCCAACTCCATCGATTAGCCCTCGTTTTTTCCTGTCGGACAAGTGCTTCTGCGGCGCAAGTAAAATAGTGTTGTAGTACTGCAGTAGTTCCAACTCATGATAAAGTTGATCGAGCGTAGTTTTGCAGTACCTCGGGTCTGTCTTCTGGCACCAGTCGGTTACTACGTTCAAGTAAGTTTCCATACGAGTATTTCCTTCCCAATAGTTAGTTAAGTTATAATACATGAGTAAGGTCCACTCGTTATGTATAAGTTGTATTCTTCCCATAGTATCGTAGTAGATCGGCCGCTCGGGTTCCAGATTTGTAATCCGAGCCGACGTTGACGCGCCGACGGCGTGTGATCCAGTTATCAGCGCGCACATTGTTATTAAAGTTGTATACAATGATAAGAGGCTTTGTTTACAAACGTTAGTTTTTCTTGCCGTTTTTGGTGGTTTTGTTAAGGTGCTTCGACCTTCCTGCTTGTTTTGTTGTGGTTTGTCTTCTTCATATGTTTCGAGTGGCAGTGGCGAGAGTTTGACGACCGGCCGTTTGTAGGTTCCCGATTTAGTTTTTATAGTAGTTACACGAACATAACCGTCAGATCCGGGATGAACCTCCGTGACACGACCCAACGCCCATTTTGCTGGTGGCAAGTTGTCTTCTTTCACGAGTACAACGTCGTCAACTTTTATGTTTTTTGTAGGTTTATTCCACTTAGTTCGGCGTTGAAGTTGACATAAATAGTCAGTTGACCAGTTTTTCCAGAAGCGTTGTGACATATGTTCAGTTAGTTGCCACCGCCGTCTTAAGTCGATGTTTCGGAGATCCGTGTGGTCAGAGTGTGGCACGGACAGGATAGGTGTTCCAGCTAGGAAGTGCCCAGGAGTTAGGCAGTTGTAAAAATCATCAGGATCTTCCGTTAGAGGGCAAAGTGGTCTTGAGTTAAGACACGCTTCAATTTTTGCTAGCAAAGTTATGAATTCTTCAAAAGTTAGTTTTTGGTCTCCAAGGACTCGTTTTAAATGGTATTTCAGGGACTTCACAGCTGCTTCCCAGATACCGCCCCCTGTTGGCCACGAGGGTGCATTAAAATGCCACTCTATCTCCTTCTGTCCCATCTCGTCAAAAAAGTTCGGGTTGTTCAAAGTTTTCTTGAATTCTTCGTGTAAGACTTTCGAGGCCCCCAAAAAGTTGCTCCCGCAATCCGAAAAGACGTGCTTTGGTACGCCGCGCCTCCCACACAAACGCTCAAAAGCTGCGAGAAAAGTTTCAGTACTCATATCTGAAGTGAGTTCAATATGTACTGCTTTCGTCACGAGGCATATGAAAACAACTATATATCCTTTAGATGTCTTGACCCCTCTGCCTTTGTTGATCTTGACTTCTACGCTCCCCGTGAAGTCCACGCCGGTGTACGTGAATGCCCTTGAAGGGACAGTTCTCTGCGGCGGCAGGTCCGCCATAAGTTGATAGTTATTTGAAGGCTTGTAACGATGGCAACGCACACAGTGCTGCAATTGATCTTTGACAGCCCTGTTCCCGCCGATGATCCAGTAGCGTTGTCTTATATAGTTGAGAGCTAGTCGCGCTCCGCCATGTAGAGTTGAAAGATGCCCGTGATGAATAACAAGATGAGTCATTCGTCCTTTTCTTGGAAGTATAGTAGGATGCTTCATTCCTGCGGGCAAGTTAGAGTTGCTTAGTCGCCCTCCAACTCGTATTATTCCCTTTTCGTCCATAAAGGGATTCAGTTTGTACATTGGGCTATTTTTAGCCACAGGTTTGTTTTTAGTTAATAATTTATATTCATTCCGGAATGCAGTTGTTTGCGCGCATCGGGTTACAAATTCATTCGCTGCTAGCAACTCGCTTGTAGTTAGGTAGTCGGTGTCACGTGTCGATTTGCGGCGTAGTTTTGCTGTGAAGCGCACAATCCATGCGGTGACCCTTATAACGCGTGTTAGCGAACTGCATTTTTCTAATAAGTAATGAATGAAGTTATCATTTTGTTTTGTTATCAGGGTTGCCTCTTCCTTTTGTAGAGTTCCGATGTTTGTTGTAAAATGGCAATTTAAATTAGCCTGTTCCAGGTTTTCCTTTGTTTCAAGGAGCGAAGGTCCGTTCCACCAGAGGTCGAAGTTCGTTAGTTTGCTGGGGTACATTCCTCGTGATGCACAATCGGCTGGATTTTGTTCGGATTTGATGTAATGCCATTTTTCAGCTGGTATAGTTTGCTTGATTTTCACAACTCGATTCGCGACGTATTTTTCCCATCGCGACACATCTCCTTGTATCCAAGCCAAGGCCACCTGGGAGTCGCACCATGCTTGTATAGTTAGTTCATAGTCTTGAAACGTGTCGATGACTTTCTTCATTAGTTGAGATAAAAGTAGTGCTCCGCATAATTCCAGTTTTGGTAGTGTTGTTTTTTGCGATAAGGGGGCAACCCTAGTTTTAGCGGCTAGTAGCGTAGTTATAAGTTTGCCGTTGTCATCCTTGACGCGGGTGTAAATGACACAGGAAAATGCTTTTTCACTTGCGTCACAGTAGCCCAAAAGTTTCATTTTCTTCGATGCGCTACCGATCCATCGATTAAGTTTCATGTTGTTTACTAAGGGCAGTTCTTTTTTCAGTTTAAGCCATTCTGCTTGGATGTCGCTAGGCAGTGCTTCATCCCATTCAAGTTTACTGGTCCAGACTTTCTGGAATATCAGTTTAGCAGTTACAGTTACTGGACTGAACCAGCCCAGTGGGTCGTAAAGGCGAGATATCTGGGACAGTAGAGTTCGTTTAGTTAGCGGCAAAGTTAGTTTTTCATCGAGATTCCAGTTAAAGATAAATGTATCCGTGTTAGGGTTCCAGCCAAGTCCCAAAGTTTTCGTTGAGTCTTCATGTTTGAAATCAAATATTTTTCTCGTGGAAATTTGCTCTTCAGTTAAATCATCGAGTAAAGCCGGGTGATTTGCCGACCATTTCCTTAAGTTCATGCCGCCGCCTTGAAGTAGTTTTATTAAGGATTGTTGTAGTTGTTTCGCTTCTTCGATTGAGTTATGGCCGCTGACGAGATCATCGACGTAAAATTCGTTCTTCAGTATTTCGGCAGCTTCAGGGTACCTGTGTCCGTCATCAATAGCAAGTTGCTTCAGAGTTCTCATAGCTAACCACGGTGCGCTCTTCATTCCGTAAGTTAAAGTGCAAAGGGTGTATTCCTGGAGTTTTTCGGATGCTGAGTCCCGCCAAATAATTTTTTGGAGGTGTTGTTGATCTTCAGACAGCCATATGCAGCGATACATCTTTTCGACGTCACTAACAAATGCGTATTTGTAAGATCTCCATTTTAGGATTAATGCTTGTATGTCCTTTTGTAGGTTAGGACCTTTTTGTTGTAAGCTGTTCAACCGGTAGTAGTTTTTTGAGATGCGTTATAGACGACCCGTAGTTTAGTTGTGGTTGCATCCTCCCTCAGGACCCCATGATGGGGGAGGAAGCTGTCTTGAGTTGAAGTTGTAGTTGAAAGTTTCATATGTTTCAGGTCTGAGTATTCTTTTATAAAGTCTCTGTACATTTTTGCGAGACTGGCTTGTCGCTGTAGTTTCCTTTCAAGTTGTAGAAATTGCGAGATGGCAATTTGTTTAGAATGACCCAGTTTTTCTTCGTAGTTCGAACATAAGGGCATTTTAACGATGTATTTCCCGCTGGAATCTCGTTGAACTGTTTTTCTGTAGTATTCTTCGCACTGGTCGTCGTTTGGGATGTCGTCGCTGTTTTGGGTAATATCTTCATTTTCCCAAAATTTAGTTAGTTCGTTCATATTAATTAACGAAACGTGACAGTTGAAAGTTATCAGTTTTCCACATAGGATCCATCCTAAGTGAGTTTGTTGAGCAATCGGAGCCTGTTGATCGCCCTTCAGTACGCCGTCCATTATGACGTCAGCGTATACGTCCGCTCCGAGGAGTAAATCCACGGGGCGCGACAAGTTAAAATCGGCGTCCGCTAGTACCAAGTTTTCTAGATGAGGCCAGTTTGTTTTCTTGAATGTTGCATTGGGCAGGTTGTTGGTAATTTTGTTAAGAATTAACGCTTCAGTTGTGAAGGTGTAATCCGAATGTAAGGATTTGCACGTTAGTTGGGCTTTTCCTTTACAATTTCCAGATAAGGCTCCTATCCCAGATACCGTCGCATTCAGTCTAGTCCTGGGTAGTTTAAGTAGTTGTGCGGCATTTTCTGTGATCAAATTGACTTGCGATCCTTGATCGAGCAATCCGCGGAGTGTGATGAAAGTTCCGTCGGAGGCTTGTAGTTTAAGTTGCACCGTAGTAAGCAGGACTTCCATATCCTTTGTAGCTAGGTGATGATTGGAAGCTTGATGAGATTGTTGAGTTGAAGTTGATGGCCGAGGTTCGGAGTTATTTTTATTAGCAGTTGAAGTCGAAGTAGGTTTCCTGAAGTTATTATTGTGCAATAATGAATGATGTTTTAAATTACATTCCTTGCACGTTTTGTTAGATTTGCATTGTTTGTCGCCGTGACTGAACAAGCAATTTTTGCACACTTGCAGTTTCGCAACAGTGTAATTCCGCTGCGGTATATCTAGGTCGATGAACTTCTGACATTGCATCAACACGTGCGATCCGTTGCAAAGTGGACATTGTCCGTATGTAGTATGATATGTTTTCGAGAATGTCTTGTTATAGTTATTGAAGTTGTTATAGTTAGTTTTCTTGGCTGGATATTCTTTGTTGAATGTTTTCCCAAATACAGGTTTTTGCTGCACGTTGATCTCCTTTTTTCCACGTTTCATCGCTTCGAAAGCCATGAATTTGCTCTCGAGAAAGTATAGAAAATCATGTAAAACTGGAACCTCCCTGTGGTCTTGAAGATCCCTCATGTAATCGTTGTGTGTAGCGGCGTCAAGTTTCAGCGTCATTAGGTGCACTATCATCGGGTCCCAAGTTGATATTTCTAAGCCAATATTAGTTAGGCCGCTCATACATTCAGTTATGACGTCATGCATTTTCTTTAAGTTGTAGCCGTTGTAGGCATCCGGTTGTTGAATAGTAGGTAGATTTAACATGGTGTTCATGAATGAAATGAATTGGAGGCGGCGATTGTCATATCGTTGGTTCAGGATGTCCCAGCAGGATTGGTAGTTATCGGCGTTGATAGTTAGATGCTGGACCAATCTCTCCGCTTCACCTCGCAGTTTTGTTTTGAGACGTTGCATTTTTTGCGCCTTGTTAATAGTTGGATTGTTGTGCACGGTTTCGAGGAAAAGATCTTTGAAAGAAATCCACTGGTTATAATTTCCAGAGAATTCCGGTATCTCAATTCTGGGTGTTGACTGCTGGTAGTGTACGGTGGACCAAATCTTCTTGTTGAGTTCTTTTCGCAAGTTGTCGTAACTGCACTCGATGTCGTCGAATGTAGCATAGTATAACTCGTTAGACCCTTTGAGTAAACCATCAATCTCCCAGTGTAGTTTATCAATATCCGACCATTTCGCCTTCAAGATGTTGAGATTATCTTCGAGTTCCCATTTTTCGATGTTAGTTGCATGTTCAATTTTTCTCATCGCCCGGTGAATAGCTTTAAAGTTGCACTCTTTTTTGTTAAGAAGCTGGATGACGTCATTTCCCGCTTCTTTCTCTAATAGCCCGGTCAAATCAAAGTTGACGGAATGTTTTTGTTCAGGTTGTTTCAGGGATCCCTTCTTTTCCGATAGTTTATTAATTCGCGACACCATGTCGGACTTCGTAGTTTCATACATTGTCTTTGTGCAACCATGTATGTCCTCCAAGAAGTAGTTGATGTTTTTGTCTTCTATTTCTTCTTCCAATGCACCATGAAGATTTTCGAAGTCTCCCCATAAAGCATCGAGGTTTGTTAAACGCTCGTTCAGGTACTCGAGAGATTTTCTAGAGCTGCCGTCCTTTTTGTAGTTGACACATAAAGTTTTTATGTTTTCAAAGCAGGTTTGTTGTTGCTGAAGCTGGCTCATCTTGAGTAGGTTAGTTAAGAGTTGAGTTAAAGTTCCGCTGGTTTGTAATTATCTGGTCACGAAGTTATAGTTGACGTTAAGTTGAGTTCACAGCACGAAGTTGTAGTTAGTTGAGGTTGAGTTGAGTTCCCAGTACGAAGTTTATACAGTTGAAGTTAAGTTCACAGGACGTAGTTGAAGTTGCTGGTGGAGGTAATCAGTGCGGTTGCACTCTGATTACGATATTTGCACCTTCTCAATCCACTGGTGGAACCCGCTTGTGGGAAGCCAATGAACCGATTTGCTACCGTAACCGAAATACAAAGACACTTAATTACCTCACAATCCGGTTCGAAGGACCATTAAATGTAGGAGCCAGTTAGCCCTTACACTTTCTTGTTGTGGTGTTGGAGTATGTTGAAAGGACGAAGTTGTAGAGTTGAATTTAAACCCGTTTATTGCACGTAAATATACAAAAGTTGAGTTAGTTAGCAGTTCCTTCTGTTGATGTTAATCACCCGCGAGCTAAGTAAAAACTCGTTTTATAATCGTATGTGTCGCCTTTAATAATGTAATTCACGCGGCAATAAGTAGGCCGCAGCGTAAGCAAAACGATGTACAGTTGAGACTGTACAATTGCAGTAATTTATTATAGAATATCTCTGAGTTCAGTTTCCCGTACCGCGAAGGCCTCCCCCAGTATTTTCTACTGTTTTCGTTTGTTAGTGAGGGACAAATCTAAGTTAAATTTGACCTACTTCCCGGGCAACGATTAAATAGGTGTGTATAGGTGTGACCAAACAAGCGGTTCGGCCGAACGGTTCGCCCGAGCCAGTCCAAACGCTCGCCCGTACGGCTCGGGCGAGTCATCCGAATGCTCGGCCGCATGCGCTCGGTCGGTGTGGACACGCGTTTGGGCGAACGCGCGCGGCAAGTCCGAGCCACATCGTCTCGGACAAATTTACCTTTAGTGTAAACAACAAAAAATAAAAAATAAGTTGAGCTTGCGTTCGCCATGAAAAATACTTTCGCATGTCACTGACCAGCTGTTCCCTCTATAGGTCACATCGCTACCAAACAAACAAAAAGCTAGAACCAGAGTTGAGCATTAATTTTTGATCCTTTTTTTTAGTGTAAACAAAAATTCGTTTTCAGCGTTTACACCACGCGAATATCAACGAGCAACCCAAGAGCTAAGATTCTTTTGGATATACCCATTTGTACGGCGTCTGTGGACTGTGAGTGTGTGTAGACTTCTTCCACAATATCGATTACAGACGATTACGGGCGAGCACGACCGTGTAGAGGGCATACTCGGCTGTACTCGCCGATTATCGTCTATGATCACCTGCGACCCGCGATTTGTCGGTTTTTCGGGCACGCATCAATGGGAATAGCCGCGTGGTGCGTTGAGCTGCCTACACGATCGCCGATCATTCGACGTCTTCTGCAGAAGTCGCACACGTATGTTTTGAAACCGTACGGGTGCGATCTCCGCAAAGTGTTCTCGCAGTCGGGCGCGCTGCAGACGTCAAATACGTGCACGTGAAGTTGAAACCAGCTGACCACTCGTCCAGCCCACAACTAGTTTGTATAGAAGGCTCACTGTCTTTGTTTGAACTTCTGCAGATATAGCACATGTATGCTTTGAACCCATGTGGGTGAGACATCAACAAAGCCTCTTTAAAAAAATATTTGTCAAGAGAGATTGCTTAAGAGTAAGGCCGTCCCATTTTTCACGGTATAGATATGATATTAAAAAAAGAGAGAGAAATCGAGCACTAGGACGCTTTGAAGATACCGCCTCACGAAGCGAGCATGTCCGAACACGAGAGAACGCTCTAGGCGACTGTTCGCACGGTCAATCATCGAGCTTTATATCAAGCGAGCGAGCATTCTTAGATTCTTCGCAAAAAGCCGAAGAACATCGAAAGAATGCTCTGTCTATGTTTACACAAAGGTAGGTAAAGGTAGAGTGGGGATAGAATCAGCATTCGCTCGTTTGGTCTAAACCCACCTTCAACAGATTCTCGTGAAATTTTGTGAGCGAGTTCGATACTTAACTATAGGGCAAAAATGCTTTCGTATGTCCGGCTGTGTGGCTATCCGGCTGTCCCCTCTATAGGTTGCATCACTCAACAGATTCTCGTGAAATTTTGTGAGTGAGTTCGATACTTAACTATAGGGCAAAAATTCTACCTCGTGCCTCCAATAATGTATAGCCTGATAACTGATAATCCATGTACAGTATGGACGCGGATTATTGGACTGTACATTATTTTGGGCGTGCATTATCATGGATGTACATTAACCGGCACCGAATGTGCAATTTTCCGTAAAATGGCCCAGGTAATCACAGGTTATACTCTATAGCGTAACAGCCGTAAAAAAATCCTGAATCAAAGGTGACATAGAATTTGTAATATTGACTCTATGGTTATTTTGACATTTATTTTATAATTATTACTATTTTGTTAATTCCATTTTTTTGTTATTGTATTCCTTGCCTATTTATTAAAGTTAACATATATGCCTGTATGCAGGCTGAATATATGGAACTGTATTTAAATTTATAAGACCTATTTTTACCTACGTATTCCAGCAAATAATCAATTTGATTGATGGATTGCTAGGTTTTGGTAACTTATGTAGAGAACTAATGAGCACTTGCAAAATCTTGTCAGGAAGTTCACACTGCCCAGAGCTGGTGGGCCAGGCCTCTGATAGTCCCCTCACTGCCGAGGATCAATTTTCGCCCCCAAAGCCGGCTACTGGTAGCTGCTCCAGAGGCGCGCACCATAGCTCGCAAAAATTCTCCTTTTCTCGCAAAAGCTCTCCGCAGCCCTAATGCGCTTCTCGCATCAGCACCAGATGTGGAAGTTGTTGGAAGTAGTTGGGGAATTGTGTATTGTGAATGCTTAAGATCATATGAGGTCATTTTCTGTCATATATTAAAATGTAGGTATATGACAGAAGAGTTACATCTATCCATGACCTATATATATCTAATTTGTAATTCATAGTGACTTAGTTTTTAACTGTAATGCCACAGTGTAAAGAGTAACATTGGACCGACGCCTGTGATGTTTACGTAAATGCCGACACCGCACAAGGCCACCGTACTTACCTAGGGTTGTCATAGACTTTACACAACTGCCCAAAAAGGAGGATAATGTTTTTAGGTTTCATGGACATGTATGTACCCATGTATGTACCCATGTATGTATGCATGTATGTACGTTTCTTTGCTCCGCCTTAGCTTCTAAATGCCTCAACAGTTTGAACATATGGCGTATCGTTTTTTACATCATACCGAGTGACGCTATAATTTTTTTTGCACATCAGTCTTGTATTTTATTAGGGAATAAGAGCTTGTTAACAAAATAAATAAAATTCACTTTTATTATCCAGACTTTAATACTTAACCTATTGAACCAGTTTCCGTTTTCTCATTAATCATTCATTAATTCATATTAATCTACAGATTGGCTGCTTAACTATTACTAATATACAATACACATATTATAAATGGGCAACTGACAGATATTGTAGGTTTTTAGAATTACTAGATTGTCGTACAGCACATGTCGTATGCACCATTTTAATTGTGTACAAATCAAAACATTTAAAACAAGACGCTCATTAGCCCTGAAAGTCATGTCCCAAGCTACTTACAATGGCGACATACGCAGCTCGGGCTCGCCCCACCCGCCCCTCGCCCCCCGCACGATTGCCCTGTCTAGACGGCTTCGTCGAATGACTGTATTGGTTTATAGACTGTGGTAATGCTGTGTAATTATTTTAAATAATTAAATAAATTATACATTATATTATGAAAATACTTAAAGTGTTGTTATATCCAGTGAAAATATTTATAAAGTTGTTATTCCCATCATTTCATTACACACCCAGTTCAAACAAGTCATCAGTAGCAATTGGCTTCCATAAACTCGAATTTACATCGAAAGTAAAACCTGAATAATACATTAATTTTAATAAGCAACTATTTCTGAATAATACAATTACCTTGAATGTACTTACGAGATATAGATTTTGCCTGTAGTAGCCTTAGCTTGGCCGAAAATAAGGATAAATCTTGCATTTTGTTCGCGATCTCGTCGTCAAAAGATTGTCCGACTCGGGCACAGAATAACAGTGGCGAATCATTTTTGAGATCATTCTCGAAATTAATGCACACATCTCTTAAGTTTTTGAACTGCGACATTATTGATGTTACGTGGAACCAGTAGTATTTATTATTTTATTGCTTTGCTTTTGCTAGCGGAGCAAACCGTTGAGTTCGATTATTTGACACTGACAGTAGGCTGTTCATGGAGGTTGCTTAGCCGAATTTGGTCTGAGGGAGGTTGGGGAATAGACTGATGTGCGTCTTGTTACTTCTTTACAAATATACGGTAATCAATGATTCATTCATTTTAATAAACTGTAATCTACAATTTTCTATTTATGACGAGTTATTATAAAAGGTCTAGGTTAATTTTCTTGTCATAATATAAAATAGCTTGTAACTAACTTTGCAAAATTTACCATAGCTGTTGGTAATATTTTTTTTACAAATAATAAAAAGATTCGATATAGAGTACAGACAAAATATCATTGTTTGTTTGTTAGCAAATATCAGGAGCCCATATAATGTACGTTCGTAGCAAACATTAAATGAAAACAATCCTGTGTCTATTATATAATTTTACGGAGAAATACTGAAAGAGTTGATCCATGGAAAATTCTCGATTTCGGTATTGAGATCGGGTATCGCTACGCTTCACTAGTGACAACAGTGTCCTCTAGATAGATCAATATCGTCATAATGTCATAATTATTGTCTTCCTTGACTTGATTGTACCAGTGTTGACAAACAATGCAAAAAATGATTTAAAATCCCACAAAATATCAAAATGTACATATAAACCAGTCTAAACCAGTGTTCAATATATCACAATCAGCAAAATGACGTACGACGAATCGTACATAGGCCGCTTGCCTACGGAAGTTCTGCTGTTTATCTTTACCTCATTACCTGGTCGACAACTGGTTGCATGCCGTCGAGTTTGCTCAAGATGGAAGCAGATCGTCGACGGAATGGCCAGGAGCGATGCTTTATGGCGTCGACACTGCCGACGGGACTTCAGAAACATTTACAAAATGGCCCGTATCAAGGCGAGACCTGGCGTGTTATGGTTCCATATTTACCGATCTTTATCGCTTTGGCCGAAACTATCGCAGGCCAGGGAGCATAGAGACGAGTTCGCTGCAGCTTCCGGTATTAGTGAGGAGATACAAAATTTCAAAATACTGCGGGATGGCATAATAGGAGTGCATAAGAAGGGAGCTGTCGTCTACTATGACATTGATACTTTGGAGCAATCGAAGCGGACGAGCATTCTTGGTGATTATCTGAAATATACGGAAAATGATGATTTCATAGTCATACTCAGTTACCAATTGCACTTGTTTATAATAAGGAAAACAATCCAGAATCCTAAATATGAGACTAATATTACATTTGACAATGTCAAGTCTTTCATATTAGTCAAGAAAAAGATATTCTATGTGAAACTGAATGATGATATATTTGAGTGCTATTTAGATGATAATGATCTCCGACATCAGCATGTAACAAGCTCGGATGATGGAGTCATGTGTCTGGGGTACACTAACCAACTTCATGTGCTTACGTTTCAACGTACCATATACTCTGTCCGCGATGATAATATGTATTTAATGTGTAGTTTGGGTGCCGGCACGAACCTGCTGCACCAACTTCGTGAGTACAACTTCCTAGAGCGCATGGATTGGAGAGTTTACATCCAATGGATGTACGTCCTAAACCACACTATCCCTGAAGGCCCGCTGCGTGACATAGTAGCAGTTCGGATATACGGACATGTCGCTTTTGTTGGCTCCAACTGGGGTGTGTTACGTATCTACTACGCACCATACAACAATGGCGAATTTGATATCTTTAACTCGGAGCCTGTGAAGCAGTATAATTTCATGGAACGGTATGACTGCCCCGTTTTATCCATGTGTCCGATAATACAGATTGATGTCACGGAAGGTGAGGCTGGACATACAGTGATTGTGGCAATGCCAAAGAAGATAGCTGTGCTCGAGTTTACACACAACTTTAAGCGAACTGCCTCCGTAGCGATGTTGCCATACAATGATGTACAAAAAGTGAAAGTACTAAAGATTGAAGAGTCTCAGTAAATCTTTTACTAATCAAAAGAAGTAGACTTCGGCTATAACTTAATTTTGGTTATTACTCTATAGTAAAAAAGACAAAGCTCCTTATGGATTTGAATATCTTAAAAAAGCTTTCTATTTTGCAGATTGGACAGAGAAAGTTTAATTTGTTTAGTTAGTAGATAAGATAAGCTCCAGGGGCTGATACTGGCCATTATAATTGAAGTATCTAATCTACCTCATAATGCCATTGCTGGATTCTGAAACATCAATGGGCTTGGCCGGGCGAAGGTATTTGCAGATGGCGCCAGCATAGGTTTTACCTGTCAGTCCTACCAAAACTGTCAAATTCTTGTTTTTTTTTCGGAATTTCATTGTTTAGAATCAAGCCGTTTAAGCCAAATCCCATAGAAAAGGCTAGTGATTAGGTAAAACCTATGATGGCGCCATCTAGTCAAACTTTGACAGTTGCCAACCCCATTCTCAAGAGTCATTACCATCAGTCTATATATAATATTGCTGCTCTCATGGGGGGGGACAGGGACCCATGCTGATTGGAAGCTACACAGAAAAATACACACTAATGATGTCAATAAGAAAATTTAATACCATTATATTTGTAAGTAGAGCATATCAATACCAAAGTTCACAATCTTTTCAAGAACGGATCTTAAGATCCGTCCAACAAAGCAATTGTTTAGCCACATGGTACAAACAAAATGAAATGAAAAGGCCATGTGTAATAAATATTATACTCAAATAGTAAGTCTATTGTAAAAGTAGTCTATTGTTTTAAATACAAAATGGTCAACACTGCTAAGTAGTATTTTTTAAAGTGGACTTCTTTTCCTTAACATAAACCCGCCTTTTGCTTGCAAAAGCGTTGATGTTTACTGCGTTTATTTTACAGTATCAATTGATGCTAATTAGCGGTCAAACTTAACAATGAAAGACAATCGCTTTGTTTACTAGGCACAAAGAGAAGGGAATTTAGTTAATTAATTAATTAGAAAAAGGATCCGTGCTTCACCAGTATTATGTCCCTGGATGGCTCACGTTACTCCAGAGGGTTAATCACGTGACGTTTCAAACGCGCGTTAGGTCAGTTTAACTGTCTTTTTTCCATATACAATTTGACATTTAGATCTACCTAACGTACCACCGCCAACACAGTTCACTGACCATCCGTGCACTTTATGTGCATTATTGTAGTTAGGTTCATTATAAATACAGGATGGTCAGTTTGTGTTGACTTTTGTACGTCCAATGCGTCAAGTGATCGACCTGCAGTAATACAACAGAGCTTTGCCATCATACAGTATATTTCACTTACATTTATAGTACCATAAGGTACAATATTGAATATAATGATTGTCGTCATTAATTTTAACCTGAGGGGCTACCGCGAAGTGAAAACGAACTTCGTTCGAACATCACCCTCTCTGTCGCTCAAACTAGCAAGTGCGACAGAGACGGAGATACACAAACGAAGTTCGTTTTCGTTTCGCGGTAGCCCCTCTGTTTCATGAAGCTACAATTGTTAAAGTCTAAATTGGCAACACTGAGGCCCTTGACCAATAACGACGTGATAACGCTATTTGATCAGTGTTACCAGTTGAAAATGTAAAATTATAGATTCGTGAATAGGAGACGCTAGACGGCCCGATATCTGCAGGCCGCCGCGTGATTCGTCCCGTGTAGTGTCGGCACCAAATCAAGGTCACTCTATACTAGATTTTCTCTGACCTTGCTTGGTAGTCCTGCCGATTTTGCTCCTGTAGCGTCTCCTAGCGTTAGCCCTTGCCACTGTAGGTTTGGGGGAAATTTTGACTGTCACTCAGTGGAAAAATTGTGTCACACCGTAATATTGTTGGGGCACCAATATGTATTCTCTCAAAGTTTCATAAATATGTATACGAGTACTACAACATTATTCTTACAGAAATAAGGTCTGCCTACCTACATATTTTTGAGACTGTGGTGTAGGTATACATTGGTGCCCTTGACTGTACAAATGACTTAAAATCGTATCCGCCGCTCTGCGGCACTACCACGAACTTCGAAAGTCGAAATTCGGGTATTTCATTCTCTATCGCACTCCTTTACGCGCATGCATGTATTACGAACTTCGACTTTCGAAATTCATGGTAGCGCTGCTGCCGTCCAGCAAGCAAAAGAAATATACTAAAAAGTTCGTTCTATCTCTGCATCCACGTGTTACTAAACTTAGTTTTGATTTGAGTGAGATAATTTATTGCAGATATTTATGTTTTATTAATTAAGTTTATTGTTTCGATGCCTGGGGAGCAATGGCGAGGTGTAAGTAGATATTATATTGATTTATACTTTTTTCTGTCACTACTAGCTATAGTTAAGTCTCCAGTTTACGAAAGCGATTGCCATCTGACCTTCCAACCCAGAGGGAAAACTAGACCTTATTGGGAGGATTAGACCGGTTTCCTCACGATGTTTTCCTTCACCGAAAAGCTAGCGGTAAATATTCCGTACATAAGTTCCGAAAAACTCATTGGTACGAGCCGGGATTCGAACCCACGACCGCCGCTTGACAGCCGCATGCCTGAACCGCTAGGCTACCGTAGCTCTCCAGTATGTCGCGGCGGTCCCATGATAGACGTACTGGATCACTTTTAAAAACTGCAATTTTATAGGTATATATCCTCAAAAGCTGGGGTGGGTATAGTAATAGGTATGTCATTTAACCCGTTATTTATTGACCATCTTCGAAGCATTTGAAATTCCAACGGGAGAATAACAAGACGAAATAGTTGATTGACTCACCTTCATAATACATCCTGAAGTACTATCGGATCATGGTTTATGGCCGCTCCACACGATGGGCCATCCTGACCCATCATACAGGACTCGGATATGCGGTAGAACGAGTCATAAATATGTCTTACTCCTTTCAAAGCATAGGTGCGTCTTGCGTCCTGTATGATGGGGTCAGGATGGCCATCGTACAGTGTGGAGCGGCCATTATAAGATTCTCAATATACCAATATATACAGGGTGTGGCCTGTGATAGGAGCAAAAAATTAAACGGTGGGTTATTAAGTTACTCAGTAATTATTTCCAAGTGGTTAAATTGAAAAAAAATTGAAGTACAAGCGTACGTGTGTTCTTTTGCTTAACTGGAATGTTATCCATTTTATTTTACTTCAAAAACACCAAAAAATCTTGTAAAATTGGAAAAATAAACAAAAAAGAATTAGAAAACCAAAGTTAGTATAATCGCAATTACGAAAGTGCTTAGTGTTCTGCCAAGATAGTTAATTACTGGCATGTTACGATATCGTGATGTCGAGATCCATTACTTAGGTATCACAACTTTAGATAAGATTATTTCCAAATTCAAGAATCTTGAAACACTGGGACCTTTACAGGATCACCCGCGGATATTGCACAGAGTCAGCACTTAAATTTATTGCTCCTATTACAGGCGACACCCTGTATAATAAGTCAAACCGTCGTTACTGGTAGTAAACCATGCAGACCGACGAAGCTTAAGGTGGTTCGCTTTCCATACATTACGTTATTTGACGTTCATAGTCTAACTTGCGTGATTTTTTAAGAAACTTATGTAACAAAAACGGTTTTCCCAAAGTATGACGTCACAAACGAATATTTCAAATTATTCTAGTTTATACAAGTTTGTTCAAGGAAAGGGGAAATTTCGCGCAAATAGAAAGCCAATTTATGAAAGTTAGTTACATACGTTTTTTTTTAAATGACGCCGTTAGCCTGCGAATGTCAAATAACGTTTTGTATGGAAAGCAAACCACCTTAAGGTTCCACAATCGCGCATTTAAAAACTTTTATTGAAATGTTATTTTGCGTAATTAAAGATGGCGCACTTTTTGTGAAGCCTCACCAGATTGTAAAATACGGGGATACTTAAGGATTTAAATACAACATATTGAATAGTGTAACATTTCAGAAATCTGCTATAAGTATTGAATATAAAAAAAAAAGTTGGTATTGATGGAATGAGCGTAAAAAGTTAAGTTTTATTGGATGGTAGACGCCTCGCCACTGCTCAACAGGGTTTAAGTTATGTGTCATCCATAGCCTCGTAAGGCCCAAGCTATTTTTAGGACTTATGTACTAAATGTAATAAGTCCTGAAAATAGGTCATAAAAATACTTTTACGTCACACCTGGCCATAATGAGTTTTACTGCACGCTGCGCGTACGGAAAAACTCGCATTGTGGCCAGGTGAAGACGTAAAATTTTGTACACAACACGGGCGGTAATTCGTAAAGCACCAGTGCGCATATTTATGACCCTCACCTTCGGTTCGGGCCACAAACACCTGCGATCTGGGGAATTTACGAATTCACCGCCCTAGTTACGTAATGTACTATAATTTTGAAATTTCGAGCCCCTTAAATAGAGTTTAAAATTTATTACCAAAAGCTAATGAGTTGGGCTGTTAAGCCTGAAATTCTTTGTCCTAAAATTAGGCAGATGGGCCTTACGAGGCTATAATAATGACATTTGAATATTTTGAATGTTTTAATGATACAAAATTAGCAAAGAGCCATGCTGCCTGGCTGACATGATAGAATATATTTCGGTCCCTTACTAGCAAGTATTAAGGAATGCTTTATGATTGGCATAAATGTGATCATGCTAGCTAGGCTGGTAAGTGACTGATAAAACGTGTGTAAAAAAACGTAAAAATATATATACAACAAAGCAACCGACTTCCACGGGTTCTAAAAAAAGAGCAACACTTGCCAAAGGCAAAAAAAACTCTACATAATGCTGATTCTATCTTTTTCATGGAAGTCGGTTGTAACTTGCAGTTTTCTACTTAGGTACTTACCTACATGTTTGTATGTGTTTAGGCTATGGCTTATTAAACATATAATGTACTTTTTAAAAGTTTTTGCCATATGTAGTTAGTTAAAACGTTGACACGGAAACGAGCCATGGTTTTATGAATCTATGTTTAAGTGGACTTCGGCAGAGTAGGGGTGCGTGAATCTCACGTGCCGCGTAGAACTGAGGGGCTACCGCGATAGCAAAACGAAATTCATTTGTGTATCTCCGTCTTTGTCGCACTTGCTAGTTCGAGCAATAGAGGGAGATACACGACCGAAGTTCGTTTTCGTTTCGCGGTAGCCCCTCTGGTTTTCAATAGAGTGCAGGCCTAACAAGCATAAAGAGTTCAAAAACTTTATACCGATTGCTGAAAACTAACTGAAAGAAAAGCAGTTACCTTTTCATACAAAAAGTTGCCTATATTTTATGTGATCAGAGCATAACAGTGCTAAAATCATATCCATCAGCTTCTGTAGTGTATTGCTATCCTTATCTCGTGCGCATACGTCACGTCACGATGACCGGAGTGGGGGACAGTAGTTGTCCGACCGTTGCCGGGAGTGGTGGTGTGCTGTCGAGCCAAGGAACGTGTAAATAGCAACACCGGTAAACCTATGGAACGTGCAAATAAGTGAACACTACAGCTTCCTTTCGGCTCTGCCGTAGTCGAAAAAAAAAGGGCCTAACATACCCTAGGTTAAATAGTTGGTTTGGCTAATATATTTAGTGTGCACTGTGCTGAAATGATTGTAATTTCGATTAAAAATACACAGCGCCTGCTTCTATTAATATCTAAAAAGACTAAAGGTCGGTTTCGTGTCAGTAATACCATTACTAATTTGATTAGTTCGCCTGATTATGTGATAATCTAGCTGATAGTTTTGGTTTCGATAAAGTAAACTGGTAAAGAAAATGCTTTTTTTATTTCTTATTATATATATGTTAAAAGAACGCAAGCGAACCCCGCAGGATAAAATATACCATATGTCCACAAAGGTCATTCTATACCTACACGGGTTAAAGATTTTTTAAATCAGATTAGTCGTTCTGGAAATTTCCCTCTACATGCAAACTTGTAATGTCACAGACTTTTCTTCTTTCAAATATTAGTACTTCTAGGTTGATTGTTTCAATTCATGATTTCAAAAAAAAAACAGGACTAAACATATTGCATTCAGTCAACCATACCCTACTAAATAAAAGTATCCCCTTCTCATTCTGTGACTTTATACATATTATATCTAACGCATATAAAGTGTTTTTCCGCTGTGCGACAAAATTTCCAGTTACGATTTTTTGTCGCACAACGGAAACTGTCTTGAGTTTATCGTTTTATAGCACGACCGCAGCCCGACAAGCCGCTAGGTATTTTGTTCCTGAGATAGTGACCTGTGTAGGTATGTACGTGGCCCAAACGTGGCTAGGGTCAAATAGACATTATGTCAAGGTTAATGGGCCATCCACATTAAGTGATTTGTCAGCCCCAATTCATCAGAATCTGACTAATTGCTATAGTGTGGATGCATGTTCCAATCGTCAAACGGGTTGTACGGACTAATTGCATGAAAATCACAATTTGGACCATGGAATTTGCATGATCTGCCAAGTTTTTTTTTCGCACAAATTTCATACAAATGAATTTAAACGATAATTAAAAAATATATGCTTAAGACTTAAGAACATTGTATTAATATTTTACACTGTAATTTTGTATTTTTTTTTAAACCGGTGTTTTGCAACTACAATTTCATTCAGTGTGGCCAGTTAACAGTAAGAAAGCGAAATTTGCCGCATTCAAACGGTCCTGCGAAGCGGACTGCAAGATTGTTACTAACCGATGAGATAGGGCGAGACAGCACGTCGATCATGAGGTGGCCGTGACATACTCTCGATTTTTGTGTGCTGCACGGCTATTACGCGACGGCGCGCGAGCTCTCTCAATTTTTCTCGCACTATCCATCTCTCTCTTATTAGGACATGCGAGAGAAATCGAGAGTATGTCGCGGCTGTGTGTTAGACGAGTTGTCTTGCCCTATCTCATCGGTTAGTAACAATCTTGCAGTCCGCTTCGCAGGACCGTTTGAATGCGCCAATTTTCGCTTTCCTTCTGTTAACTGGCCACACTGAATGAAATTGTAGTTGCAATTGTTACGTCTGTACGCTACACCCAATTCTGACTTCGACATGTTGTACTGACACTGACAAATTGGGGTATAATCACATAATGTGGATGGCTCATAACGAAGGTCCATCTTTTTTTTAAAACTACATCCAACTTAGAATATCACTGCGCAACAAAATTGACCGTGATTTAATCAACTGTTTGAAGTTATTTAATTGTTTTATTTCAAAATCTAAAGAAACAAATCAAATGCAATGTACTCGTAAGCAAGCCATAATAACATGGGGTTACAATCGGCGGTCTAATTTGGGTCTAATGACGTCTCTTTACTCTCTCTTCCGATTTCCCAGTTTTAGTGTTCTAGTTGGCTTCATTACTATTGAAGTCTTTTTTTCTTCCTTTCCGCTTTCTGTGAAACAAAACATCGACCTTAGCGGAGGCACCACTACTCCCTCTTCCTGCACGTAGTGGTTATTTATTCTCTTTGCCCTCATTTTTAGGGAACTCTACACGGGCCGATATCGGCCGGACTGCATGCCGGCCGACGCATGATTCTGCCCGTGTGGAAACGTGTCGTATAAGCACGGCGGGCACGGCGGCCCGCCAAATCAAGGTCACTCCCTAGTAGATTATCTGATGCCGCGTTTATACGCTTGCGATGGCTTGGCGCGTGAGCAGCACGCAGCTATATAAACGAATGAGATCGAATTATAGCCCTCTCCCTCTAACGCATAGCTGCGTCCTGCTCACGCGCCAAGCCATCGCAAGCGTATAAACGCGGCATCAGACTTTGCTTGTGCCTGCTCAAGTCAACAAATCGTTTCAGATTATCGCTACTATTTGTCATACACACAATCGATAAAACTGCATAAACGGACTGCGCAGTCAAATCGCTACGATAAATCGTTGTCGTGTCTAGCAGGCATTGGCCGTCCGACTTTTCGTAGCGTTTCCTGCCAACGATATCCTTTTGTGAAACGGTTGGTATTGCCAGCCTTTATGATGTAGAAGTCTCCGGATTTGAGTACATATCTACTTACCAACACAAAATTTGAACGGGACAATCATTGTTTGAACATCTGAAACAGGACGGTAGAGATAAATAGTTATTTGTGCAACAAGAGAGCAAAGTTTGTTTTTGCTGCGAGTGCTAATTTTGAGTCCTGAGGAAGCGAAAGATTCTAAAATTGAATCACGAGCGCAGCGAGTGATTCAAAGTTTGAATCTTGAGCGCAGCGAAGGACTCAAAAGCACGAGATGCAAATACTTTGCTCTCGAGTAACACATACAACTTTTCACCTCAGCAGTGAGAACACATTCACATCAAAAAATATATCATAGTATCACGTACCTATTCGTCTCACGATTATTCAGGAAGAGAACTTAATTAGGCGTTAGTTACTGCTTGCTTTAACTCCTCAGCGTCGGCCGCCTCGTTATTCAATACTAGAAAGGCGAGACAAGGCGCGAGAAACCGAAGGATATTTCAGTGAGTATCTAAGTATACGAGTGTCGCGTGTGACTAACACGTCAATAAAAACTAACCGTGTTATTGTTAAAATTCACAGATTTTACTTATGTCTTCGAGATATTTATGAAATATTTATCATTATCACAAAGGGCACACATTAGCATATTACGTGTATCTCGCGTAAACACCAAAAACTATCCGTACTGTTGTTAAAAGACTGCCTCCGTCATGTCACTGACTTCACTATATTTCCTAGTTAGATAGAGAATTGATTTATCCTAGTATTTTTTATATTTAAAACCAATATCAATAATGACGAATAATTTTTTTTTTTTTTTTGATGGGAAACATACAGCACCTAATAATACAAAAATAATAATATCATAAAGTTGACTCACAGGCCAAAACAGTTTCCACTTATGAGTAATACAGTTCTTTTGCTCTGAAAGTGATCGAACAAGAAAAAAAAAATACAAGATAACAATTTAAATATTACAATAGCAATTGAATTTGGAATAGATTGATCAAAACTAAATTAATCCTAACAATAGTCTAACATGCTTAAGTTTAAGTTTGAGAAGATATATTTGTAAAAGTATGATGATTGTAACAACTACAAAAAAAAACATGCCATTCGATTGAACAAATGCCTATTCAACATGAAATTTAAATTTAACATTAAATACATTTAACGCATTAATTATTAATTACTAACTTTTTTGATTGCAGAAGCAAAACTGTTAAAGTTTTTATGAAATAGGTCAATGTGCGAGTATTTATTGTTATATGATTTGCATGCCCTAACCAAGAACTTATTGTTTACGTACTTTTTACGACTGAAAGGCGTGGAAAATAGATCGGGGGACCGTGTTCTATAACTGGGACATCTGAATAAAATTTTGCTCATCAGAACTTCGGAGTCAATATTATTATTTATAATTTTATACAGAAAAAAGACATCTCTTTTTTCTCTTCTCATTTGGAGGGATTCAATATGTACGGGTACAAAAGATTTAAATTTGTATGATAAACGATTGAGGAATTTTTTTTGAATAATTTCTAGTGTATTGATGTGAACTGCAAAGTGAGGGCTCCACACAGTGGATGCATATTCAAGGTGCGAACGTACATATGCATTATACAAAAGCAGCAAAGTTTTGGGATTTTTAAAGTCCTTACTTTGTCTAAAAATAAAACCGAGCATTTTATAAGCTTTCGCTGTTACTTTTTCAACGTGTGGTACTAGTTGAAGCTCATGGTCCAAATGAACACCTAAATCTCTTATCTCAGAAACTCTACTCAGTACCTGATTTCAAATTTTATATATAAATTTTAAAGGATGAGTTTTTCTCGTAAATGTGATAACCGAGCATTTATTTACGTTCAAATAGAGTTTGTTAGACAAACAGTAGCTATTTAACCTATTTAAATCGTCTTGCAAATAAAGACAGTCGACTTCAGACTTCACCAATGTAAAAATTTTAGTGTCGTCGGCGTATAATAACACTTTGGAATGCAAAAAGCAATCCATGACATCGTTGATATACATGTTAAACAACAAAGGTCCCAAGTGCGAGCCTTGGGGAACTCCAGACGTAATGGGAACAAAGCTAGAAGTGTACCCTTTAATTGTAACCGCTTGGGTTCGATCCCGCAGGTAAGATGTTAACCAGCGCAATAAATCACCATGTATTCCTAAGTGTTCTAGTTTTTTTAATAGGACAGAGTGTGAAATTTTGTCAAAGGCTTTTGAATAATCAGTGTAGACAGCATCCACCTGATAATTCCCATCCATTGCGCTAAGGACATAGTCAACGAACTCACACAGATTGGACTCTGTTGATCGACTATTAACGAAGCCGTGTTGCTGTGTCATTAACAGAGGTCTCACTGTCGGATATAGCGTATCATATATTATTTTTTCTAGTAATTTAGGAAGCACTGATAATTTAGAAATACCTCTATAATTCTTTATATTATGTTTATCCCCACTTTTAAATATAGGTACAACAATGGATTGTTTCCAGATTTTTGGTAAAGTTCCAGATTTAAGAGATAATTTGAAAAGTAAACATACTGGGGCCGAAAGAGAAGTACTGCAGCGTTTTAAAAACACAGGATGAATTCCGTCAGGACCACTTCCTTTCGATTCTTTTAGAGCTTTTAGATATTTTTCGACTAAAGGTTCATCAATTTGAACACTATTAATTATGCATGCATTTGAGCTACTGATGTTAGCTGCGGCAGAAGCAAGTGGCACAAATACAGAATGGAAAAATGTATTAAATAAATTAGCCGCGCCAAGACCATCATAAGCCGTAGCAGTGTCCAAATAGAGTGAATCAGGAATGCCACTAACATTTTTTTTTGATTTTATATACGACCAAAATGATTTAGAATTATTTTTTATATTGTCTTCCGTTCTAGAAATAAATAAGTTATAACAAGATATTTCTAACTTTTTAATTTTGGATCGTAAACTAGAAAAGGCGTCGTAATCACATGACCTACCATATATTTTCCATTTTTTATGTTTCTTTTGTTTTTTTTTATATTAATATACAGACTAAAATCGCAAACAAATTAACAGCGCGCAACTTTTTAAAAGGGGCGGGGCCCCGCGCTTGCGTTCGGAAACTGCATCTGTGGTATACGTTCATAGAATTTAAATTGTTTAAACTAGAATTTTTAACTAGCTAGCATAATAAAATTCATGTTTTCCTATTTGTTATGAAAAACTGAGTTTATTCTGAGATCTTTTATCTAAATATTCTTCAATTTAAAATTACTTTGTATAATTATTTTGGTAATTTAAACGTTTTAATTTGATAGTTTTCGAACGTGTTAGTTGCCCGCTTTTCTGGGGGTCTACTTTGAAATTCGATGGTCGAACTATGGATCGACCTATGTCTGCCATTTTCTTTTTTCGTAATGGAATGAAAGGGACAGTGCTAATTAAGTTCAAATATTCTGAACTTGTAGGTAATAGACCCCATACGACGAAATGTCAGTGCTCCGCACCAAAATTAAAAAGCTACTTTGTCTACGGAGTGAGCAAAATCGCATTTTGCACACTGTTTTCACGCAGCAAAATATGCTTGTTCGAGCTGCTGAGGTGAAAACAATATTAAATATGTCATTGCGTGTAGGGACACAATGGGGTATCATGGCGCAAGGGACGCAGCTATGCGTTGGAATGTGATGTAAATATGCCGTGTAACGTATGCGTCCTGTAGGTATGCGCCGTGATGGCTTTTAGAATAAAATCAATCGTAAAATGAACAAAGTGCTAAATCTATAATGGCTTACGGCCTTTACCTTGTCGACATCTGACCTGTTCGAATTCGCACATAGACAACGATCTATACGTCCCTTTCGCATTATATTCCTTCACTCTCACACACAGCTCCGGGATTTCCACAGGGCATGTGCTCGGGCATTTCATGTCTTCTATTGCCGAAGTGAAGTGATAAACTGAAAGCCACAGGGACAGGTAAATTATTTCCATTTTATACCTGGCACGGGTACCACAACACTAACACGAGTGGCGACCACGTACAGCGTGGGTAGATAAGGTGGACTGATGATAGTCCGCCACTAACACAACTTGCCGTCCAGTAGCGTCGCGTGGGTTTCGGCGACTTCTGTCTCGGTTGCACCGTTGTAAATCAGAACGGGGAGGGTCGATTATTCCGCCTCCCGTTGCGTGAAGGTGACACTTATACTAGCATCACTGGTGATGGTCGCGGGATGCGCAGGGTTGGTCATTGTAGCAGCTTTGGGGAAGCCCTAATGTCCAGCATGACGTCTTTCAGCTGTTATGATGATGATAACTGACACACCTAGATTCTCGTGTAACACCTCACACGCCACAAGCCTACAGACCGATCTTTTGGCAAGGAGTTTATAATTGAATTAAACATGTGACACCGTTTCACGAAGTCATAATTTAACAAGTCTGACTTAGCAACACTGAGGCGCTTGTCCTAACAAGTGGCTATATGACCGTTGTTGCCTGTTATGATACCTACTATAGAAGTGATAGAAGTGGCGACCGTGACAGGACTCAAAACTGCAATATCCGAATAAGTATCCATAAATCGTTAAGTAGGCAGTGTGCTCATTTATATCATCATCCTCCTAGCGTTGTTCCCGGTACCCTACAGGACCTCGGGGTCCGCTTTGACACCTAATCCCTAGATTTGGCCTAGCCACTTAGTTTTACGAAAGTGACTGCCATCCGACCTTCCAACCCAGAGGCAAAAACTAGACCTTTTTGTGATTAGACTTGTTTCCTCACGATGTTTTCCTTCGCCGAAAAGCTAACGGTAAATATTCCGTACATAAGTTCCGAAAAACTCATTGGTCGCCAACACAGATAACTAACCATCCTGTATTTATATTGAACCTTATTACAATGAATATAAAGTGCACGGATGGTCAGTTGGCTGTGTTGTCTATAGTACCTACGAGCCGGGATTTGAACCCACGACCGCCGCTCGACAGCCGCATGCCTGAACCTGAGGTTACCCGTCGTAGCTTCAAAAATTCAATTAAAGTATATGAACTTGTAAAGTTTTAACTCGAAGCTTCGTGAAACTAGGACGGGACAACGTGATAATAAACAACTTAGAAAAATTGAAAACCCCCGAATATTTTCATTTCAAAGTTCAATATCTCAAAACCTTTTGAATCGATTTTGTTGAAACGTAATAAATGACCCCTCTTTTTGTGTCGGGGATTAAAAACGGCACGTGCCGACCACACTGGGATTTTTTTTAAAGCCTTTGTTTAGAAGATGAGTTAAGTATACCTACTTGTGATTATTTCAGTTGGCTGAACGCATCAAAGGAGTCCATTGAAATAGCAGCTCTACCATCCTAAGTAGAAGATTCCGATTCCAATGACAGTTTTATAAAAAGTCGGCCACATTCAATAATAACTTAAAATTTTAATTCTATAATAAAATTGTGCAACCGGTATAAAAAACCAACTTACTTAAACTCAATATGAGATATACCATTGATTTCCCATTGTAAGCAACCATTTTGTCAACACATACAGTAAGTCTAACCAAAGGCTACATTTGTATAACGAAGTTCGTAAATTGTTAGGTAATCTAATCAGGTATAGGTAATTAGTAACCAATATTAATTGTGTACTTAATATTAATTAATTTCTGGTACTTAGTAACCTTTAATTGATTACCTATGTAGGTATTAAAATGAATTGATCTCTGATTCAAGTTATTGAAGTTATCGTTGATCTGTTCTTAATTGGATAGGCTGTTAACTAATTAGGGGTGTAGATACCAAATTAAAAAAAAAGTGAAACCGTTACCGAATAATATACTTTCTTTGCAGTCGTCTGTTTAGGTATTCCCCCGTAGGTCTCCGGACTGCTAATAAATATATTATTCCAATAATTTACTTTAAAAACAAAGTTTTAACCGACTTCAAATTAGTACTCCACCAAGCCACGAGAAGATTTCCACATTTTTTTTAGAATTTACCAGATGAACCGATTTCCGATAGTAGTGGTAGCCCTACGCTTAAAAAAACCGCAAATCGATGTCCAGTTTAGCCGTTTGGCACACACATACTATAGGGCAAAACAATATTTTTGACCCGCAGTTCCTAAAAAAATTTCCCTTAGGGGGGGAGTGCCGAAACATTTTTCTTTTTGTATGGAAAAAAAAATTTTTTTTTTCAGAAACCTATCGTGTGTAGTATCATATAAAAGGGCTTTATGAGGCGATTCTAAAAATATACCACATCAATACATTTTTTCCGTATTTTTTAAATTAAAACAAAAATAATTTTTGAAACATACCAAGTTTGGGCTCCTCCAGACACAATACGGCTGATTTTTTTTTAATTCAATATACCACAAATGATACGTGATATCCTCATATCTAACCTCAAAAATGCAATTTTAAAATAATTGCCTTAAGTATTTTTTTTTTTAATTTTTCAATATTACCAAGTGACACAGTTCTACTTCAATACCTATTTTACGTGACTTATGGAACTGTACTGCAGATACGGTACATATTAATCATAAAATGATACGTAGTATCCATATATCCAACGGGAAATACCTCTTTAACCCTTTAACTGCGCTTTTTTATCAGTTGGTATAGTTTGGTTAGTTTTTGTCACAAAATATCAAGGTTGGACTCTTTCAGATACGATATACCCAACTATCAGGTTAGATATCACAAATGATCCGTTATATCTTGATATCTAACCCCAAGAAAGCAATTTTAAAATAATTACATAGTTTTTTTATGCTGACGTTTTTATCGTGATGTCACGATCTGCTAGCGTGTTCTCTGTCTAACAAATAATATTAAAACGGTTGTAGCTTCGTAATTCTTTGAGATATCTGAATGGGATTTACGTCACCAGGCATATTTTTTGGCCTTCTTTCTTTTGGAGTAATAATAAATTTTGAGTCTACACAGTACCACCTAGTTTTTGAACTGGTGATTCCTAATACATACAAATATAGCTGTAGGGGTATGGGTATGTAGATTTCAATTTTATAAACAGGTAAAGTTGTAGTTTTACAAATTTAAGCTAGAACAGGTAACAGACTAACATACAGAATTATAGTTTGTTTTAGTTTAGATGATGAAAAGTAGGTACTTAAAACCAACCATTACTGACATCTATTGTTTAATTATCTTCAAGTATGGTACAACCATTACGCACAAAGAACAGAGCAAACAGTAACCACTCTTTAAAACAAGTTACAGAATATGCTCACCTTCGGTACGGACCACAAACACCTGCGATCTGGGGCATTCACGAATTCACCGCCCTAGTTACGTAATGTACTATTATGGTCATTCTCAACGCTCACCCACAAATATTTCTGACACCGCGATACGTAGTAACTAAGCGTAGGTAGAGGTCTAGTTTCGTGACGGGTGACCGGCGGGGTAGCCGCATTAGCGCGTAGCGAATAACAGTCCAGTACACGTGCCACACTTTGGTCAGTTGTATGACGCCTAGCCTCTTTGTTATCTTTTCCTTTCATATTTAGCGACAAAAGAAGTTGTGAAATCTCACGTTAAGTGCACTTTCGTCATTTTAACTAAAACAAACTATACTTCCGCATTTATTTTAGTATAAACACATTCTGGTTATTTATTCAATAAAGAAATAGAATAGTATTTTTGTAATTCATTTATTAATGATTAAATGATTAGTTCACTATCACACTTTAAACTTTTAAGTATATAATTATTGTAAAAACCTAGCCTAAGAAGAAATGTGAATACAGAGAAAATTAATAGTACTTCTTGTTAACTTATGTATCGTAAACTAAAATAAATCAAATGCTATATTCGTGTTTATCTACTCAAGTAGTTTCTTAATGAATAGTATAGGTACATTACTGCAGAGGCCTCAAATAGCAATTCGTGGACGAGGGAATTTTGCCAGATGAAGCGAATCTGAAGCCGACAATAGAGACGAATTTACGAATTGCCATTCCCTCGTCAGATTAAGTGCTTTTCTGTTAAGTGGTTTATTTACACACGCACATTTTAAAAAGAAAAACACTTTCTCATTCTTGCTGCACACAAACATATCACCCAGAAGGACTTCGTAGAAAACATGGTTTAAGAATACGTAAATGGCAGTGTGATCGGCTTAACCAGTAGGGCGAGGTTTAGGTCAATTTTAGTATGAATTATAGTAGATATTGAAACTCAATTTTATTTTGAAATAATTGTTAAGCTATCAAATACAATAACGCAAAAAAATGACGTTTTTTATGTATCTTTTTTAACAATTTTACATTTAATTTAACTAAATAAATATAGAGTAGAGAGTAGTATTATATTACAGTAGAACCCGCTTGATAATCGCATTTTCGAATAAATTGTATTCACTTGGCAATTTTGCAGGTTCTTAGTGAATCAAAATTACTATCGATAATTACTGATTTTATCGACACAAACTAATACTAATGGCGTCTTTTATATTGATAAATGGACCTAGGTTTCGATAACATATTTGTCCAATGTGATTTAAAATAATACCGAAAATCATAAACTAAACTAATTTTGACTATATTTCAATCAAATGCAACTTGATATTTTATTACATTTCTTATTCTATTTGACGATCATAATATGAATTCATATAGATTAAGCTAGCTTAAATTTTTATATTGTAATTAGCGACCCGCCCCGGCTTCGCACGGGTACTATATATATTATACATATAACCTTCCTCTTGAATCACTCCATCTATTAAAAAAAACGCATCAAAATCCGTTGCGTATTAGTTTTAAAGATCTAAGCATACATAGCGAGAGACAGCGGGAAGGGACTTTGTTTTATACTATGTATAGTGATTGTATATTGAGAAAGGAATAAATCTAATCTAATTTAAAGAAAAACTCTGCCATAAAGAGACTGCAAAGGTTAATCCCACCTGCTACGAGTGGTCTCTAGGGTGCAGAGTAGATGGGAATTACATACATTTGTATCATTTGTATGGTAATAAATGGGTAATAATTATAATTTACTTGTTTTAGATTTTTCATACTACTACGGTGGCAAACAAGCATACAGCCTGCCTGATGGTAATCAGACATAGTAGGCTAGGGGCTATTCATACATTACGTCAAAAATCGACGAAAACGATGACGTCATTTATGGACAAGCCCCTACGGATGCCTGCTACTCCGGAAGAATAATACGATTCTCACTGACCGGGCAGGGCCGGAGCGCATTTTACAAAGAAATTTGAAACATAATACAGATGTTACATTTCATATTTGAATGGATTTGCGGGGGTCGGTTCCTCGCGGACGCGGAAGGCTGCGCTCGGCTGTCGTCGCATCTGACCGGCACCGCCCGGCTTTTGCCTACTGCACTCTATTAAAACGCGGCCCGTTCGGTGGAAATCGTAGGTACATGATAACAGGACTCTACCCTCTACGTATTTCAGGATTCTTGATATGACTCAATTTAATATTTAATCGGAGTCTGATGAAGTTGATGAATAATAATTTGGTTTCAACGGTTGTATGGTCGATATAGGTTTATTTATCTGAGCATTAGCTTCGTTTTTGAGAGCGTTACCCTGAGCAGGCTGATCGGCATTAACTGTGGCAGTATTATTCATAGTATTCCCAAAAAGCGCATTTTTATACTGAGCACCAAAACCAGTAGCGCTATTCTGATGACTACCAAAAGAACCTGTATTGTTGAGAGTACCGCCAAAAGTAGTCATTTTCTGATTAGTTTGAGCACTATTGTTGCAGACAGATTGACCTTGATTCTGAGCAGTGCCAAATGCAGGTGTGTTTTGTTGCGTGACGTGACCTTGAATCTGAGCAGCGCCAAAAATACTGCCTTTCGCAGCGCCAAAAACGCTGCCTTTCGCTTCACCAGAACCCGGAGCGCTACCAAATCCTGTATTCTGAGCGCCACCGAAACCTGTATTGTGTGCGCTTCCGAATCCTGTAATCTGAACGCTAGCTAATCCTATATTACGAGTGCTACCAAATCCTGTAGCCTGAGCGGTGCCAAATCCTGTATTCTGAGCGCTACCAAATCCTGTATTCTGAGCGCCACCGAAACCTGTATTGTGTGCGCTTCCAAATCCTGTATTCTGAGCGCTAGCTAATCCTATATTACGAGTGCTACCAAATCCTGTAGCCTGAGCGGTGCCAAATCCTGTATTCTGAGCGCTAGCAAATCCTGTATTCTGAGCGCCACCAAATCCTGTATTCTGAGCGCCGAATAGTCCTGTATTCTGACCGCTACCAAAGAGCGTGCCAGAATAATGTCTCGGTTGTGTCCTATTATTATTATTATTGAATTCGTTGGGTTTCATAAAAATGCTCAGTTTCATAGACTGTGGCATGTAAATCATTATTTTCAAGTTATCCTTGTTTTCTGTGTATTCCTTGCCCATTTCTAGGGCTTCGGAAAGGGCCATGGTGTGACAGCTATCTTTTAATATGTGATTATCCACGAGGTGTGTAGCAATATGCATGTTGCAAAGCCCGCATATTGAGTGCGTGTCACCGATCTGCAAGAAAACAATACTTTAACATTCAAGGCCCAATGTGCATTACAATGTACACTCCGTTATTTTTGAACGGAAGAAGGAATGATTCATAGTGCAAATAAAGCAGCTTTCTTTTGTTTCGTAGATTATTTCGACAAATTAAGCGATATAGACATAAAATGTTAATAAGTTTCAAAAAAATATTTTTTGGTACAAGCTTTAATTGCCGACTGTACTTTTCTGTATACCGTCATCAACTACTCATTGAGACGATTCTAACGAGCCCAAACTCTACGGGGTCACGTCGGTTAAATACTGGATTCCCATGGCCACCTTCTGTCTCCATCATCAGATCACCTCGATGGTACCATAATATTGAATTGTCATCTAAATCATATACCCAACTAATACCCAAAATCTCAACTTAATCTGAAAAATGGATTCCACATTTTGACGGAGAAAGTTCTCTAATACTTCTACTGACATATTTACTTACATACGAACACTGAAAGTTAAATAAAAGCTAGTAAAAACAACAGGCGGTCTCGCTAAACAACGATCTCTTCCAGACAACCTTTAGGCAGCGGAGAAATGGCAGTAAAACATTACAAGTAGGTAGGTAGGTGGCAAAATTGAGCTACGGTAGCCTAGTGGTTCAGGCATGCGGCTGTCAAGCGGCGGTCGTGGGTTCGAATCCCGGCTCGTACCAATGAGTTTTTGGGAACTTATGTACGGAATATTTACCGTTAGCTTTAAGGCGCCGTAGGTTCAGCGAAGTTAAGCGAACAGTGTTTTTGAAACAATATAATGCGTCTGTTTATAATAATATGGTTTAAAAAAATACGAATAGTAATCTTGAGGCTTTTCTGCAGGGAAATCAGTGTTTAGAAACATGATTAAGCATTTTTCGCTCGATAGAAAAAAATCACGAACATAGGTCTAAAAGGGTCTAAAATACACTTAAAATATTTGTTACAAATTACGAACAAAAGCTAGAAATACTAAAATGGCTTCTTAAAATCGGCAATATCATGTTTGAGGGAAATCAGTGTTTACTTTTTTATTTAAATAAACGGCCAAAAAATTAAAATTAAAAAACATGATTTCCGCGCTTCCGAGCACGCACTTCCATCTCGCTCACGTTTATGCTCAGTGAGAGGGAGAGAAGACCATGAACCTACGGCGCCTTAAGGTGAAAGCAAACGCGAGGAAACCGGTCTAATCCCAATAAGGTCTAGTTTTCCCTCTGGGTGGGAAGGTCAGATGGCAGTCGATTTCGTATAACTAGTGCAAATGCCAAATCTTGGGATGAGGTGTCAAAGCGGATTCCGGGCTCCTTTAGGGGCATTACCAGAAATAACGCTAGGAGGATGATTTGGTGGCAAAATTAGAAGTAAACTTAACTTGCAACATACACAACATACCTTCCTAATCAGATGAACACTGTCCACTGGCGAAAGCACATTCTTAATGTGCCCCAGCGACATCACATGCAACTTATCCTGCTGTCCAATCGATCCATAGCACACATTATTAAACCCATCGCACAATCTGCAATTCATATAGCCACCGTTCCCTTCAAAATGTTGCAAGCCGTTAAAATTGTTGACATGTATTTTGAGAGTTTCATTGGATATTTGGACGGTCACGAATTCTGTGTTGTCTATGATTAGAGAGTAGAATGAGCCGACGTAAGGCAGATACGGTAGGATGTCTGTGAAATACTGCCTGGCTGTTAGGCGTTCCGGCTCTGGTTTAGTCGGTTCTGGTTCTGCTGAAAAAAAGGTAAATTATGCGAATGTTTTGCTTCTTGAGACCAATGATGTAATATAAAAATCGGCCAAGTGCGTGTCGGGCCACACGCAGTGTAGAGTTCCGTAGTTGCTTGTCTTTCATAGTAACATAGACACGCGCGCGCCAAGTAAATGGTTGCGTCGGCCGAATTTGTAGGAAAGTTGGCCTTTCTAAGTACATTTTAAGTCGGTCGACTATTACTCGGTAACTAGATATGCCTACTTAGCCGTGATAGTTTTCCTAAAAGAATAATTCATTATATTATGTACTACTGCCACGATTTTTTTCACAGTCCCAGTAGCAGCTATTTAGCCGGCAGGGGATGACTCGAACAAAAATTCGGGCTTTAAAGTCCAATATCTCGCAAACAAATCACTAATTTGAAAAACCGTTTTAAGAAACCCACACTATGGGTTTAACGAGAAAAAAAAATACATCCCCACTTTAGGTGTAGGGGAGGTACAACAAAAACTATTTCTTTACATACATACATACATACACGCTACATACATATCCCTAAAAGGGGTAGGCAGAGCACATGAAACTTGTGTCCAGTGCCACTGTTAGCATTAATGTGGGTATAAAAGATCGACAAAATGTGATATCGCAGTGATAGGTTGCTAGCCTATCGCCCACAACACACTTCATCCCTGTTCCCTTAGTCGACTCTTACGACACCCACGGGAGGAAAGGGGGTGGTGCTATTCTAACCCGACCGACACCATACGGGGATTTTTTTTTCAAGATTTTATTTTTGTTTTGTCGGCGTGATTGATTTATATACCCATGCCGAATTACAGTTTTGTAGTCGTAAGGGTTACTGAGCTAAGCCGAGGACGGACGGACGGACATGGCTAAGCTATAAGGGTTCCTTGTTGACTACGGAACCCTAAAAAGAGGCAGATAGGTTATAGGCGCTCCAAAAGGGGCACACTAAAACTAAGTCAATAATCAAACGTGTAGATTGTTTATACGAAATTCCGTGTTTAAAAATGGCCACCAAAACTGTCAAAATACAAGTGCATGAGAAAGTTGGTGCAATTGACCCAGTTTTAGTGTGCCACTTTTGGAGTGCTTATCTATCTACCTCTTTTTTATATGACATCATTGATCTCGATACTAACTTGTAAGTTTATAACTCGTTAGCTAGTAGCTGGGTCAATCAACATTTTTGTTGTTGTTTATTATTATAACTTTTTGATTATTTAACCTCTTGCGTTGCGTTTTCGTCCATTGGACGATTTTTTTATCCTTTTTCGAGAAAATAAAACATTATTGATTATTTTATTTAGTGTCTAGTCTACAACTCTATTATTATTGACGACCGCTTCAGCCTAGTTGGTAGTGTCCCTGCCTACGAAGCAAGATATCCCGGGTTCGAATCCCGGTAAGGGCATTTATTTGTGTGATGAGCACGAATATTTGTTCCTGCGTCATGGTTGTTTTCTATGTATTTAAGTATGTATTTATCTATATAAGTATGTTTATCGTCGTCTAGTACCCATAGTACAAACTTTGCTTAGTTTGGGACTAGGTCGATTTGTGTAAGATTATGTCCCCTAATATTTATTTATTTTATTTATTTATTAACTTCACGGATACGATCAGTATCGTTTTACATTATAAGTACATAAACATTATCATTATGAATATTATGATACTCACCTTCTTTAATATCACTTTTCTCTTCATCACTTCCTCTATACGCTTTCAAGAGTTTCTTCATCATTTTGCCAGTAAACTTGTGCCCATTGCCAGACGCGTCGGCCCGAGCGGAGATCGTGTCGCGAGCGCGCCGGGCGGCGGCGAGGGCGAGTATGCGACTAGCGCGGTGCCGGGAGCCTCGCTCGTGCTCTGTCCTGAACACCTGAGGCACTATTAAGTCACAGAGACGGCATGTGTATGTGTCGACAGCTGAAAGGAATTACTGGATTTAAAAAATTGGTTGAAAAATTCTTCGACCGAGCGGATCGGTCCGATAGCTCAGTTGAGACCAATGAGTTTCTCGAAATTTACGTACGGAATATTTACCGTTAGCTTTTCGGTGCAGCAAAACGTCGCGAGGAAACCGGTCTAATCCCAATAAGGTCTAGTTTTCCTTCTGGGTTGAAAGGTCAGATGGCAGTCGCTTTCGTAAAATTTTGGGATTAGGCGTCAAACCGGACCCCGGGCTCCTTTAGGGCACTACCGGGAATAACGCTAGGAGGATGATGATGACTTATGATCATAAAGGAAGCCTTTCCCAGCACACCAACCCATAGCTTCTCAATTTCTTGATAATGCCAATAATGTAGATCTAATACAACATGTTCTTGTCATGCAAGTTATCTTAAGAGTTCAGTTTTGGGCTCCCTCGGGTTCGAGGATATATATCAATGGATAATATGTCATGATATATATCCAATGATTTTTATGATATATATCAATGCAAAAATAAGTGTAGGTATGACCATTGACTGATTAAAATTCATAAAAAATGACAGATTTAAAGTTGTTTATGTACCTCAATAAATAAAACATTAAAAACATTCTTGTTTTTTTTAAAATAATGTTTTATGTTTATGTATACATAAATAATGCAATATAATAATAATATGGCTTTCATACAAAATGGATGTATATCAAACTTTGTGTATACGAAAATATATATCGGATATATATATCATAAATATCTATTTTGATATTTATAGTAAATATGGGATATTTTGAAACCCTGCCTCGCACATCCACGCGAAAAGCAGCGTAATCCAGTATAATAAAAAAAAATTAGAGCGAGCAGGCAATACCTTCAGTGTCTTCGACAAAGGCCCCGTCGTCAGTCGGGTCAGTCGACTCTATCTTAGAATCGTCCCCTACATAAGCGTGAACAAGCTCCTCGAATGTCTGAAAAAACATAACTTAAAATGGTTACTTATCCTGCTAATATTATATGTAATACGAGTACATGTCTCATTCAAGTTATTAATAAATGCGATGACGACCTCTGTAGCCTAGTTGGTAGACCCTGCCTACGAAGCTGGAGGTCCCGGGTTCGAAGCCCGGTAAGGGCATTTATTTGTGTGATGACCACAAATATTTGTTTCTGAGTCATGGATGTTTTCTATGCATTTAAGAATTTATTTATCTAAATAAGTATGTTTATCGTCGTCTAGCACCCATAGGACAAGCTTTGCATTTTTTTTTTTTTTTATTGTTTTAACATGAAAATATAAAATATGCGTACCGTAATTACATCATTTCGCCAAACTGCAGAGCAGTTTGTTGGCTTAGTTTGGGACTAGGTAGATTAGTGTAAGATTGTATTCAAATAAGTAAAAACTATTTTTTGCCAACGTACAAATATTTTATAATGTGTTGTTTGTGTCTATGATATCAAAAACAAAAATAAAATATTAATAACATATTCAAAAATAGAAATTACGAGTAGAAATGGATTATTGTTTGTTCACCTGTTCGTTCAACAATGCTAAAGCATGTTTCCTTATGCGTAAGTGTGACGAGTGCTCAGTAACGGGCACCACGACGTTACAAGAGTCACAGAAACCGACCGCTTCGGGGGTCTTCACTGGCTTATCTTTCACGGGCACAATTGGGGTCTCTGTTGGGTAAACACATTTATATTTGGGTCAATCAACAATTTATTGTTGTTATTAAGTCCCGTTAGCCGGGAGACAACATTACAGAGTTCCTTAAGGTGCGTACAGAGGCGTCTCTGGCAAATGTAGCGCCCGTGTGCAAACATAACTCTAGCGCCCCCTAGTAAGCGCGCGGTCAAAATGGAATGCTCGGCGCCCCCTAGGACCGCTGCGCCCGTGTGCAACACACACCCTGCACCATATGGGGCCACCTCTGGGTGCGTACAAATTTGAGCATCCTCGGGTTGAGGCACGCATCGGCTCACCTGATTTGCTCTTATTGGTACGCGCTCACGCGCTGCACGAGCGACGCGCGATGAACCGCCCAGGGTCGGGTCCTTTGCTCGTGCTCAAAGGCGCCCCAGTGTGCGTGCATCGCGTAATTGGTACGTGTATCTGAGCGTGCCGTGGACAGAGCGACAAGATCAAACTCGTTTATGCGCCAGGCGCGTACGAATTTGAGCAAGTGGTGAATGTAATCGTTTGTTAGTACATTTGGAGATAGTATACATGAAAAGCAAATGGCGCTGTGGGACCCGAAAATCCCGAAATCAATCAGCTGTGATCGTGTCGACGCCATTTTTAACGACGCTCAATGACGGCTCGCCGCGAGCACGGTGCGTCTCCCGCGCATGTTGATCTGCAACAATTTGGCTCGCGGGCAGCTCGTCACGCGGGGCGAACATGCCTCAGGCTGACCCGCTCAAATTCGTACGCGGGTGAATCAACTTTTAAAGTACTCATTTCAGAGCGTTTCAAAAAATAAATCAGAACTTATTTTTAATAAAAATTTACTAATTTTATTTCATTAGCGTAAAATTTCATTATTATATTTTTTAAATTTAAAGCGGCCACGATGAAGCACAGATAAAACGTGAGATTTAACCAAATTATTGTGATGTCATTTCCCAACTAATCATCATCATTCGCTTGTCCTTATCCCATTTACTTGGGGTCGGCGCAGCATGTTTTTTTCTTCCATACCTCTCTGTCGCCCGTCAACTCATCACACACATCTTTCCTGTTCATATCGTCTCTCACGCAGTCCATCCACTTTTTCCTTGGTCTACCTCTTCTCTTACATCCCTCCACATTCATACTTAATGCCCTTCTAGTAACATGACTATCATCCCTCCGCATAACATGTCCATACCACCGTAAACGATTTGCTCTCAGCTTTTCAGTTATCGGTGCTACTTTCAGGCTTCCTCTTATATACTCATTCCTTACACGATTCAATCTCGTCACGCCACACATCCATCTCAACATTCTCATCTCCGCAACATGCAATCTCGTTTCATCCGTCATCTTTGCGGCCCAACATTCCGCTCCATACATGACGACAGGTCTTATAATGGTCTTGTATATTTTGCCCTTCAGTCGAAGGGGCATTCGGTCGTCGCAGATTGTTCCCGTAACCTGTCGCCATTTCATCCATCCTGCGCTGATTCGGTTTCTAACGTCACGGTCAATATCGCCATTACATTGTATAAGTGACCCGAGGTATCGAAAATCGGAGCAGGCCGGCAGCGTTACGCCATTGAGCTCTATGGGCGTAAAATTGGAGAGACCGCCGAAATCGCAAAACATGTGTTCAGTTTTTGATCTGCTGATTTTCAAGCCCACATTCTCCAATTTTTGGCGCCACTGCTCTAGTCTGCTCTCAACCCCGAGTCCATCTTCACCAACGAGGACAATATCATCAGCAAAGAGCATACACCAGGGCGCCTCCTCCTGGATGCCCGACGACAGAGCGTCCATTATAAGCAGGAAGAGGTAAGGGCTTAAAGCCGAGCCCTGGTGTAAGCCCACCGCGACGCTGAACCTGTCGGTGATGCCAGCCGCCGACCGGACGCGAGTACAACACCTGTCATACATAGACCGTATCAGCCTTACATACTTCCCTGGCACACTTTTCTCTTTCAAGGCCCACCACAAAACCTCACGAGGAACTCGGTCATAAGCCTTCTCAAGGTCAACAAACACCATATGTAGGCTTTTTTGCGCATGTCTGTATTTCTCGCATAGTTGCCGAAGAGCGAATATGGCGTCTGTTGTACCCCTGCCCGGCATAAATCCGAATTGGTTTTGTTTTATTTCACTCTCATCTCTCATTCGTCTCTCTATCACTTTCTCCCACACTTTCATACTATGTGACATGAGCTTTATTCCTCTATAGTTGTTACATTCTTGTACATCCCCCTTGTTTTTAAAAATGGGCACAAGTAAACTATCGCACCATTCCTCGGGAATACTCTCTTCTTGCAACAACTTATTGAAGAACAAGGTCAGCCACCTAAATCCATCCTCACTCAACAACTTCCACACCTCTCCTGGTATTCCATCTGGTCCGACAGCTTTCCCATTCTTCATACTTTTCACAGCCTTCCTTACTTCATCTATATTAATTTCTCTAACAACACCCATACTCACCGGTTGGTTTTGTAGTACCCTGCTCCAAGCATTCTCTTCATTCATAAGTTTTTTAAAGTAACTTTTCCACCGATCTTTTATACATTCGTCTTCTGTCAACACCTTTCCAGCATCATCTTTCACACATTTTACGTGGAATATATCTCTTGCATTTCTTTCCCTTGTTTTTGTTAAACGATACAGTTGTTTCTCACCTTTAGGACTGTCTAAAGCGTCATATAATTGGTCCTGCGCTGCTGACCTGGCAATGGCAACTGCTCGCTTAGCTACCTTCTTACACTCTTTGTACTGAATCTTCTTAGCCTCCTTTTCACTTTCATTTCCACTTTCAACACTTTGCCACTCTTTAAATGCTTGCTTCTTTTTTTTCAATCTTTCTTGCACCTCATCATTCCACCACCATGTTTCCTTGTCTATCACACATTTCCCTTTCGATTCTCCTAATACGTCTTTTGCTACTGTTCAATTTGCCATCGTTTTCCAACATTCTTTGCATTTAATCCTTCCATATCCTTCATTTCTATCATTTTATCTACCACTCTTTCTTTAAAATTATTTGCATACTCATTCTTCTCTAGCATATGCCATTTTGTTTGAACAGGGGGCCGTTCTTTTTTTGTTTGTGGCTGGATTTTAATGATCACTTCTATAACTAGCAGCCTATGTTGTGATAGTGCTAAAATGTTCGCCCGGTATTATTTTGCAGTCCTTGACACAGTTGATTTTCTTCCTTTTTACCAGGAAGTAGTCAAGCTGTGTCGCATGCTGGCCACTTTTATAGGTGATCAGATGGTCATCTCGCTTTTTAAACCATGTATTGGCAATGCCTAGATCATATGCGGAAGCAGTTTGCAGCAAGGCTTCCCCTTCTTTGTTGCGGTTTCCAAAGCCAAACCCCCATGTACTCTTTCATAGTCTACATTCGTTCTTCCCACATGTCCATTAAAGTCTCCACCTACATATATTTCTTCACTGTCTGGAATATCCATCATCACTGTATCAAAATCTTCCCAAAACTTCTCTTTCGCTACATCATCACATCCACACTGAGGAGCATACACACTCACAAAATTTAGTACCGCGTTCGCCAGAATAACTTTCACAGCCATTATTCTGTCACTCTTCCTATTAACATTCGTCACACCCTGTTTTAAGTAACTGTCCAGTACTATACCGATACCATTGCGCTTGCCATCACTCCCACAATAATAAAACTTATACCCTTCCCCTATCTCTCTAGCTCTCTCGCCCTTCCACTTCGTCTCTTGCAAAAAAGCTACATTTATTCGTCGTCTTTTCATCACATCCGCTAGCTCTCTCCCCCTACCCGTCATCGTTCCTACATTCCAGCTCGCATACCTCAGTCTCACATATCTTGGTTCCCGGGCTCGCTTCTTACGTCGCCCCCACCCGGGCTGGTGCGACAACCCTAGTCCATTTCCCACAGGAACCGGGTGCTGCCCCTGCGCGTCGCCTGTGGGGTACGCCCTAACCCTGTCACTAATCTCATTCGTTGCTGTATTCATGCTGCAAAGGATTTGGCATTTTTTTTTTTACGACCGGCCGCCTACCTGACGTCAACCCTCCTTGGGAATTCTTAGTTGACTTGGATGGTTGTCATTTCCCAACTAATGATTTGATAAATTATTGTTCGGCAAATTGTTACCTGGGCTTTTTTTTAAGATATGTCATTTATGTATTTGTCAATTGATTGGCATACCATAATTTTAGCAATATATTGAATAGTATATGATTGATAATGTAAGTATCAGGTAAAAACGTGTTCAGTTCTGGCGCTTCACGGGCCGCTGCCGCTGCACGCTCGCTTCGCTCGCTCGGCTCGCGCGCTGTAGGTTCGCGGTTCTTCCTAACACTCCTCCTCGCTTCGCTTGTCGCTCCTACACCGACCTTCCTTAGAGTCTACCAAAAAATATTATACTAACTGTACGTTAGTAATAATAATAATAATCATAATTCCAAAGCAAAGTTTATATTTTCCCTAGCGACATTTGACGATTGGTTTTTTGCCAATCATTTGCTTCATAATTATTTGCCACATAAAACTATGTTGCAGTAAAATTTTGTGTTAAAAAATGTTGCCAAATAAAGTGTGAAGTAAGAAATGCCAACAATTAATTTACCAAAAAAAAATTCAGCGAAAAGTTGTTTTCGAAGTGAAATTTAGCGAAACATATTTCGCCGAAAAGGCAGTATACCGTAAATGTTCTATGCTTTATAATAAACATAATAAATACTGATTCATCCATATCTGGTTCCAAGTACCTATTTGATATTTAAGTATTTTTCAGACTGTGACTCCGAAGACTCAGCCACACACTTTAAGACCACCAACCTCAATTATAAAATGTTCGGTCTGGGATTCAACTAAAGGACCTTTGTCTATATTCGCCATTTTTATTACAATATTTTAATAAGAAAATAAATTAAATACCAATAAAATGTCAGTACCTGTCATGTCAACAACCAATTTCAAGACATTGTTTATAGAAATGCATGACTCGAACAAAAATTAGAGCTTTAATGCACAATATCTGGCAAAGCTCGTAAACGAATCACTGATTTGAAAAATCGTTTTAAGAAACCCATACTATTTTTGAACAAGGTATCCAATGATACCACACACTATAACTCATTATGTCACAATCCCTGACCATGTTCTCTCCATATGTTTGTGTTCAAGCCATATTAAAACTTGAGAGCTGGATGGGATTTTGCTCACTAGGAATATTTTGTTGGAGTCTACAACCCTATTGATAACATTTAACTCTCAAACCAAAAACATAGTCAATATACTTCATTTTACATCAGCAGACTCTGGTTTTTCCAGCCTGAAAGGTGAATGATGCAACACATTATCCATTTAATAATATACCTTCAGCTGAATCCTCGGAAGCAACATAGTTACTCAGCCTGTCCACTGCTACAGCTGCCAGTTGCCTTGCAGCAAGGTGCCCCGAGCTGGTGTCATGAGTCGGAGATGCCTCTATGTGACAGAGGTGGCAGTACATTTTGAAGAATTCTGGAAAGTAAGGGTTTCTTTTTCCTCAATGCCCAGTAAATTTAACAGTTAAGAAATTAGCAAAAAATATATATGTATAAAACTGACAATAAAAGGCTCTATTATTATTATTTCCTCCTGAGACGCGGCCAGAAGCTAATAAATAAATAAATACTTAAATAAACAGAACACATCCGAACTTTGTAGGCACTAATGGAGTCCCAGGGGAAAAGCACTGTTATTTGCACATACTTGTGCAAATGGTATACGTAATTTTGCAGACAGTGTTATGCCGCTTTTCTTACCAATAAGTGTTTGTGATTTTAGGCACTGAATTTGTACGTAATATTAACTTGAATCCAACATTAAAATCAGAAGCCAATCTTACAATACACCTATTTTAAGTCAACATCCGCAATACAGAAATTAGATAAATTTAAGAACTCGCACGACCTGTTGCGCATTTATGTTCATGTAAATATAGTTATATTATACTTACTTTGTTCGTACAATGAATGAAGAGGTATTATTGATTAATAACAACAACACTGATCAACAATACTCGCAAAAACAACACAAAACAAACCATGAATGAAGTGAAATCTGAAATGTTACAAATATATAGATACTCTGTGGTGAAATGTCAAAAAAGGACGTCGAACAATGCATGCTGCCAGGGTCTTCATACGTCATTGTCTCCGCTTTCTCGCTCGCACGATGTCCTAGTAAAAAAACGGGGAAAACGCCTGCAGGGGCCACTACCCAAAGAATCCAGCCACCGATGATGCGGTCCGGCCGCAAGGTAACCTTTAGTAAACGCGATGATTTTTGTTATTATTAATTTGATGATTTATTTTTCTCCGTGGGGGGGGGGGGTGGTGTGGCGATTTCCTTTTAAGCTAGGTAAGCCACCTCTTTCGGTATGGCATGTTTCTTAAGTCACATTCTTCTGTTTCATCTGACAGCCGAGGAAAAGTTACCTAGCTTAAAAGGAGGTCGCCACAATATTCTACTGGACTGCAAGCAAGTAGAAGAATACAGGAAAAAGCACCTAGGGTCCCCGGACACATTACGGGACGCAGTCAAAAACACAAAGGCACTCACAAACTTTCTGGAGGAGCTGGGGTGGTTAGAGTAGCGCTACCCCACCTTTCACGCAAAATAGGCACACTGAGGGGCTACCGGGAAATGAAAACAAACTTCGTTTGTGTATCTCCGTCTCTGTCGCACTTGCTAGTTCGAGCGACAAAGACGGAAATATTCGAACGAAGTTCGTTTTCACTTCGCGGTAGCCTCTCTGGATGCCGACTTGCGGAAAAGAGCCCAGTAAAACTAACTAACAAGTTAAGTTCGACATGGATCTGTTCATATAATCGTAACTAGCTTCCGCCCGCGACTACGGGATTAAAACTAACTATATTTTAATCTAGGCCATATACTACATTCTCGCAAAATTTCATCCAAATCAGTTGAGCCGTTTAAGCGTGATTAAGTAACAAACATCCAAACTTTCGCATCTACGTATAATATTAGTAGGATCTGTATATATGCATACAAAATATGTTTTCTCAAACACGTAATGAAATATTGACGTTGTGTTCTTCATAATGGGCTTCGATTCGGGCGGAGCGAGACGAGAGACATTTTATACAAAATTGGAGGTGCGAGATGGTCTTTTTAAATTTCTATTCCACAATTTGTGGCACAGGATCACGGCATTCAGCCATGAAAATTAAAGTTTGATTTCTTGGAGTACTTATTTCATTTAGTTCATTGCATGTACGGAATATGATTTCATATTTACCGTAAGCTTTTCGGTGAAGGAAAAACATCACGAGGAAACCTGCATACACCTGCGAAGAAATTCAAAGGTGTATGTGAAGTCCCCAATCCGCACTGGGCCAGCGTGGGGACTACTGCCCGTTCCCTCTCATACATGAGAGGAGGCCTGTGCCCAGCAGTGGGTTGTATAGGCTGATGATGTCATGTTTGAGAAAAGCACTATACATACCTCTGCGTGAAAAGGGGTTGCCAGCTTCATAAGTATCCGACCTCGCTACGCTCGGCCGTCTATATTTACTTCCCGGCCTCTGTAGTAATGTACAGTAATGTACTATTTCTATCTCTTTCCGACAAGAAACAGTGGAACGTAATCTCGCTCACACTTGGGAACCCACTGGGGAAGTGTCTCCATTTGACAGTAAACTTCAGCCATCACATACTTATGTGATATTATGTACACTTGACCAGGAGGTAAGGTAAGGTACACAGAGCGCCCAAGAAAGCGTTGTTGATTTCCATAAGGCGAATTCACAAATCAATTGCGGTCTTACAATCGTGTTAAAGCATTGTGAGATCTTCTCACTTGTATATTTTTTCTATTTGGATTATCCAACTGAAGAAGTACCTCGACCTATTAGAAGCCTGCACCCATAATTTTAAACCTACATGAACGTGCATACATCTTTTTATAAACTCTTCACTCCACTGTACAGTGGCCATCAGATATATCAGAGCGGCCAAAGTGCCCACAAACATCTGAACACGTCACCATTTTCGAGGCATTAGAGAAGTGTACAGATATTTGTGAGCACTTTGGCCGCTCCGATATATCTGATGGCGACTGTACCCGGCAGCGGGTAAGGTCACACGACTTGGGAAAGAAAATTTGGGAAATAAACTCGAAAAAAAAACGCAATATCCAAAAAATATTATTATAATAAAATAAAGTTTTACACCATACTCTTCAAGTACAATAAGGACAAAATATCAAAGCAATGTAATCTAATTTACATAATATCGATCGATGTTTCGACCGAAATCGATAGATTCTATCGACCAGCACGGTCAGCACAAGAGCGCGCCAGCTCTCTCACACTATCTCTTTCTAAGTTTTCCAATAAAAGGGAGACGGGTAGTGCAGTATTATACACTCAACCAGACGATTAGACGCGTTTGACAAGTTTCTATGGAATGATGCGCCATATTTAACGTTGACTGGTCAGTAATCGCAACCCGCCTTTAGGGTGCATTGCATTAAACCATACGTAACCGTTAAAATCTGAATGAATGGAGAGTCTCACAAGTTTGTATGGCATGACAGCTGCCAACCAACTTTGATGGGTCTGATCAACTTGATGCCAGCCCTTAACATGAATCTTTTTTCATTTATGTAATTCACATAGATTCTTAGCACATCGCGATAGAGTCCTTTTTACTTCACTCGTCATCCTCCGCTGCAATCCTATACATCTCCCCATTTATCATCACATACTGATGCCCATCACTCTCAAGCACTTCCAAAGGCTTCCCACTGTCTATCTCCAAATTATCCACTTCTCCGTCAATCTGCATTTCACCTTCCTGAATTTCTTCTTTCGTTTCACTTATTTCATATTTCAATTCACTGTTTTCATCTTTCAATTCACTGTTTTCATCTTTCAATTCACTGTTTTCATCTTTCAATTCACTGTTTTCCTCTTTCAATTGTAGTCTTTCATATTTCACTGGTTGATTGACCCAATCTACGGTAATATGGGCGACGGCAGTTTCCGTCTCAGTCTGAATCGTTTCTTTCTTTTTCTTCTTTCTAATTCTCTTCTTCATACACAATGAAACCTCTTCAGCGTGGGGTGTGAAGATGAAATAGTCGTTACAGTCGACCGGTTTCGATTTCTGCTCTAAATAGTCGATTAACTCTACTTGTAACTGTTCTACTACTGGCCTCTCTTTGTCATTGATTATAATCTTCATGTGGGCATAGACGTAGATAATTTTTTTATTCTTAAGCCTTATCTTGGGCTTGACCGGCGGTATGAGGAGGTTATGGAGTTTTTCTGCGTGCTCTTTCAAGCTACGGAAGTAGGAGAATTCGGCCGCGCAGAATTCGCATTTGAAGAGTTTCGTCGGGGCGTGTATCTGGGGAAAAAGAATGATATAATGGTCAGATAATAGTAGATTATGTCTCAATTATACATTTACGGCGATGGCGGTAGATTGAATCCTGTAGGAAGCGACATTTCTCTCTACGTTCAGGATTCTAAAGTGGCATCTGAAGTAGCCTGACAGTAGCCTCACGTTTAGGATGTGGTCCTTGCTGGCGTTTATCTCCGGTTACAAAACCGGCGCGGAGTGAGCTTTTGTACCAGCGGAGTTCCTGCAGCGTTGTAGCCTGACTTAAGTGCTATATAGCCTGACTCTTGCCGTAGCCTGATTGAAGTGTTGCAGCCTGACTCCTACAGTGTTGTACCCCATGCTCAGTGTTGTAGCCTCTCCTTGAGAATGTACTCCCGTCGTCTCGCTGTTGCACGATACCACCAAGTGCCGTCTTTCGCCACAAGTATGTGGTCCTTGCAGCCAATCCGTAACTTTAAGCGGCGCGGGCACAGCGAACATCTGTACTGGCAGCGCGCGTAGTTGTGACCTGACTGTGTTGTAGCCTGACTAAAGTGCTGGAGGCTGACTGTAGCCTCACCTTGAGATGTGCTAACCTGAACCAGCGGCGCCACAGTGAGCACTTTTACAGGTCAACGTACTGTTTGTAGCCTGACTAAAGTGTTGTAGCCTGACTAAAGTGTTGCAGCCTGACTAAAGTGCTGTAGCCTGACTAAAGTGCTGTAGCCTGACTAAAGTGTTGTAGCCTGACTAAAGTGCTGTAGCCTGACTAAAGTGCTGTAGCCTGACTGTAGCCTCACCCTGAGTATGTTGTAACCTGAACCAGTGGCACCACAGTGAGAACTTTTACAGGTCCACGCACTGTTGTACCCCGACTGCTGCCTCACCTTGAGTATGTGGTCCTTGCAGTCCGCCCGGAACTTGAACCGGCGCGGACACAGCGCGCAGCGGTAGGGGCGGCGCGCGTGGTTGGACAGCAGATGCGCCACGTGGGCCGAGGGGAAGGCGGTGACGGCCGCGCACAGCCGGCACTCGTACGCGGAGCCCGAGTGGGTGCGCAGGTGGGTCTCTAGCATCGGTCTGAAGATCTGTTCAATTAAAAAATAATTCCTATATACACTTTCAGTACCAATACATGTCGGTCATAGAAACATTTTTGATACAAGCTTTCGTCGCCGATTGTACTCTTTTTTGCAATCATCGACTTTCTATTAAGTGAGAGATTACAATACAATAATGGCCCCACAGAATGGGTGCCGTTGTCATTATGCGGGGACGGAGGCGGAGTGTCAAAACGATGCCAGGAATCCATTTAGGCACGTGTTTAGACAGAAATTTGTAAGTAGTTCACTGTATTGTTTTTTTTTGTTCGCTGGCTACTTACCGATTTCCCGCAGATGTCGCAGATGGCGTTCTGGCTGACGTAGCGGTACTGAAGCGTTGGGTGCTCGTGGATGTAGTGCAGTTTGTATTCCATAGCATTGCGGAGCACCTCAGTGCACTGGGAGAAAGTACATAAAAAAAGGTTATAATATAAAACAGCATTTTTTTATTATTAATCCCTAAATTAACAGTAACAGACAGTCTATGCATGTTAATTATACGGGAGGATATTATACAATAAAGTGCTTCGGTCTATATAATACGGTAAAGTAGTACCACAAATATAAGTTACAAGTACCGAATGAAATCGAATGTATGACCATTTCAATAAAGACCTTGTTGCACTATGCGTAAGGTAGAATATGCAATGACAGGTGAACTCGTGCTTTCCCGCTCATGGCGCCAGACAAAATGGCGGGCGCCGGAGCTGCCGGCGTCGCGCGAAAAATTTCGACCAATGGGAGTTGAAGATTTTACCCGCGCAAACGCGCTGCCTTATGATTGGTTGTTAGGAAATGTTTTCAAAAATGCTTCCTGCGCTGTACATCGTCGTAACTTATATTTGTGGTTTGTGGTACTACACTGTAGGTATCAATAAACTATGGAACTTAAAGCCGTAATAGACTCCAAATATCGGCTGCTAGTCGAGAGAAATTGAGATTCCGTGCTGTGAAACATATCCAGCTGTCACTGTCCAGTTTTTTTTTTTTTGCTGTCCTGTATATCATTGAGAAGAGTCAGGGCATGGTGCAGTGGTGAGTGTGATAGAGTCGTGCCGCCGGGTGATAAATTATTTACAACGATCCGAGGCTCTAGTATAAGTTTTACCGAAACAAAACGTTACGACCGCGTTCGCGTTTAGCTGTCAAATCCTATACAAATTGAGGGTAAAACGCAAACGCGTAAACCTTTCGGTAAAACTTATACTAGAGCCTCCGGTGCGGTCGTTTTGTTAGTTTAGGTTATAACGTATTGTTTACGAAGCCAGCGTTGAGGATCTTTATATAATTTTTGCCTAAATTGAAGAATAAATATAAATATTTTTTTAATAAATGAGATAAAGGTTGGGACTTTTTAGTAAGTATGAAATACCAACACTCTTCGTTATTTTTTTATTTTTTTATTTATTTATTTAATAAGTACATTTTTTTGATACAAAAGATTTAAACATAGCCCCACAAAACTGTAGTAACAGTTTGACTGTGGGAACGCAGTCTCTAGGTTAGACATATATTAATATAAAATCAGTGTAATATACTGTCCATAACTCAGTTATACGAGTACATACTAAACCTTCAAGAGTTACATAAGTACACCCAGGTAATGTGTTTTTAATAGTCTTTTGAATTTGCTTTTATTTTTTTCAAGTCTAATGACTTCAGGCAAACTATTTAGTAGGTATGGGATACGCTTTTTGAGACTTCTGTCTCCATAGTAATTATTTATCCTAGGAACGAATAGTTTACCAGTCGCCATAGCCTTGGTGTTATAGGTATGGTCAATGGGTTTTAATGATGAATACTCAGAGTTATGCTCTAGGCAGCCGTGGTTATTAGTAGCAAATAGATATTTATGTTTCGTGAATCCCTTTTTTGTACCAATTTCGATAGATACGTACGTAACTTAGTGAAGTTTTATTTATATTTCAGATGAGATGAGATAAAATACTATAGAATTAACTTGATTCTGTCGTAAAATAATGTATCTTTTCAGTTAGCTGAGTAAGAACACGAAAATAAAGACCTAAATTAGGATTTTTTTCTATAGAGGAAATTTTAGGGAATCATGTATCGATTAAATCAGATTAACAATCATAGTCAAGAATCATCAATCTGAAAATCAGACCTTTTTGTTTCCTAATCTAGTCAGAACGGCGTTTCAAAGCACGCGATAATTTCCAATGTACTCCCTTAAGTATGTCTCACTGTATCCGTGTGTGTGTGGGCACAACGCACACTCGGAAGCTCTGGAGAATCTCACTTATACAGAGTGTACCGAAAATGGGATGTAAACCGATCAAGGGCATAACATGTATCGTGTTCTGATAAGAAAATAATTTTTTGACGCGTATTTTTTTTGCATTTGTTTCGAGCAACCCAAAGTCAAAGTCAGCCAAAGCTCCATACAAATGTAGAAAAAAACTCACGAAAAGAAATATTACTCCAGGTTTTTTATTCCGCGATGTGTTCTTGTGTTACCTGTTATTCCCTTGTTCGGTTGACACCCCATTGTTGCTACACTCGTATTAGGGATTCGTAGAAGCACGTGTTATACGAGAAAGGCATGTAAACTTTGTATGTGTCATGTAAACATGGAAGTTTATACAGCGTGCACTCACGTAACAGCACTTGCGCGGGTACTTCGAAGCGTCGCGGCACGTGATGAAGTGGGCCTCCAGGTCTTCGTCGTTGTCATACATCTTCTTACACGGGACGCATGCGTATCTGGGACATACAACAATATTAGGTCCCAATCATAGGTAGGTGCTCGTTTTTTGACGATTTAAATTATTTTTCAATTTCAACATTAGACTGTGTAACAAAGGTTTTAAATACAAATAATAGGATTTGAATTTTTTTATTTAGCGTTTCAATTCAAAGCTTCTTTTCTTTCTTTTCAAATAAAAACCACCCTTTTCATGTGCTGCCGGTTCAAGTGTTTCAATTACGTATAGTTTTATGATGCTTAATATTTTTAAGTAAATAAAACCGTGGTAGGTAACGTAGTTTTCTATATTCCTACCAAAATGTAGTTTGGTTTGAATTTGACATTGTTGAACAATCAACAAAATTCAACGTATAAAATCACAGTTTTCAAAAAATTCGCCATACAAAACGCCAATTTCATATAAGGACTTAAATTACTATAGTGTTGAAAACTATAGGGTTTTTCGAAAAATCTCATGTTTTCACCTGTGGGGGCGGGTTGTAACGGAGCTGGTTGTTACTTACGGTACATTCTCCGCGCCCGCATGTTTCATCTCCACAAGATGCACATCCAAGCTGCTCTTATCCACAAATTACTACAGTGTCGAAAACTATAGGGTTTTTCGAAAAATCTCCAGTTTTTACCTGTGGGGGCGGGTTGTAACGGGGCCGGTTGTTACTTACGGTACATTCTCCGCGCCCGCATGGTTCATCTCCACAAGATGCACATCCAAGCTGCTCTTATCCACAAATTACTATAGTGTCGAAAACTATAGGGTTTTTCGAAAAATCTCATGTTTTTACCTGTGGGGGCGGGTTGTAACGGGGCCGGTTGTTACTTACGGTACATTCTCCGCGCCCGCATGGTTCATCTCCACAAGATGCACATTCAAGCTGCTCTTATCCGCAAATTGCACGCCGCAGTCGACTGTACCGCATTTGTACTCGGGATCGCCGAGTGCGGGGTCGTTGATGCTCTGTGAACAAGTGTTTCGTTGTATGTACTGTTTTTGTCAATGGGACCAGGGACCCGCCCACCCCTTCCCAGAAAAGCATTTGAAAGGGTTAGACGTTCGTTTAATAGCCCAAATCACTTGCTGTCCTTCAACTCATTCATTTAACTTAGCCGTATGAAGGGGTTTCCCTTACGGGGCGCTACCGCTACTGATAGAAAAACCCTTTCGAAAGGCTTTTTAAAGGGTTGAAGCGCTTCCTCGTGTTGAATATTGTGCTTCAAAAAGCCAAATGAATAGGCATTGAGGAGCATCGGCTTTGGTAAGCAAACCCTTTTAAACCCTTTTTTTTTTCTGTTTCGTCACCTAAATAATATTTAGTGTTTAATGTTATATTGTATGTATGTTAGTCTGTAAGGTATTTGTAACTATGGGCCTTAGTTGCCTGAAATAAATGTTTTATTATTATTATTATTATTATTAAAAACCCTTTCAAGGGGAAACCGTATTGGAGCGCTTTAATAGCCAAATGAATGGGTTTTGAGGAGCATCAGCTTTGGTAAGCATAGCATTACGAACTACCCTCGAAGGGGATACCGGGCGGGTCCCTGAATGGGACTACAGTATGGGGGGGGTCAAGGGTCGGCAACGCGCATGTAACACCCCTGGAGTTGCAAGCGTACATATGCTACGGTGGCCACTTACCATCAGGTAGGCCGGAAGCTTGTTTCCCCCGACGTGGTATAAAAAAAGACCGAGTTGCACTCCGGGAGTACCAGCAGAAGTGAAAACTTGCGAATTACTTGAAAATTTTGCAAAATTAATTTAATTTTTTGCATTCCAGCAATTGGCAACACTAAATCCTACGCTCCTACACGTCACGTGACCTCCTACGCTCCTACACCTGTCGGGAGTTTAACAATTGCCGCTAAAGAAGTTTTCACTTTAAAAAAATAGGCTAATATTGTGGGTAGCTGTGATTGGATGCGCAGTTGACAATGCGCATACCGGGTTTTAGGCACGCATTTGGGTAGAAATTTGTAAGGAGCTCGCCTTCTATGATTTTTTCGTTGGCTGTAAAAACCTCACCTTACCTAACCTCAAACCTAACAGATATAAAAGACCACGCGGACGGAGTCGGAAGCTAGTACAAAATATACATTTTCACTTCTCATGCTCTAAAAGTGCCTCTTTATGCTGTGTGTAGGCGACATAAAGTCGCTATTTTATGCTCTAGTGCCTAAAGTAAAATCTTCGTCGACGACCAAGGCAATCGGTCCAATAGCCACATGAGCAACTTAAAGTTCATAGAATAAACACTTTATTTTTATTTTTTGTATGTTTCGTTAGGATTCTAAGACCAAGGCAAGGATACCAACATTCAAAGTACACAATAAAACTTCATGAAATAAACTTATAAGTAGTTTTCATTTCCTCGCAATCGAAGAGAAAAAGTAGAGTGTACAATTCGTCCATAATAGTTATTTACGATACAAGTGCCGAAAATAGGAAATTCGCAACGAGTGGTGATAAATTAACACGACCGAAGGGAGTGTTTTAAATCGACACGAGTTGCGAATTACCTATTCGCACGTGTATCGTACAACGTTTTACTGTTCATATAAAAGCACCATATTTACTGTAAAACCCTCGATTTTACCCTCGATAATAAACGTCTCGCGTAAAATGGTGCGTTTTATGCACTTGTTGTACAATCTACTATTAAACTCACCACATATCCGTGCTCGGTGATTTGGTGTCGGATGTAATGCTTCTCGTTTTTGATGGAACGCCCGCACAAGGTGCAAGGCACCTTCTTGCTGTGAGTTAGACGGTGTTTTTTCAACATCTTCATTTTGCTGCAAAAAAACATGCATGGTCAATCGACAACATTTTATTTTTCGAGTGGGTTTTATGATTTAGTTGGATAGATAGTGAAATTTGAACCGGTCTTATCCCAATAAGGTCTAGTTTTCCAACCGGGAAAGTTAAGGAATTTACCGAAAAAAAAAAACAGCATGGACATTAAAAAAATGTGGAGGATATTTATTATAATAGCATGTCGTTTAATAACGATGGAATACTGTACCTACACACAAGAACACCCTGTAACTAGAAATAAGTATTCTTGCTAATAAATATACATTTATAACAGTCTTCCTAAAGAAATAGCTGATGAGGTCAAATACACGAAATTTGTTCAGAAGTTAAAATCATATATAACCTCGTAAGTCCTGTGTTTTTTCAATAGCAGTATTCATATCTGCGGGATGTACTATACCAAGTACAAACCAAGAATAGTGCTTCAGACCGAGATAAAAAAAACCCAGTACATGGGGAATGAAGAATTTGTAGTTGGGTAAGTACGTTAGGCAGCTATTCGTGCTATGCAGTTTCATTATCAGGTCTGAATTACTATGCCTAGTTTGTCCTTGTACAAGTACGCGGGGACTTACGAGGTAGAAAACTGTTTTTATTCACTGAAAGATTTTTTCAATGTAAATAGATACCATAGATATGCTTAGCAAATGATATCCTAGATGTAAATGTGTAAATATTAGTTTAATTTCCTGTGTACCTACGTTTAAGACGAAGGATTTGAAATACCCTTATCTTATAGGGTGTCATGTTGTACTATAGACTGTAAGATATTTAAGACCTGATGTAATGTCTACATGAGAGCAATAAAGTATTCTATTCTGGGTTCCAACCCAGGGTCAGGGTCAGATGGCAGTCGCTTTCGTAAAACTAGTGCCTATTCTAAATCTTGGGATTAGGTGTCAATGCGGACCCCGGGCTCGTTTAGGGCAAAACCGGGAATAACTCTAGGGGGATGATGAGATAGTGAAATTTGAATGCATCCAATACAATCTCCAAATTGTCATTTTCATTCTTAAATTTCAAAAATACGCACAACTTATACAACGTGTCCCAAAACTCAACGATAAGCCGGCACCAGAGGATGGAGCTGCTTATGATTAGTCGAGAAAAAATAAGGAAAAAAATATATCTCAATTATTTTAGAAATTACAGAAAAAAAAAATCATCGAAAATAACGACCATGTCTACAAATATTCAAATATTACTGTTTTTTTTTTGTTTTTGGAAACTTAAGTAGCCCTGCTATCTAACACAGTTCTTAAAAATACCATAATACATGTAGTTTTTACACAAAAAATAATCAAAATTCATTTTGTCCCTACAATTTTGAAAGATTTTTTCTTACAGTCCACTTTCAATCATCATGGTGTAAAAAAATAGTATTGACACCACTATGGCAATTATTTTCAAAAGATATTTTTATTTTTTTTGAGATATATTTTTTTCCTTATGTTTTCTCGACTAATCATAAGCAGCTCCATCCTCTGGTGCCGGCTTATCGTTGAGTTTTGGGACACGTTGTATACATGTATTTGAACTTACTTAGGTATTTTTTGGTTTAAATACGAGCCGTGCAAGTGTAATGAAAGCATCTTTAATTTGTTTGCTGTTACATTGTCTAACTGCTATATGCACAGGTCCAAACGTAGTTTAGGGGTCGAAAACTCGACATCTTATATTAAGATTTGTTTGTACAGTCGCCCTCAAATATACACGTGTTCATATATTTGTGAGCAGGGCCGCTCTGATATATGGGTGAAGATCAAAAAATATGCTACATGGTTAAGGCCTTAATTTAATCTACGCTTTAACTTTCTCATTTTCGTAACGACAATTACCCATATAAAATGTATCGCCGTCTATTATTATTATATTCAGTATCTACTTCATTATTCATATTTTTATATTCTCGCAAAACAGGTTCCCTATTAATAATATACAACTTTTGAATACAGAAACAATATAACCTTATACCGGTCCTTAATCTGAAAATTTTAAATTATGACATTTATGACTGCATATGATTATTATTATTTTATCGTAAATTACCGTTTGACATGTAAAAGTGCCCTTGTGGCCTAGTTTCAGTATTATCTTTTATTATAGCAAATTGAGCAAGATTTTTTTTTACGAATACCCGTATCTCTGTTCCGGCGGCTTACCACCGGCCGTGCGGTTGTTTACCACCGTGTTTCAAGAGTACTCACCTGAATACTTTCCCGCACTCGTCACACATGTGTTTAGTGTGTGTATCCTCGTTGTGTTGCAGTGCTTGCAAACTGAACAAAAAGGGGAACTTAGAAAAGTTGTAAAACCCCCGACATTTTCATTTCAAAGTCCAATATCTCAAAAACGGCTGAACAGATTTTCGTGAAACATAGCTCGGGATAAAATTATCTATGACACAAAAAAAAACCGCATTCAAATCGGTCCATCCGTTTTGGAGCTACGATACCACGGACAGATACACAGACAGACACCTTAAACTTATAACATCCGTCTCTTTGCGTCGGGGTTTAAAAACCGGTTAAACAATCAAATTTCGGATTTGACTTTTGTCGAAACTTTTTCAATGGAAAATTGTACAATGTAGACTTGTAAAGTTTTTTGGTATAGGAATCTGGTCTCCGAGAAAATCGTAATTAGCTAGAAACTCACCGCGTCGTAAAGATCTCCTTACACAGTTTGCAGGTGTACATGTACCGATGTTTCAGCACCATGTGTCTCTCCAGATCCTTCTGTAGTTTCACGCCTTTGCCGCAGACCTCGCATTTGTAGGGACACTCCTCGCCTGGCTTCACTTGCTCTGCCTGTAAAAGTTATCCATACTAATATTATAAATGGGAAAGGGTTTTTTTAAAAGTTTATTTATCAAAAGTACAAAACAATAAACAATGTTATGTTACTCGCCTAACAGCGATAACAGTAAGTGTATGTGTGTGTTTGTTTGTTTGTTTGTCCGTCTTTCACGGCATAACGGAGCGACGAATTGACGTGATTTTTTAAGTGGAGATAGTTGAAGGGATGGAGAGTGACATAGGATAGTTTTTTATCCCCGAAATCATCCCCTACAGGGTGAAATGAGGGGTAAAAGGTTTGTATGGAGCTGCGATATAAACGAGTTTCACGCGGACGGAGTCGCGGGCAGAAGCTAGTATATGAATATTACCAAATAAAGTATAATGATGCCAAATTTACAAGTGCTACCAAAACCCGAATCAGTGCACCCTACTTCCACGTGGTCTTGTCTGTCCTACCCCTAGAGTGTATATAAAAGCCGCGTAGCCAGAAGCTCGCGAAGGAGGTTCTGAGTTGAACGGGGTGCACGATGCCCAAGCGAAGCGAGTGGGGGAAGGTGGCGAGCGAGGCGAGCCGGCGACCTCCCGAGCGGTGCCAAATAGAATGAGTACTTTATTCATCAATTTCAAATCACACTAAGATGTTAAAACCACCACGATCCAATCACATAATGAATTCGTTAGGTAAACAAAAATCAGACTAGTTACCGAGGATGTTTTATTTCACTAAGAGCACTGATAAAAACCCCAATTTCCGGTTTGGAAGATGCTCTGACATCCAATAATAAACATTGTAATGTACATTGTCTAATTTAAAACATAAAATTAACAATAATAATAATCTCCATAAAAATCAGTTCAGTTTCTATTTGCGAGTTCCTATAATTGGCTCTTTATTGCTATTTATAAAGTTTAGTGAATATTTCATAGCTGTTGGAATTCCTTGTATAAATATATAAATAAATTAACTAACAAATAAATAAAGAAAGTCACTTAATTATTTTCTGAACTGTCACTAATTTTTCGGCAATAACAATCTTTGTGGACGCACTAAAACGCCGGTGACTTACCTGACTGCGGCTTTCAATGTCCAAGTGTCATTATTGAAAGTGTTATGCTATTGCAATTTCAACCTTGTGACTTAAAGAAGATGGTAGCTATTTGTATGAGTTTTATTGTTACTTGCTTGAATTTTATCTGGCCGGAGGATTTGCGGTGGGCTTATACGATAGGAAACAGAGCCATTGTTCAAAAGATAAGCTTTCAAGTGCTAAACGGACAGCATAAATAATTTTAACTATACTCATGACTGCGACAGAGTGGTGATGGTGAAATTAGAGAGCATTATCTTTCTCTCTCGTCTGCGGTTGATGAGTTGGATGTTTGCTGTGGCGCGTCTTGAGAGTGAGTGACAGAACTATTTATAAACACAAGAGCCTAGCTCTCATGACAAGAGCCAAGCTCTGATGCCAAAAGCTAAGCTCTAAAGATCATAAATGAGTTCCAGAAGCAATAACACAGATTCAATATGTCAAGAGCTAAGCTCTGGAACTTACCTCCGACTTGTTCTCGGGCCGTGACTTGAACAGCATGACGTCACCCATCGTCCGTTGCGACAGAGGGGTGATGGTGAAATTTGAAAGCATTATCTTTCTCTCGCGCCTGCGGTTGATTACATGGAGGTTCCGGACTTTACGGTCCTCTTTAGAGTGGTCCTCTCTGGCGTGTTTTACTGCGTCCATCCTACAATACATACATGCTAATATTATAAATGCAAAAGTGTGTCTGTCTCTCTGTTACCCCTTCACGCTTAAACCGCTAAACCCATTTAGATTAAATTTGGTAGAGAGATACTTTGAGTTCCGGGGAAGGACATAGAATAGTTTTTATCCCCGAAATCATCCCCTAAGGGGGCGAAATGGGGGGGGTAAAAGTTTGTGTGGAGCTTCGATAAAAACGAGTTCCACGAGAACGGAATCGCGGGCAGAACTTGGTAAATGAATAAATATTAGGGGACAATCTTCTACAAATCGAGCTAGTCCCAAAGTAAGCAAAGCTGTTATGGGTACTAGACGACGATAAACATACTTATGTAGATAAATAAATACATAGAAAACATGACTCGTAAATAGAATAGAATATAATAATTTTTCATCACACTTGCTCGAAAAGCGCTTTATAATGCGCAGACATACAGAACTACAATAGCCTATGTTACGCCCACGGTTAAGCGTAATGGCTTTTTTCTTAAATTGTATCTGTCACTCATGCGGCAGTTAAAAAGCAAAGAGGTTTTATATCAAATACTATGTCTGAAAACGTATTTATAAATAAATTTAATTATAAAAACACTACTAAAACATGTTTAACAGAATTATTTACAGATTTAGTATGGAGGTATGTGATTATGTAAAATGTTTTTAAGTGTTTTCAAATCGTGGCTGTATACCGAAGGGTCTTTGCCATACGCGCCTCGCGTCAAATTCAACAAAATGGACAACTGACAGTTGCAGTTTTTATTACGATTTATATTAATTTCATCTAAAACATGTTTATTTCCTCGCAAATGTGACGAAAAACATTGTGTATAATACGGGCGTAAGAATATTGCAAACTTTAGTCATAAAAAGCTCTCCGCGTTCGGCGTCGGGCTTCTGATACTCTTGTTCGCAATATTCCACTTACGACCCTCGTTACCGTTTAATACTTATAAACAAAGTACAGAGTGTTAAGGTACAGTCAAGTGAAAAATATGTATTGATAACTCATAAATAAGTAACAAAACCTTAATTCGCTGACGTAAGAGTTATGGGGGGTGCGCCAAAGTTCATATAAAATTGCAACTTCAATTAGGTATTGGATTTCCGAAAAATTTTCTCATACAATTTTATCTCATAATGATCACTATTCATAATTATTTCTGCTAATAATTATCGTAACTCCGAACTGTCTATATTCATAATGTTATTCAACATAAGTATATCTGTTGACCTATATCTCTGTTTATATACTCTTATATCATAACGATTTTTAGCAATATAGTTTAACCTTTTCACCGCCAAACACGTGAAATCACGTCATCGACGATTCGTGACACCGACGCCAAAGACGGCATTTGCCGTCATTTTTTTTATTTATTTTTATTTATGTAAAACTACTCTGAAATAGCCCAATTTCATGTAGGCATTATTTCTTAATCCATTATTTTTTTACCCTTGTGGCGTGAGGTGGCACGGCAAGTTGCTTTACCATCTAGCGGTGAAAAGGTTAATACCATATTTATTTCTATACATACTAGTAGTTATTGCTAAATCTTGTATTAATAAAGACTTACTCTGAGATCAACTAATGCCAAGATAGTGGTGTATAAGTTCAAGTTAGGCAGTAGGGAGCAGGGACTTAATGGCAAAACCGACTTGGATCGCGGATAGGTTAGAAGACGGAAGCGGGAGCTTCGCTCCCGCTTTCGTCTTCGAGGTTGTTTTTTTTTATAAAAAAGCGGAAAACCCTATAACACAATAAACACAACAATAATAACAAATAGGACTAACAAAATTATGATATATGTCCATTATGAAGGAAACCGTTATGAACAACCAAATTATGAGTCCAAGTCTGTTCTTAGTAATGACATTATGAAGAAACATTTTATGAAAACTGTTCGTTATTATGAGTTCCGATGATAGTTACAGAAAATTAAGAACATAAAAGGTAGGAAGAAAAAAATTATGAATAGTGATGATTATGACTACAAAGCGGTATTACTAGAAAAAATCGACACATCAAGTTTATATGAGCCGATATGGACCCAGTTGGGACATATTTATGAGCAAGTTGTATGCACCCATACTTATACACTTGACTGTACAGCAGTAGCCGGTGAACAACATGCAAAAATTATACAGGAATAAAATAATTATGATAAAGCGTACAATGGCTTAACCAATATGATTTGATAATTTAAAAATAATAGAATAGTAGTATGATCAGAATGTATGGAAAATTTGGCAAATTCCTATGGAATGACATCTGCCGCCGCCACATTTAACCCTTTGAACGCCAAAAAACTATAAATCGGTCGTGTGCCGTCGTGCCCACCACGCCAAAAACCTTTAAAGTGGTTATGGCGGACACTGTCAAAACAATTTTCTTACTGTCAGATAAGTTACGTGTACGAGATTTGGAACTGGTCTTTGGACAGTTCCAATATGATTCAAAGAGTGATGTGGCTAGAGTAAATCGATTGTCATAATATCCGATTACGATTGATGATGGCTAATAAAAGGAATCGATTGATTACTGTGTAATAATTATTTTTAGGACATCAAATAGAGAGCCTATACACTGTCGTCTGCTAACACAAGTGACCTGTAAGTAAAGGGAGAGACTGATAGTGCGAGAAAAATTGAGAGAGCTCGCGCGCCGTGCAGAAATCAATGCCATATTTTCAAAGGCAACATTTTGCACAATCAAATATGTCGGTTTCGATCGATGTGATTCTATTTCGTATTAGCGTAACAGTAATTAAATAATACATTGTTATTTTCCTATTCACAATTATTTGATTCATATCGATTTATTTCTAAATTGACTGACTCCAAACGATTAAAGCAGTATATCACTAAATTTAAAAATAAAAAGTCGTAGGACGTAATGGTTTGCATACTGAGTTTTCAATGCAAATTTCTATACAAATAAGCCGTAAAAAAATATGACAATAATTTTATAAGTGCTAAAAAGAGCGTGCATGGAGATTGAACTTTGTTTTGTAACTCGGAAGCGATTTAAACTTTTTTTATTATTTCGATGAGCAGTGCCAATTTACGTTATATATGGGTGTCGCGATGTGTCAAAAGACCAGTTCCAAATCTCGAACACCATTATTCACTCTTTAGCTGTCAAAATGCTGGCGCGTACGTCATATTTTGACACGAAAGTGAAAGCGGTCAAAGGGTTAACTTTGATCGGTCTGTAATGCCGATTTCACACGAGGGCAGAACAGTGAGACAGAACAGTGGGCAGCACAGTGCTGCTTCTGTTTAAACGCACAGAACAGTACTGTCTTCTATCTACTAATCCTTGTAGTAGACTAAAAGAAGCCTTGCAGCCTATTTGCAGAAAAAATCTTTTGATAGGGAACAGGGTTGAAGTACAAAACTTAAGTGGCAGTGGGCGGGGTAAATAGCACGTAGAACCGATGGCCGTTGAGGCGGAAAGGTTCTCGAGTGGCGACCACGTACCGGATGGCGCGGTCCCCACAAGGTGGACTGATGACCTGGTAAAGGTTGCGGGAGTCCGCTGGATGCGTCACTTTGGCACTCTTTGGGGGAGGCCTATGTCCAGCAGTGGACGTCTTTCGGCTGATATGATGAGGGTTTAAGTGCGTTGTGGGCATGCAACCTAACGCTGCGATATCACATGTTGCCGATCTTTTATACCCTAAAAGTGGTACTAGAACATAAGTCTCATGTGCTCTGCCTACTCCTTTTGGGATTAAAGGCGTGAATCTATGTACCTATGTAATATTTTGATTTTAAACAACTACTACAACTGAACAAACTAAAGCAACTGAAGTAGAAGATTCCAATTCGAATTTTATAAAAAGCCGGCAACATTCAATAACCATAATCACATGTACTCGGTCATTGTGGCGCTCTTTGGGGGAGGCCTGTGTCCAGCAGTGGACGTCTTTCGGATGATGATATGTACTCACTGGCTGTAGACCTTGCCGCGGCAGATCTTGCACTTGTATTCGTATAAATGGCAGTTGGCCACGTGGGCGTTCAAAATTTTCTCTGTAGGGAACTTGTTTTTACACACTTGACATTCGCAGCCGTATTTTCTCTGAAAAACATATTTTGTTGAATGAAGGGTAGTTTGTATACAATAGGCATGATGACACATTTTGAAAAACTGTTGTATAATGTTTAGAAACATTAATTATGTACAACGAATAAGATTTTTCAAGAGAATATAATAGTTAAGCAGGAAAAAATGCATTTTAGTTTTAAAATTTCAAATTGGCGCTAAAAAGCTTGTCGGTGTCATGGCGTCCCGAGTGACGTCACGTTTGTATAAACAGAACGCAGACCTTTGACGTTTGCTACCTAGCTCGCTCAATTGCTCATTGAATGAACATAAATTCAAAAGTTTACACGTCTTGCGCGGCCGTGCGAGCGAGAAAGCGGGACAATGACGTATGAAGATCTGACAGATACAATGGTTCTATCCCTGTCTTACTATTCGTTCAGTACGTAAGTTTTCTCTGTAATCTGTGGTAATGGCCGTTATGGATATTTGTTTATACAAACGTGACGTCAGGCGCTCTGATTGGTGTTTAAAATATCATGGCGGGCGTCCGTATTTTTCTGTTTAATTTTATCAAAATAAATAATAATCTCTTACTTCATAAAAAAAACAAAGCATTTTTCGAAGTCTATGATTAAAATTTCACTAAGAAAATACCATATTTTAGTGATTTCCAATTACTGTCATCATGCCTATTTCATAGAGAAGAAGTGCAAAGAAATAAAACTTTCAAGATTTTATTCTTCTGTTTTGTCGGCGTGATTGATTTATATCTTACTACGTTCTACTTACGTTCTTGAAAGCACCTTTAAGGAGCGACCACACCGCCGCTCAAAATACGCTAACGCACCGTAAACGCAGAAAATGTATGAAGAATACTTGACGCATTCGACACGTCAACTTGTATACGCAGCGTAACGCACCGGTGTGGTCGCTCCTTAATATCAAAAGATTTTTTTTTACCAAAAATAAAGACGAATGCACGGGTTATCCTTTTAATTATCCAATGGCAATACTTACTTCATTATGGTAGTTCACATGTGCCACCAAATCTTCCATGTCCTTGTGTATCGTCACACACATAGCGCATTTATAGAGAGCCTTCGCAAACAGACCAGTTCTCTTCCGCAAATCAAACACCCCTTTCTGCTGCCCAAGCTCCAAAACCTTGAATTCGTATAGCAACATCGAATTAACTATCGTAATGACAGAGTAATGCTTCGTAAGCTCCAATATTTCTTCGACTTCGATTCGTTCTAATGATCTCGGTGCAGGTTTGACTAGCGGTTCTAAATAATCGTCGTTGTCGCTTTCGGCTTCAGTTAGATCTTTGAAGATGTCATTCATGTCTAAGTTAGCCGTGTCTAGTTCCGGTTCAGGTTCAGGTTCAGGTTCCAAGTAATCATTGGTTGGTACTTGAATGCTGGCAGGTAGGAATTCCTCGTCGTCTTCTTGTTCAATGGTTTCAACACTTTCGACCGGTAATTCGGTGTCTTGGTCAGGTTTGATGTCAACCAGCTGTTTACTGTTTAAAAAAACGTGAATATAAAATAAAAACATTTTATAGATTATGAAGTAATGGGCCTAAGATGGTCCTTTGAGGTATGCGATGTTGTGAAGGGACGCCTGGCCGGAAACAGGCGGGTTGTCGATCGGTTTTTGCGTTCATTCAGCCCCATTCCCTAGGATTGGAGTCTCAGGTCACTGTCCAGGCGGCGTTCCCACTTCTCTTCAGTTCTTTGAGGTATAGTATTTATATACCCTTAGGGGATGCCTTGATTCGAGTCGACTTATGCCTTCCGCGCACGAAAAAGAGATGCGACACTCTTCGGAAATGGCTTTTTTGGACAAATTTCGATTAATACCTAACTTAATCAAGTTTTATTTATATATCATTAAGTGAGATTTTAGATGACATATAAAACATAAAATACTATAGTATTACATGATTGTGTCGTAAAATAATGTATTGTTTGAGTAGGCTGAGTAAAAAAAGGAAAATAAAAACCCAACTCAGTTTTTTTTTTCTATAAAGGTAATTTTAGGCAATCATGTATCTAATTGATACATGATTGCCTAAAATTATCTCTATCAGAATAATCAGATAAACAATCATGTAGTCAAGAATTTTATATCTGAAAATCAGACCTTACTGTTTCTTAATCTAGTCAGAACGGCGTTTCGAAGCACGCGATAATATCCGATGCACCCCCTTAAGAGCTCCGACCACAGGTGGATTCGTTACGACCTCGCAGCCGATACAAACGAACCAACACCCAGAAGAAACCCGAGACGCACGGACGCTAAGGCGTACAAGGAGATTCTGGAAGTTAAACTAGATGATAAGAGCACTACACACAGACCTCACAACACCAAGGAGTTGGAGGAACAGGTAAACATATTCACACAACATGTAACAGAGAGCTATGAGAACACATGTCCACTTTCGACACCACCAGTTGTGGGGAACAACATGAACTCCAACTGGTGGGGCTCGGAAATGGAGCGGATGAGAACTAAAATGAGAAGACTTTTAAACAGAGCAATGAATACAAAAGCAGACGAGGACTGGGACAAATACAAAACAGTCAAAGCCGACTACAAAAAGAGAACACGATACAGAAGATCTGCCTCCTGGCGGGACTTCTGTGACAACATATCTAGCAGCACACAGGCCAACAGAACAAGGAAAATACTAGCCAACCAACCTAATCAACTACTGGCACGCTAAGGAGACCAGATAACACCCACACTAGCAATCCATCTGAGACCGAAAGTCTACTGGTGGAAACCCACTTCCCGGGGTGTAAAGTAGTTGACATACAAACCTGGGCAGAACAGGAGGAAAACTATCATCCAACAGATTCAGAGTGGAAAACAGCAGAACGAATAACAGAGGAGAACAAAACGGCCTGGGCGATAAATAGTTTTGACAACTATAAATCACCAGGCCTTGACGGAATCTACCCTGCCTTATTAAAGTGGGGAGGACAAAAACTAATCAAGCATTTATCAAACCTACTATGCAGCTGCATTGCCTACAGATACATACCAACCAAATGGAGAGAAGTAAAAGTAATTTTCCTACCGAAACCAGGGAAGAGTGATTACTCGGACCCAAAATCATTTAGACCCATAAGCCTGACCTCGTTCATGTTAAAGACTCTGGAGAGACTCTGCGACAGGGAGCTGAAGGATACGGCCCTAAAAGACATAAAGATACATCCAAACCAGCATGCCTATAGCCAAGGCAAATCAACAGACTCAGCTCTCCATGCTGTAGTAACGAACATAGAAGATGCGCTTGCTAGAAAGAACTCTTGTCTAGGCACCTTCATTGATATAGAGGGTGCTTTTGACAAAACGAACTTTAGCAGCATAAAACTAGCACTAGAAAGACACAAAACCGACCAGCTGCTCATAGAATGGATTATGAATATGCTGAAGAAGAGAATCATAAAACTATCTGAAAACCAAAGCCACCAGGCGCTAGTTATAAGAGGATGCCCACAAGGAGGTGTCCTTTCGCCACTGCTGTGGAACCTGGTAGTAAACGACCTAATAACAAAACTAAACAATAACCGCTTCCTAACGATAGGATATGCGGACGACCTAGTAATATTGGTCAGCGGCCTGATCATAAACACATTGTGTGAACTCACATAAACAGCACTGAAAATAACAGAGAAATGGTGCAAGGAGAATGACCTATCGGTAAACCCAAAGAAAACCGACACAATTCTCTTCACAAACAAACGAAAACTGGGTACCTACGAAATGCCAACACTTTTTGGCACAAAACTAACACTCTCGAAGGAGGTGAAATACCTAGGTATAATACTAGACGACAAACTGAATGGAGACTGATTCTGGCAATGCAGAAGGATGGTGGGGAAGAGATGGGGCCTAGCCCCCCACATCATACTGTGGCTATACAAAATGGTGATAGTACCAATGATAAGCTATGGTGCCATAGTATGGTGGCCCCGCACCCAAACCACGAGTGCAATTACCAAAATTCAGAAAACACAAAGACTAGCATGTGTAGCGGCTACAGGATGTATGAGAACAACCCCAACGGCAGCACTAGAAATAATGCTAGGACTCCTACCTTTACACATGCATATACAAAAGGAAGCGGCTGCGACGGCAATACGCCTAAAAAGCCTCAACCTATGGACGAAGCTGAACACACCACACACAAAGATTCATAACATACTGATCACCAGCCTCCCCATCCTGGAGGCTACAATCGACAAAATACCAAGAACTGCAGTCTTCAGGAAAGACTACGGCATATCACAAACAGAAGACTCGAGAGAGGGACTAAACCAAACAGACCTTAGAATCTTCACAGACGGCTCGAAAACAAACACGGGAACGGGATGTGGAGTGTTCTCAGAGGACTTAAACATACACATATCCAAACCACTGGGCGAACAAAATACGGTATTCCAGGCGGAATGCGTAGGAATAATCGAAGCCTGCAATGCCATAAAGAGACGACAAGTTGAGAACACAAACATACGAATACTCTCAGACAGTAAATCGGTACTACAAGCACTGAACAACGACAACATCACATCTGGCTTGATATACGAATGCCACCAAAGTCTAACGGAGGTGTGCGCAGACAAAAACAAGGTTACTATACAATGGATCAAGGGGCACAGCGGCTCAAGAGGAAACGATGCAGCGGACGAACTGGCCAGGAAAGGCTCAGAAACAACGGCATACGGACCCGAGCCAATCTTGCCCCTGCCACAAAGCTACATATACAATCAATTGGACCTATATGCTAAAAACCAGCACCAAAGACACTGGGAGGAGTTAGACACATGCAGACAGACCAAAGAGATTCTGTCAAAACACGACAACAAACTCACAACCGCACTACTGAGGACACACAGAAACCAACTACGCAAGATAGTAGGAATAATAACAGGACACAACACTCTGAACAGACACCTCTACAACATAGGTATCACGGACAGCCCCATGTGCAGAGCGTGCATGGAGGCGGAAGAAACGACTAAACATATTCTACTGGACTGCAAGCAGGTAGAAGTATACAGGAAAAAACACCTAGGGTCTCCGGACACACTACGGGACGCAGTCAAAAATACAAAGGCACTCACCAACTTCTTGGAGGAGCTGGGGTGGTTAGAGTAGCGCTACCCCTTTTCACGCAAAATAGGCACACTGGATGTCGACTTGCGGAAAATAGCCCAGTAAACTAACTAACTAACTAACTAACCCCCTTAAGAGTATTCAGGAAGCTTGACTTAAAGTTTTTCATACTAAACTTTTATTGATATCTTATTTTAACCCCTAACGATAAAATAAATAATAAATACTCGTAATGCACCACGACATGAGAAACTTATCTTACAAATTTTGCTTAATAAATGATGGTGGATGTCGAGAGGCCTTTGCAAAGTTATATTACCTGTGAAACCTGGTCAGAGGCTCTTCCAAGTCATATTTTTTTAAAGAGTCTTCTTCTTTCCCTTCCTCGTTGGCTACGAGGAAGCAGGAATTATTATTCGGCTCCCAGAAATTCAGAGAAGATTCCAAATTAGTCTTCTTACGGTTCACAGTGAGAATGTCGCTGTAGGATATCTGAAATAAACAATTAAATGTACCCCTTACAGGATATACATAGCAATAATATACCATTTATTTCAGGCATCTAAAGCCCATAGTTACAAACTAAGTGGCGTTCTCACGAGGTGATATTTAGTTGATCAACTTAATCGGTTCACGAATTGTTTTTAATAAAAGTTGATCAACTTTTATTTAACAACAATAAGTTGACTCCCTCTCAACTTTTGGTGGGCCAGTCGGTTCAATTTGATGACGTCACCGTGCAAGCAACAACTTATCGCACGTGAGAACGTTCCGTTTAAGTTGAAATCGATTTTTATCTGTGGTGGCAGTATTGTTTGCTGTCAAAAGTGAGTGCGTGCGGCCAAAAGGACTACAAATTTCGTCAATTTAAATATATCTTAATTCGCGGAAACATGTTCGCACGACATTGTTTGACGCCATTATGAAGCAACTGCCCGTTCGATCCGATTATCGGTGCGAGCGTGTGAACGCAATTCAGACCGATTTTTCTTGATCAATTAAAAGTTGATCAACTAAAATCGCCTCGTGAGAACGCCGCTTCGACACCGCGTACCCGACACTCGGGCACTCGTAAACTTTACTCAGATGCCGGCATACCCGGTAGTCGGGCAAGAGCTATAAACCTACACGCGACGCCAAAGTGCCCGACAGGCGGGCAAGCATTGCATCTTCGCTACCTCAGGGCTGCCACTAACCACCCAACCAACCACTAACAGAAAAAATTGTAAGTCTTCTGATTATTATGTACTTATGTGGTCGAAAAGTTGGTACAGTTGATTATTATATTTTATTACTTCACTTTGTATTTTCATTTACTTTACCTAATGCGATTACAAAATTAAAATTCTTATTAGTTGGTTATGTTAAATTGCATACACTGGATGCATTATGATAATTGATAAAACGGGGAGCCTAAACAGATGAGACAGCAGATTTAATTTTATCCACGTATACGAAAGTTACTTGGCACAGCCCTGAGTGTCCGCCGCTTCCCCGACTAGCGGGTTCGCGGCGTGCGGCATTGAGTTGCACGTCGTTGCCCGACTAGCGAGTACTGTCGGTTTCTGGGGTATTGTTCGACATTTTGCCTGGTTGCGAAAGTGTTAAAGGCCATAGTTATAGGTTTCGATAAAAAAAGTTGGTGCCGTAAATTTAAATTCATTGCAAATTATGAAAAAAGGAAAACCTATCAACCTAGTCCTTCGTTGTGTCAATAACGTACTAAAAAATGATCGAGATTGGAAAATATTTAGATTTCCTTTTGTAAGGAGTACGTAGGTATACTTCCCTCTTAAGGCATAGCGAGGGATTCTTAAGTAGAATTTTGAGCGTATTTAAGTATATACGCCTAGGATGGAAATGATTTGGCTACAGCACTCAACACATGCTGCCCCAACTTTTCTTAGGAAATCCCTCATTTGAAGATTTGAGTTGAGGGCAACTGCGACTCTTTTCTGAATAGCAGGACCAGGGACTAAAACTACCATTTCGATTCCTCAGGCAGGGTTCGAAATTATCAAGATAATTACGCTTCTTGATAATTCTTATCAGTATAAGAACCAATGACACTCGAGTTCGCTCAACTTTGCATAATCCGAACTGAATTTTTCTAGTAAGGATTCCTACGTAGGCATCCCTATAGCGCGGCACGTCACGTTGAAACTTCGTGCGTTCGGATAGACGCAAGTGCGGAAATACACGTTCGAATACTTCGAATACAGTTCACTTTCACGAGCGCAAGTTTTTGTTATTATCAACCGATAATTATCCATCTGTTATTATCGCGATAATTATCGTCTTATTATCAGGATAATTATCCTTTCAAACCCTGCCCTCAGGCCAGCAATGACAGCAGGATTGAGGAAGAAAATTACAACTTAGTACCCATAAATATTTCTTGCTCATAAAATTCGGGACAAAAATCAAGAACTGACCTGTTTCCTAACAGTCATGATCTCCTTCAAGACGAAGTGAGCGCGGCGACTTTTCCTGCGGAACGCCAGGCTCTTTCTGATGTGATGGCGACACTCGCCGCAGAAATAGGATGGGTACCCATCGCTTTCCGATATCTGGAATAAGGGGGGTGAATTAGGTTGGTGCCGTCAAGAAGCCTAATAAGTCTTCTGGTAGATGTCGCTACACGCTTCCCTAAGGCGTTGTATGAAGGAACTGATTGAAAGATTTGGTGGCCGAACCGGATTGCTCCGATAGCTCAGCTGAACGGCTGTGGTCGTCATCATCATATCAGCCAAAAGACGTCCACTGCTGGACATAGGCCTCCCCTAAAGAGTGCCAAAGTGACCGGTCCTGCGCCAACCGCATCCAGCGAACACCAGCAACCTTTACCAGGTCATCAGTCCACCTTGTGGGGGGTTTACCCACGCCGCGCCTTCCGGTACGTGGTCGCCACTCGAGAACCTTTCCGCCCCAACGGCCATCGGTTCTACGTGCTATGTGCCCCGCCCACTGCCACTTAAGTTTAGCGATCCGGAGGGCTATATCGGTTACCTTGGGTCTGCTGCGGATAGCCTCATTTTTTTGTATGGTTGTGGTCGCCGGTTCGAATAAAGAATAAATAAGGGAAGACTGCGATAATCAAAAGCTTTATACACGGAACTATACGACATTCAAGTTTACCTTGATCTTTAATTAAAAAGTTTAAGCTATAAATGCTATGTAATATCAGGAAAATAAAATATTGTATGTATACAATCAGAACTAAACTCTTTTGCTATCAAATTAAAAACTTACCACTTTGCAGTAAACTACAACAAAATTGGGACAATTCCCCATCGGGAAGTATGACACGAACAGATCGGCACCCGGTTTCACTGGGCACATCAAGGTATGGCCAACCGGGGCCGGGAACACTGCACAGTTCTCTACCCGCGACGCACAATAGTAGAAATGTACGAACATTTCTGTGAAAATGGTGCATCGGTCGAAAACCGAGCACAAAACCGGATCTTAACTTAACGGAGTTTAAATCATTTTGTAAAAGACTGAACAAAGTAACCCATAACGCCACCCATCAAGTCAACCCTAGACCACCCATGAAAAAGGAACAAAAGCCGAAACTATAAACACTATAAAGCACACGAACTTATGCATATTAAATTGTTAAACACAAGTTTGTAAAACTCAATAATTAATAGTTTAAACTGACTAACTCACAGAACAAAACTGACCAAAAAATAACATACACCGAGACGAGCCAGTGACATAAAATTCCACGAACTGTTGAATTCGTAATGCAAGCATTAAGATAACATGTAAGTCGATCCATATACAGGACGTTTAGAATTTACATTGAAATATTGTAATACCAAAAACACAAAATATAAATAATAATATAAGTTCAAATATAAAATAACCATTGTTAAAGATAATTTTAAGCCAAAAATATGTCTCCACAATTTTGTCTAAAAAAAGGGAGGACGTGTGTATTTAGCGATAAGAATCTAGATCGTAAACCCTATGTAAGTCCAATCACACAGCGACACAGAGATTATATAAAGCCCTGTTTCACCTAAATAAATGTTCATTCTAATCCCAGACTAGTTTTATTATATTTACACCTCTACTGCCTACGTCTTAGGCCGAATTTGTACGAAAGTTTGCTTCTAAGTACATTTTAATGTACGATTCCCACCGAACGGGCCGGACCGGGCGGGTGCGCGAGCACCCGGCGGCAGCCGACCGCGTTTTAATAGAGTGCAGTAGGCAAAAGCCGGACGGAGCCAGTCACACGTGACGCCAGCCGTCCACGTCCGCGAGGAGCCGACCGGCCGCAAATACATTCAAATATGAAATGTAACATCCATATTAAAGCTTCAAATTCATTTGGCAACTTGCAATAATTATAAACGCCCAGGCGCGCTCTGGCCCGGCCTGGACGGTGAGAATCGTACATTAGTCGGTCGACTATTACTCGGTAACAAGTTATGCCTACTTAGCCGTGATAATTTTCCTTTTTAATTCATTTTAAGTACTACTGCGCGATTTTTTTCACATCCCCAATTAGTGTTGTAAAAGACTCGAGTTCTGGAGTCCCAATTTTATAGACTCGACTCACTCACGGTGAACTCGAAGACTCAGAGTGCCGAGCGTGAGTCCACTGACAGAGTTTTCTGTAAAGTGATTCTTCAAGAAAAAACTGGAGTCTCTCACTGCGATTATTAGTTTCCAAATAAGTCTCGCGGCTAGATTTACAATGCGACTCCGAGTCTAGCTGCGAAAATGTACTAATGTATTTTACTTATTGAAATTTCTAGAATGTAAATGAGTGAAAATTATTTACATAACCACTTATACAAAAAATTCCTTCCTTTAAGCAAAATGAGCTAATTTAATGCTACCCTTCAATTCGCATTGTCCAGCCGGCTTAACAAACTCGTAGACCGTCTTTTTGTATTTTTTTCCTGACCAGAATCGTTTGGGCTATTCAGGGCCGCCTAGACTTGAACTATGGACCTTACCTATTTTTTGCATTTTTTCCATTCCATCCTGTATATGTATAATAAAAACAGCTACATAAGATACACCGCTGTTCTAAGAACTGTACTGTAATGTAAGTATCATTGAAGGTGAGGTGGGCTCAAACAATAATACGGCTCGAGCACGACTCATTGCACCAAAGGACTCGAACGCAGAAAAAGCGGCCAAGTGCGTGTCGGACCACGCACAACGAAGGGTTCCGTGCCTATTAAAAAGGTCGTATCGTGACTGAAATCTTATGACACTTACGTCCTTTTCTTTGACGAGGGCAGTTTTTTAGAAATCTCAAAAAAAACCGGAACAAGATCGGTTTTTTTTTTAAACAATTTTCGCAGTTTTTTTTTCGACTTTGTTTCATGTCTGGAGTGTGCCCCTAAAAAATTTTTTTTAGTAGTTTAATTAGAGACTAACAAAATACACCTATCCTCAAAATTTTGTTTAAATACACCATATAGTTTTCGAGTAAAATGCCTGTGACATACGGACGGACACACACAGGCCGACAGACAGACAGACAGACATGACGAATCTATAAGGGTTCCGTTTTTTGCCATTTGGCTAGCTTTGCGAGACTTGCTTGGTTGGGAGTTCTGCAATAAAGGGAGTCCTATGTACTGAGTCGAGTCTCGCCATTCGAGTTCAGAGTCTAATAAAAAGGACTCCCAGAACTCGACTCCTTTGTAACACTATTCCCAGTAGTAGCCATTTAGCCAGATGGGGAGTGGGAACACATGACTCGAACAAAAATTAGGGCTTTTACATTTTCACTGCCAGGAACCCGCCTAGCGGGCGCCTACGCCGTAGTCGCTTTCCGCTACATAAGAAGAAAACCACGGCGTTCGCTAAGAGCGTAGCGCTAAGTGATCCTGGCATTGAATTTGTTAAAGCCCAATATCTCGTAAACGCATTGAATGGTTTTAAGAACCCCATATTATATTTGAACAAGCTAATCCAACGATACCCAACGTGTGTTTACCGAGAAAAAAAGACGGGGTTGCACTCCGGGAGTGCCAGCAGAAGTGAAAACTTGAATAATTATTTTGCAAAATGAAAATCCCTTCCTCCCCCTGCGCAATATATCTAATAACAACCTTATTAGTAGTACGCTATAGTTCAACTTAACTCAGCAAAATTGATGAAGGAGACGATGAAATAAAATACCAATCTGTTTTTTCTATTGCCGAATATTTCTCAATGCTTTATCTCTGTAGGAATAACGTCCAAATTCGAACTATTCGAATTTTCTCAATAGCAAAACGGTAAAGGACGCGTGGACAAAATTACAAATTTATTTGCAGAATATGCAATTGCAAAAAGTGTTTGACGGCTTTATACTCTTACGAATAGTGTTCAGTTTTGAATGAAGTCCAATCGGCTAACAGCAAAATATAAACGTTTTATAAAACAAAATGGAATTTGCATTTACGGAAAATGTGTTATGTCAAACTAGTCAAACCCCCGCCCGGCCTCGTCCCGAATCTCTCACACGAAATCTGTCGCGAGTTTAACAATTTTTGCCCATCCCAAAAAGTGCTCAGCGCCGCTAAAGAAGTTTTCACAATAAAAAAACATATTCCGTACATAACTTTCGAAAAACTCAGCGAGTACGAGCCAGGATTCGAACCCACGACCGCCGCTTGACATCTGCATACCTGTACCAATAGGCTACCGTAGCTTCGTTATGCTCTTTTAATCTAATCATTACTTAATTAATTTTGTAGAAAATTAATAATACCTGAAGACCAGTTATCGCAGCATACTGCCTCTTCGAGGCATCCCCGATCTTTTCCAGTTTCCCCTTCACCGTCAGGCAGCTTCTGCATGCCTTGACGTCCCACATCCTGAAACTACTATAATTTAGACAATTTTTTTGACTGCAATACATCTAGAGGGCTGCAGCCCACGCTGCAGACGAACTGCGCAGTCGGTTTGCAGTTTTGATGCAGTTACGTCAACTGTAAAAGAACTGTATTTAAACTGCTGCAGTTGAAATGCAGTCCGTCTGTAACGGCCCTTAAATAAAATAAAAATTACCAACTTCAAAAAAAGGTGGAGGTTCCTAATTCTTCGCTGCGTGCTGATTATTCTAATATGCCTGGACCGATTTAGAAAATTATTTTTTGTTTGTATCTTAGAAAGGGACAAAGCACAGACATTTAGCAGAGGCATTTTAAGTTTAAAGAATAAGGGGGTTAGTTTGCACCTACCCACAACTAATATTACTAATAATTGCTACATTTGAACACCTACACCTACATATTATACGTTACAGTTTAACACTTTACTTACACATGTTAACATTTAAATATGAATAATCTCATCATCCTAGTGTTATTCCCGGTAATGTCCCTAAAGGATCCCAGGGTCCGCTTTGACACCTAATCCCAAGATTTGGCATAGGCACTAGTTTTACGAAAGCGACTGCCATCTGACCTTCCAACCCAGAGGGAAAACTAGACCTTATTGGGATTAGACCGGTTTTTCCTCACGATGTTTTCCTTCACCGAAAAGCTAACGGTAAATATTCCGTACATAAGTTCCGAAAAACTCATTGGTACGAGCCGGGATTCGAACCCGCGACCGCCGCTTGACAGCCGCATGCCTGAACCACTAGGCTACCGTAGCTTCATTAGCTTCAGCTAAATATGAATAATCTATTGACAAAATAATAATACACTGTTGATCGATAAAATTGATTCCCGCTGCACTGGTAGATGGATCAATTAGATGTAGTTTTAAAGGTTCTGGCGTAAGATCAGCGCTGCGGACTTCACAGCAGTCACCCTGAGTCGGCACCTATTCTACTCCACAACAGACAACCCTCGACTAAGTTATACTTTTCTGAATGCCTTAGGTTATAAAATTGTTTGATATGTTTTTTCTAAATGTTTGTATGTACCACTATACTTATTTGTTGTGGCTGAATAAAGTTATTATCTATCTTTCCTTCAAATAAATGAAGTCCAATCGTCTAACAGCAAAATATAAACGTTTTATAAAACAAAATGGAATTTGCATTTACGGAAAATGTGTTACGACCTTATACTGTTAACAATAGGTAAACAAATTAGTCAAACCCCCGCCCCCAAGCATCGTCCCGAATCTCTCACACGAAATCTGTCGCGAGTTTAACAATTTTTGCCCATCCCAAAAAGTGCTCAGCGCCGCTAAAGAAGTGTTTATAGAGTCGCGACCGCTCTCTCCGGGACCAGTTTGAAAACCAGCGCCAGGCTGCTAAGCCTAGCACATACTGAAACTGGATCCCATTTGCCATAGGTATTAAGTAGTGTAATCTCTTATTAATGTAAAGCGAATTTTGTTTCTATTTCTTGTAACTGTTATTGTATTATATGCTTTTTGTTTTTCTTTGTCTTTATGGCAAATAAAATAGTATTTTTCACAATCGTGTTATAATAGAGAGCTTTTTAGTCGAGTACCGTGTTTAGGCCACGAAGCTTGCTGAGTGGCCTAAGTAAGGTACGAAATTAAAAAGCTTGATTATGACACTATTGTGAACAATACTTTTTCTACGAGTCAACTGAACTAATTAAACAAACTTGGTATCTATTGAAAACGAAGTACAACCAAAGACTTTTTAATTTTTGTGTGTTGATGTCTATTTACCTTTTGACTTTCTCATGACGGCGTCCTATTGGTCAAATCCATTATAGTTCAGTAAAGGCGCCACGTGATTGGTCAATTTCATTACAGTCGTCTCAACAGTTATGAAATGTTGAGTTGGTAGCTCCATAGTAAAAAGTATGTGATTTAAGTTTGGTGTACGAAGTCTTAATTCAAACATTAAGGTCGACGAGTACAAAAAAAATCTTATTCTTATTCTTAAAAAAGTGAAAACAGAATTGACAATATTTCAAAATATGTAATGACGCCTAAATCAAAAAGCATTTCGGTAATTATGTTATCTGAACGTAATAAAGTAGTTTTCTGTGTTTTTTCCTGCTCGCTTTTAAGAAAATCGCAAAAACGTATAAAAGTGGTTTTCACCATGTGTGACGTCAGTATTATGGCTGCCATATGAAAGGTGTCCAAACTGCCATACAGAGTCGTAGTATTGACGTCATAATTTACTTACAACCTTCTGGAATTCGCTACTTTTCAATTTGATAGTTTTGAATGAAAATTACAAAAAAAAAACATTTTCTAGCGAACTAAATCATAAAATGGCCTACATGAAAATATGAAATGTTGTCAATTGAAGTCGACTAAAACTTGATTTGTTATTAGGGCAAAATTATGATATTAAGTCGTCCAGCTCTAAAAATACTGTTTTACTATTTGAGTCTATGCAGGTTATCACTATGTAACTACAAAATTGATGGTGATTAAGAACTCCAACATTTATAAAGGAAATAAAGTGTTTTGACTGTACTGAATAAATTCAAAACCACTATTAGATCATTCTCACAATACCACAAGGGTTTTACTAGCCATCCTGACTGGTTCATTAAAAACTAGTGGCTCCATGAGCTTAAAAAAAAATTACGTAAAAAATTGATTCAACAAAAAATTCTTTATAATCATCACACTTGCTCACAAAATCTCACGAGAATCAGTTGGAAATATGACCTGTAGGGGACAACCGCCAGTCCGACAGCCATACAGAAGAATTTTGGTTGAAGCTGAGAAATTTATTCACATCCCTTGCTTATAAAAACCCCGTACAAGGTTTAAAGATTTTTCACTTACCCTTTATGTGATGAATCACAATCAGAAGATGTGATTGCATGTGTGTTGCTTACATGCAATGAAGGTACAGCATTTAGTTTCAAGTTCCTATAACGTCTTGGATATTCATTCATTACTGCCTTATTGGATTGTCATAGTCAGTGGATGAGAAATGAACCGAACACACCCTGCCTGTAAGTTAATGTTTATTGAATAAGATAATTAATATGAAGACTAAAGAATGACAATAGTCAGAACTTATGTTAATATTTTCATGAAGATGTTCTAAAACCATAATATGGGTGGGCCATTACATACAGACTGCATTTCAACTGCTTTCTATCTGCAAATGTGTTGTTTAAATACAGTTCTATTGCCGTTAACAGAACTGCGGAGACGGTTTGCAGTTTCGGCAACTGTAAAAGAACAGCATAACTGCACATTTGCAGGCAGAAAGCAGTCAAAATGCAGTCCGTCTGTGACAGCCTTAAAGTAGCATGAGCCGAACGGAGCGAGATGTAGCACAGCGCGGTCTTGCCTGTACCTACCCACAATCTTTTACCTTTTACTTGAGATTTTTTGAAAGCTAAGCTATTGTAATACATATCTCTTTAGACACAGGTACATACGATTTTTAATATTTGTTTTCAGTTTACAAAACTTATGCCACTCTTGAGCTACCGCCTCTCATTTCGTATGCCGATTGATGCCAATGTCAAAAAAAACCATTGAAATCATGACCTTAGTTAACGTTGTAAGTTCGAACCGTTCTGGACGGATCCGGGACTCGGCATACGAAAGGTTAAGAAAAGTAAAATATCTTAGTGTACCACTTTTTTCGCTCCTGTTTTTAAAATCTAAAATTGCACAACCACCCATGGTTTTGGTTGGAAATTACACGTTTGTTTTATACTAAACACTGTACCTAGTCTTGTAGCATGGGTTTCTTACACAAAGTAAGTATTGACAAAATGACCATTACAAAGAAGGAATATTACCTACTTATTCACTTTGATTGAACCATACAAATAACTACATTTTGAAATATTATTCAAGCGCCAAAACAAAGTAATAACCACAGAATCTTAAAATTCAATAATCGAAATGTGAACGTGCGCACAAGAAGTACAGCAAACCAAACCAGTGAATTCTAAATTCTTGGTTCTTGGTGCAATATGGCGGCGACGGCGGGCAAAAATCAATGCCGCCAACATGTAGATAATTTATAAAGTGAAGCAAAGTAGAATTTTTAAGTGTATCTCGAATAACCCGGTTAGCTTGGAGGCTGGAGCTTGACAGCTTGACAGCTTTATAATTTTGTTTTAATTCCTTGTGATGTTACAAAAATGTGTTTAAAAACACCGTGTAGTGATTTCAGTAGTCATATAATGCAACCAGCTCTCTAGTTTAATCCGTGTGTGAAATCAAAAACATCAACAAAGCATTATAACCTCAAAATGAGTTCCATACAAGAGAGGCTTCAGCTAAAAAGGACTCCTCTCGATACGTGGAATATAAGGGAGCAGCTATGTCTGGCATCAGCTGTAGTCAGGAGTGGGGATCAGAACTGGATGTCCGTTTCCAGGGCGCTGAAAACTGTGGGTGAACCCAATAGACCAGGGGATTGGTACTCTCAAAAAAGGTAGTAAACAAACAGTGAATTTATATAAATAGATTTGGTACAATTGTGAGGAATGTAGCGCAGCCAACTGTGTCGTCTCTTCTATACAATAAATTGAATTACTATCTGCTTCGCCTATAAAAGGACGACATGAGAATACATATAATGGAATATACATTTATCATGAGAGTGGAAAGATGAGTAGACCAGTTTTCTTCCACTCTTATTACATATGCATAACTTGAACGGTGAGGTTAAACCTCTCACTTGTGACTGTGTCACTCACATGCTATGGTTATACCAAGTGCCTCTCCATCTCTTATTGCCTCGTGGTAGCATTTCCACGAACTCTATAGAGGAACCTCATGACTGTTATTTGGTTGTAGTCTACTAATGGCTGTGCACTTCCTTACTTAGTTGGGCATCGGTCGACTCACGGTCTCTCGGTCTATTCCAGGTCTACCCCTGATGACTTTGTTAATATTTGCTTGTTAGTCATTAAGCCGGCGTGGTGTTACCACACTACAAAATATATTGACATTACTAAAGGCTGATACATACCGATTGTTTTATAGTGAATCGCGCTGTGCGCGACAAACTGTATTAATACGGAATCGATTTGTTAATCTATAAACATGATTTGTTTTAAAATGGTACACTGTACACTTGACACGCAGGCAATGTTTGTAAATAACATATTTGTTTATGTTTTACCAGTCGGCAATTTGAAATCTGCTTCTTTTGAACTCACGATTTTTAACATTAGGAAAAGGAGGGATCTGACCCAAATATATATTTTTAGTGTTTCTAAATGTATCTCTATTCTTTTCATAATATATTGATTGCTTAATAATCATATGGCGCTTGATCATATGTTGTATCCTCGTAACTGTGATCGCTCTTCACCATCACTCCAAGTTTCCTTTCCCATTCCTTTGGTCCTGAGCTTGATGCATGCTGGCCTGAAGTGTGCTCTAGCCACAGATGTTACCATGTCCGCCCAATGCATCTGTCCTCTGCTCGTCTCCCTGCCATGCGGCCAGTGATTATCAGCTTTTCCAGGCTTTGTGGTCCAGCACAAGCTGAGGATATGTTGATTACAGATGGTGGAGAGCCTCATTATAATGCTGAGCTTGTCAAGAACATTCATTATTTTAACCTTTTACTTAGAGATGCAACGGATATCGGGTTGCTATCCAGTATCTGGCCTATCCCGACATTATTTTATTATCCGGCCGAATACCGGATATATGCGCACTATCCGGCCGGATACCGAATAGTGATTCTGTTTGGTATTTAACTTTGAAAAATGGTTAGTAACACTAAAAACTTATCTATTCAGCAAAATAGGCGGGCGCACGTGTACTGCATACGAAATAGTTCCGTACACAAACAGTTCAGTCTGACCTAATAAAACTCGTTTCTCGCCTAGAAAACGGTCCGCGCAGTGTTGCCAGCACTGGAATTCGATTCGATGCGATCTGAGCCTTGAAAAGATCCGAAAATAGTGGCGAGGATCCGCAAAGTACATTTTCATAATTTCTCGATATAAGTATTAGTGTTTAAAAGATATTAAGTATTTCAATATACAACGACGGTGGCAAACAAGCGTACGGCCCGTCTGATGGTAAGCGGAGACCGCAGCCTACAGATGCATGCAACTCCGCAGGAGTAACATGGGCGTTGCCGACCCTTGTTATGTTTGAAGGTTCGTCGTGTTGACAGCTGAAGGAAGGAACAAGTTCCCTCGCTCTCAACACAACGCATCCTCGGGAGCTCTGGCGACCTTGCTCACCTCCAGGAACACAACACTACTATAGAGCAAGTAGTAGTGTTATTATGGCTGTGGTCTTCTGCAAGGCGGAGGTACCTACTTCCCCAGTTGGGCTGCTCCACACTCGAGCGGGATGACATTTCGCTGTGCCTAAGTATGTCCTTACTAGCTTAAATCTGCCATGAAAAGACGTTTTATAAGATAAACAATTTAGCTCTTTATTCACTCACCCAGCACGTCTATCATGAGACGGGCGCGACATACTCTCGCACTATACTTACCTCTCTTTCTAAGTGTTCTAATAAGAGAGAGATGGATAGTGTGAAAAAAAATCGAAAGAGCTCGCGAACCGCGCCGGCTTGTGATAGCCGTGCTGTTTGCATGAGCATTATTGTAGATTACGATAAATAACTTTCACAAGGCGTATTTTTGATCATGACGTCAGAGTATAGCAAAGGGCGGGCGATTTTCGGACTTTTATGCGTTTTTACTAGTTTTTTTATGAGAACTTTAAAGAATAAATAAAAATAAGCATCTTTTATTGGTATATTTTTTTGATTAACTAGAACTTTTAGAACTATAGCGGTTCAAATTTCATTATTGGGTGGAGCAGGGCAATCAGGGACATTTCAGCACTTTCAATTTTTTGCCTAAGTGGTGTCAAACACCTATTTTAAATGATTGCTACGTATAATCAGCATTTTTTACTTGAAAAACATTTCTCTAAACAAGTTTTTCCGCTCTTTTATAAAAAAAAAATAACCACGAACTAGCTCCGCTCCTGCCACCATCTTCTAACCTATCCGCCATCCGAGTCGGTTCACGATAAGGAATTTTTTAAAGTCCCAGAACCGTTTAAATGACTGACCTTTGAACCCAAATATCTAGGTAAATATCGATCTAAGAGAAAAAGTTTTATTTATAACACATACTTATTTTTACGCATTTTTTACGATAAGAAGAGAAAATTAAAAATATAACAAAATTATCAAAAATGTTCTAAGTGCAGAAACTGCCCCCTAAGGCAGACCTTATTTAAGACCTATAGGAGCAGCAAATCATTCATCTAGGGAGATTCACATAGGGATGTCACTTTTTCATCAATTCTATACGTGCAATCCAGCACAGCTATCACAAGACGGCGCGCGAGCTTTAGCGAATTTTCTCGCACTAACCGTCTCTCCCTTTTTAGAACACTTAGAAATAGACGTATAGTGCGAGAAAAATCGAGAGGGCTCGCGCGCCATCGTTCGATAGCCGTGCTGGATTGCAGGTATAGTATTATTGATGCATGCAGATTTAATAAAAATAAAAACAAAATAACAGTCCCGTGGGATAGGATCCGAAATAGTCCGATTTGAGTCAGGATCCGCACAAGATCCGCCAGAGGTCTGAATTATCCGAAATCGGACCAAAAGATCCGCACCGGCAACACTGGGTCCGCGCGAACCTACAATACGTAACAGGTTGAAACCTGCATGACGCGCCCGCCGCCAAACTAAAATGTAGGTATCATTTGACCACCGAATATTCGGTATCCGGCCAAACAACTATCCCTATCCCTTGCATTATTGTCTATTACCTATAACAAGCCTTATTTATGTGTTAGATTGTCTCCTAATATTTATTTATATCTCACAGGCCTCTATAAATCTCTAGTTAAAATCCGGCTTAAATGTAGTTTTAAAATAACTTTAATTCGAAATTTATCTTTTTGTTGGTAGACGGAGAGATGTTTAAATTAATTAAGTATATGATGGCGCATCATGTGTATCATAGGGTTTGTTCCCGGGACTGGATTTGTATGGCTAGTCCCGAATTTTCCCGGGAAGTTCCTCCTGAATCCTATCCCAGTAGCAAACCCTAATCATGACTTATGGCGCTGGTTTCAAGCTTAATTGAATTATGCTGATTATGAGCAGAGACTAGCCAATTATAAAAAACGACTGTGAATGCCTTTAAATTATTACGGCCGTATTCATAAACGTTCTGAAAGCCTGTTTTAACTAAAATGCCGTTAAAATTCGTTTGTCCTTATCTGTCACTTTGACATTTGTGTTCGTAAGAAAGGGACAAAGCACATTTTATTTAGTAGAGGCATTATAAGTTTTATGAATAATGGGGTTAGAGTTTAAAATTTCTTTTGCCTCCTGGGAAGGTCTAAGTGCCACACTAAATTAATGGTAGGGGCATAGGAATTTGAGCGGCTCAGCTCGAGGCATGCTAGCGAGCTGCTCGCGAGGCAAATAGTTGCACATAGGTAAACGTGTGTGGGCGAGGCAGCGCAATTGCGAGCGAGCCGACATTGCGAGTCGATCAAAACAAAATGGCGTCGTGACGATAACAGCTGATTGATTTCGTGTCCCACATCACCTTTTCATGTATTTGTATCAATTGTTCCAAATTAACTAATGAAGCTTCTAGACAGGCTATACTTTTCCGGCCGAAATGTGTGACCGGCTACTATGGGCGTCTTACTCTTACTTCCATGCTAGAAATAGAAATCTTACGATATATTTTCCGTACTAGTTGACAGAGTCCACACACGCAGATATAATATATATTTCGGTATCTTACGGTATATTAATATATATTATAGCTACGTCTGTGACGGGCTTTACAGCAGCACGGCTGCCACAAGACGGCGCGCGAGCTCTGTTCATTTTTCTCGCACTATACCTCTCTTTCTAAGTGTTGTAATAAGAGAGGGACGGACCATTATTTTAAAGATGCATATGCTGAAGCATATTGTCATAGGCTTGAGCCGAAAATCGTTTCTCCGGTGTCTGTCCCGCTGTTCTACTCTACAGGTCGCATTTATCAATCGATTCTCGTGACATTTTGTGCCCAGGATCGATACTTGTATAGAGAGAAAAAAGACTCACACTCAAGTTTACAAGCCTCTGATATAATATGTTTCGTAGCTGTGCGGCCCAATATGGAGTCCTCCTGGAACACGTGGAGACCCCGAAGCGCAAGAAGCGCAGCTCCGAGGGCGCGGTGGAGACGCCGCAGGAGAGCATACTCAAGAAGCTCACTCAGGAGCGCATCGCCGAGATACAGGAGGCGGTGGCCGAGATGAACCGGCAGTATGAACAGCTCAAGGTTTGTGATGATGATGGGGATCCTCTTAGCCCTCATCAGGGGCATAGGGCTCTTAGAAGGCTCTTCCACCTGTTCCTGTCCTGGGCGGCAACCTCAATCTCTAACCTCCAACCAAGGCCCGTCTCAAGTTTGTAATGTTTTTTTTTAAATTACAGAATGAAATAAACGAAGTCCGCAACCCCGCAACGTCCGAAGAGCGCGTGCGCGATCTATGGACTGCGATCGAGACCGCCAAGAGGACGCGCGAGAGGGAGACAGCGAAACGGGCCGCCTGGCTGAAGGAGCGAGAGGAGAGACGCGCGCGCGCAGAGAGGACGTGGCGACCGCCGCAGCCTAACCCGAGCGCGCCGTGTACGTACCAGTCTAGACCGTATGTGGTTGTAATAAGGTTCAGTGTAAATACAGTGTGGGATAGGGACAGCGAAACGGGCCGCCTGGCTGAAGGAGCGAGAGGAGAGACGCGCGGGCGCAGAGAGGACGTGGCGACCGCCGCAGCCTAACCCGAGCGCGCCGTGTACGTACCAATGTAGACCGTATGTGGTTGTAATAAATTTCAGTGTAAATATATTTTGCGAGAGGGGCAGCGAAACGGGCCGCCTGGCTGAAGGAGCGAGAGGAGAGACGCGCGGGCGCAGAGAGGACGTGGCGACCGCCGCAGCCTAACCCGAGCGCGCCGTGTACGTACCAATGTAGACCGTATGTGGTTGTAATAAATTTCAGTGTAAATACATTTTTGCGAGAGGGACAGCGAAACGGGCCGCCTGGCTGAAGGAGCGAGAGGAGAGACGCGCGGGCGCAGAGAGGACGTGGCGACCGCCGCAGCCTAACCCGAGCGCGCCGTGTACGTACCAATGTAGACCGTAGGTGGTTGTAATAAGGTTAAGTGTAAATACATTTTTGCGAGAGGGACAGCGAAACGGGCCGCCTGGCTGAAGGAGCGAGAGGAGAGACGCGCGGGCGCAGAGAGGACGTGGCGACCGCCGCAGCCTAACCCGAGCGCGCCGTGTACGTACCAATGTAGACCGTAGGTGGTTGTAATAAGGTTAAGTGTAAATACATTTTTGCGAGAGGGACAGCGAAACGGGCCGCCTTGCTGAAGGAGCGAGAGGAGAGACGCGCGCGCGCAGAGAGGACGTGATGACCGCCCCAGCCTAACCCGAGCGCGCCGTGTACGTACCAATGTAGATCGTATGTGGTTGTAATACGGTTGAATGTAAATAGTGCTAATTATGTTGGCGATGCTACTTCCCCAGTTGGGCTGCTCTTTGATGCCCGGGCCACATAACGAGAAATGCCATTACTTATCGCGATAATCGTAGTGTGGCCGTACAGTTAACGTCCATTATCGCAATAATTAAAGCATTTCTCGTTAGTGTGACCCGGGCATGAGCGAGATGACATTACTCTTCACGTGTCGCTTAACTGAAGAAGCGGGAGAAGAGACCCTAGTTGTTGATTGCATTGAGTATCCGTCATAAACAGGTTTGTAATTGGCTGTTTTGTTTGCAGCGACACCCCCACCACCTTCCTCGCCACTGCTCACGTCACTGCTAAAATCGTCACCGGTGGTCACCACCCCGCAGCTCATCTCCCACCCCGCCACCGTCGTGGGTGAGTCACCGTCGAAACACCGGCCTTACATGGCCATCCGTCTATACACGCTCCACTGCTCACATCACTACAAAAGTCATTCCCGGTGGTCACCACTCTACCGTCGTGAGTGACTCCACTGTCAAGTCACCGCGACCGACTTACCGACCGCTTTAGCCTAGTTGGTAGTGACCCTGCCAACGAAGCATGAGGTCCCGGGTTCGAATCCCGGTAAGGGCATATTTAAGTATTTATTTATCTATATGTATGTTTATCGTCGTCTAGTACCCATAGTACAAGCTTTGCTTAGTTTGGAACTAGGTCGATTTGTGTAAGATTGTCCCCTAATATTTATTTATTTATATCTTGGCGATAAAGTGTGCAGTTTTTGAGAAAACTAAACTTATAGCAAAAAAAAGCTGATTGCGCTAAAACTATAAATGATATCGCTTTTGTATATATGAATGGTTTATAGTAAATTTATCAAGAATTATTTTTTGTACTACTATTTTACTTTTACCATATAGCGGATCCCATTGTTTATGCATGTTTCATGTTATTATAGCATGTCGTTTTAAAATGAGAACCAAACTATCTACGTTTGTATGGAGAGTGGAGCGACCTGGCGACCATTAAGAAATTCCTTACACAATACTAATTATTGTTTATTCCTCCACAGAAACGATTTCACCATCGGCCGGTGCGCCGACCCTGTCCATGTTGCTGGAGAAGCCTGGCTCCACCAGTCCTCACGACCACAAGCACGCCGCCATAGAGCACATCAAGAGTCAGCTGGTGCAGATAGAGCAGCAACTTAAAGGTAGAGATACATGTTCTATTCACCCACACCATGTGTAGAGGACAGGTGCCCCGACTGTGTCCATGTTGCTAGAAGCCTGGCTCCACCAGTCCTCACGACCACAAGCACGCCGCCATAGAGCACATCAAGAGTCGGCTGGTGCAGATAGAGCAGCAACTTAAAGGTAGAGACACATGTTCTATTCACCCACACCATGTGTCCCGACAGGTGCCCCGACTGTGTCCATGTTGCTAGAAGCTTGGCTCCACCAGTCCTCACGACCACAAGCACGCCGCCATAGAGCACATCAAGAGTCAGCTGGTGCAGATAGAGCAGCAACTTAAAGGTAGATACACATGTTCTGTTCACCCACACCGTGTGTAGAGGACAGGTGCCCCGACCGTGTCCATGTTGCTGGAGAAGCCTGGCTCCACCAGCCCTCACGACCAGAAGCACGCCGCCATAGAGCACATCAAGAGTCAGATGGTGCAGATAGAACAGCAACTTAAAGGTAGAGACACATGTTCTGTTCACCCACACCGTGTGTAGAGGACAGGTGCCCCGACTGTGTCCATGCTGCTAGAGAAGCCTAGAAAAAGGCACCAAATAGTGCTGAACACTATCTCAAATTAAAGACAAAGTGAAAAATTTCAAAAGTCTTTACCCCACTGGACGAGCAGCGACTTTCTGGCATAAGAGCCCAGCTGCTCTAAACTTTTAATTCAGACTGCTCAATTCACAATTGATATATCCATCTCTTTCCAGCTAACACGAGCGTCCCGTCTCCCGTCCCGCTCCCGCCCGCGGTCGACATCGACGATATAGAGATAAAGGCGGAGGACGTTTACGCCTTCAGAGATATTGATCTGCATATACCGCCCGTCGCTACTATGCATAAGGGAACTGTTAGGTATGTGACACAGAAACACACACCCGGCCATTTACCCATCTCTTTCCAGCTAATATATCACACTTAATTTAAAAGTAAACCATATTTTCCGCTAAAATTTCGTGGAATCCAATGAATTCCACCAAATCGCACCCACGACACGGACAGCAATTGGTGACATAAAGTCACTCACTTAAAAGATTAAATATACCGCCTATAAATCCTGGTCACGGCACCAATTGAAACGATTCCCCCCATTAACCTTCGAAAGATTCTAGCTTGGTTCTCCACTCAAATACCCCGTAACACCCATCGCTGTAGCTAATCTTGACTCTGCTTAAACTACCCCGGACTATAGTGCGTTTTTTTAGCATTAGAAAGAAGGATAAAGCACGAAGCGCGAGGTCTTTTATATAATACACTTCATGCCACACAACTGTCAAAGTATCTCAAACAGCCATTAAAAAAGACTTACGTTATTGTTGCCTACCCTAAAATGATAGAAGTGTTTTCATTATTTATATCTAAATGATACTTACAACAATATATTTATTTTTAAAGTGTTCATTTTTTGACTCTGTTATTTTGAATTTCGTTATTCAGCTCTGGAAAGGTTGCATAATAAAAAACCTAAAGAAGAAGAGGTTTGAAACGATCGGTTCGTTTTTTTCAACATTGTCAAAATTGACAATCGTATCTCACGTTCTTTTTCTTGTTATATTGGTAATCAACAAATTATTTGATTGAAGTGTATGAATTAATATGAAGATTTTATTTTTCGCTGTGTGTGGTGGCGTGCGGACTGCGATTAACCAACCAGAGGCAGGTCCAAGTGGCTTGCAAAAAATACCGACTCGTTCTCCCCGGAACGTTTTGCCTTCACCACAAGCAAAGAGACAGAAACAGAGTCCCTAATGGTGGTGATTTACAGGTTGGTGTGTGAACTTTGCAGCAAGGATGAATTTACGGGTAACATCTAATATTTGTCCCAAGCAGAAAAGGTTGACGACGACTGCTTCTTTGTTTATCGTATTTCTAATCCTAAAAAAACGGACTATAACCATACAAAAGCTCTAGCTCCCAATGAAATACCCTAATATGTCCTATCTTGAAGAATGATTGTGATCGTGTTAGTAGATGGCTAGGATCCCGTGTTGTCTATAATAACCCAGTTTCTTTTACGATTATAAAAATCAACGGGAGTTTGACAATGTCAACGATATAAACAAAAACAGTCATTTAAATTTAAACAAAAACAAATCAAAAATTAAAAAAAACATTTGGAATCGCAATACGCTACCGAACGTGCCCTTGATCGGTTCACATCCCTTTATAGATTAGAGATGCAACGGATAGTTGTTTGGCCGGATACCGGATACCGGATATTCGGCCTGATCATTGGCCGAATATCCGGTATCCGGCCGCCGAATATTCGGCCGGCCAAACGATACCTACATTTTAGTTTGGCGGCGGGCGCGTCGTGCAGGTTTTAACCTGTTACGTATTGTAGGTTCGCGAGAACCGGTTTCTAGGCACGAAACGAGTTTTATTAGGTCAGTGTACGGAACTATTTCGTATGCAGTACACGTGCGCCCGCCTATTTTGCTGAATAGATAAGTTTTTAGTATTACTTGCCATTTTTCAAAGTAAAATACCATACAGAATCACTATTCGGTATCCGGCCGGATAGTGCGCAACTATCCGGTATTCGGCCGGATAGTAAAATAATGGCCGGATAGGCCGGATACCGGATAGCAACCGGATATCCGTTGCATCTCTATTATAGATACACCCTGTATACCGCCCGTCGCTACTATGCATAAGGGGACTGTGAAGTGTGAGGTATGTCGCAACTAGAGATGCAACGGATACTGGTTTGGCCGGCTACCGGATACCGAATATCCGACGATGCAGCCGGCCGGATATCCGCTATCCGGCCAAAAGTTACATGCCTACAGTGTTCGAGATTTGGAACTGGTCTTTTGACACATCGCGACACCCATATAACGTAAATTGGAACTGCTCATCGAAATAATAAAAAAAGTTTCAATCGCTTCCGAGTTACAAAACCCATGCACGCTCTTTTTAGCACTTATAAAATTATTGTCATATTTTTTTACGGCTTATTTGTATAGAAATTAGCATTGAAAACTCGGTATGCAAACCATTACGTCCTACGACTTTTTATTTTTAAATTTAGTGATATACTGCTTTAATAGTTTGGAGTCTGTCAATTTAGAAATAAATCGATATGAATCAAATAATTGTGAATAGGAAAATAACAATGTATTATTTAATTACTGTTACGCTAATACGAAATAGAATCACATCGATCGAAACCGACATATTTGATTGTGCAAAATGTTGCCTTTGAAATATGGCATTGATTTCTGCACGGCGCGCGAGCTCTCTCAATTTTTCTCGCACTATCAGTCTCTCCCTTTACTTACAGGACACTTGTGTTAGCAGACGACAGTGTATATGCTCTCTATTTGATTTCCTAAAAATAATTATTACACTGTAATCAATCGATACCTTTTATTAGCCATCATCAATCGTAATCGGATATTAAGACAATCGATTTACTCTAGCCACATCACTCTTTACATCATATTGGAACTGTCCAAAGACCAGTCCCAAATCTCGTACACTGTAAAATGAAGCACATTCGACCGCAACCGTGCGCGGCGCTCTGTGTAGGTTGCAACTTGTCACTCGCTATGGCAGGCTTTCATAGAAACATGCGCAAATGTTTAAACTGACTCTGATAATCGATTACTTTGTAGTTCGTTATTTATTAACCCTTATTTTACCTACTGTCATTCCCTTTTTACCATTGTAGAATTTTACTATCCTGGTGACTCTTAAAGCATTATCTGAGTGCAGTCTAAATATGGTATAGTCTAAGTATGGTAAAAATATGGTATTTATTTAATCGTATGGCGAAAGCGCCTCTTTCGCCTAAAGTGCTGTCGCTTATTTAGCACCACCGAGGGGACAAGTACAGGGTTGTGGTAGGTAAATCCTGCGGACACGAGCAACAGATTGCCCCCCGGCAACATAGTGTCCCCCTGCATCAGATTGTCCCACGGCAACAGATTCTCCCCCGGCAACAGAGTGTCCCCCTGTAACAGATTGCCCCTACAACAGATTGTCGCCCGGCAACAGATTGTCCCCCGGGAACAGAGTGTCCCTCTGTAACAGATTGCCCCTGCAACAGATTGTCGCCCGACAACAGATTGCCCCCCTGTAACAGACTGCCCCTACAACAGATTGTCCCCCGGGAACAGAGTGTCCCCCTGAATCAGATTGTCCCCCGGTAACATATTCTCTCCCGGCAACAGATGATTGTCTACCGGCAACACACCAATATGGTGTGATTAGTCCGAGTTCACTAGTCAGCATACGCAGCGGCGCTGCCACAAAAATCGAATATCGAAGTTCGTATATCTCTGCATCTGTCGCTCGAGTACCATAAACCATAAGTGCGATAGAGACGAAGATAGACGAACTTCGAGATTCGATTTTCGCGGCAGCGCCGCTGCGTATGATGACTAGTGAACTCGGACTAATCACACCATATTGGTGTGTTGTCGGGGACAATATGCTGCCGGGGGACAATCTGTTTGCCGGGGGACAATCTGTTGGCGGGGGACAATCTGTTGCCGGGGGACAATACGTTCGTTCGTGGTTATAGCTCTGGGCGCCGCGTCACCTCAAAGTGCGTCCCAACATCGACATTGAAATTTCTTGTAAACAAATGTTTGTTTCAGAGCGGTCGAGAAGCCGCCCTTCAAGAAGGACGAAGAAGATAGTCCGATGCCGTCCGAGGACGTTAAAGTGGAGGTCGAGCTGGCGCCAGTCGAGGTGAGACTTAGCTACCTACATATTCACGCCTATAGACCCAAAGGGCATTAAGAGGGAATATATACCTTTGGAATACTTCATACTCGTCCATACATTTCCGATCTCAATGAATTCTTAATAGTAGGTTATTGACACAATGGAAGACTAGAATTATAGGATTTACTTTTTTCAAAATTTGCATTAAGGTTCAACGTCACTGGTTCCTGTCGAGCTGTTGCTAACAGATGTCGCGATATATAAGTTCGATGGTTGCTCATCGTTTTACGCAAAACCGTGACGAGTACCAACATGTGTTTCAAACTGCGGAAGCCGAAGAGCTTGCTACGTATGAATCGCAATCAATCTGCACTAAACAATGTTTCTTTTTAAAATGTAGTCCGAAAATATGCATAAAAGTGCTTTTTCGTGAATTTACGCAGACTAACGTAGCTAAATGTCACTTCGAAGTTTGTCATTGTCAAACATTTTGCATAAATCAAACTAGAGGGCGCAAAACTAAATCTACAGTAGCGCCTCTATTAGGAAATAGCGAAACTAAATGTACTTGTGTCTGGCACACTAGAATGTACGACGAATGCATCTGACTTTTTCACTCATTACCTAATGTCATGCGGTAGCGCAGTGTTATACACTTTTGCTTAAATCTGTCTGTAATGCCATCGTTGAACCGGGTTCAAATCCCGATGAACGTACATCTTTTTTGTTTTTCAATTTTGGATTTCTAAACCAATATGACCGTCTTAACTAACTTAGATTTACTTGTAATGTGCAAAAAAAATTTTTTTCATATTTAACTTGTTTAAGTTTTCTTGATAAGCATGATTTGTATCTAGATTATCCACAAAACCCCCTATATTTTTGGTGGACCTATTCTGTCATGTTACATACTACGTAAATATTATGATGCATAGGTATTTCATTTCAAAAGATGTTACGCCTTCATTTAATTGGAAAATCATGATTCATGAGTATCCGTAGGTTTACTGTTGAAAAATCAAAGTACTACCTTTATCTATTCTATACCCTATTCCACATGATATTAGACAAATCGTGCGTAAATCTTCAAGTCATTCGCGTCATGAAAACTATTTTGATAAACAAAAACATTTACATTGTTCCATTTGAAACACATTAAATAATCGAAATAACACTAGTAAGTACAATATTTATAAAGGAAGATAAAAGAGGTATTTTTCCTTACAAAAATCTAACGTTATAAGGAATAAGGTATCTATACTTAGGAAGTATATTGGTACTTTGATTTGTTATATCCATATTCACCCGCAGTTGCTACATAATTACAATCAGAGAGGCTACGTATTATTCACAAAATGTTTTGTATTCGCCCGTGACTCGCGTCTAAAATAATGACCTCAAAGTTGGTAACAATTTTGCGTTACCGGACGGACGAATTTAGTAAGCTTTGTGAATAATTGGCGAGTTTGTATATCAAAACTCTTAGTGGCCAGTCTCTCGAATCTGGACCTAGACCGCATCAGAAAGAGAGAAATATATCATTTGACAATATGGTACTGTTTTCGATGAACGTCAAAATTCAAAATTCGAATTCGCCTTTTTCACGCGTTTACGTTTCTATACGTTTATGATGCTTTCACTCATTCATTACTAATCTTCAATGGCTGGGTTATGGGCATTTGCTTACAAAATTATTGAATGTCTTGTTTAGGTAAATATGAGATGAAACTTATCTGTCGAACCCACGACCGCCGTTTGACAGTCGCATGCCTGAACCACTATGCTACCGGAACGATTATTGTAAAGTGTTATTTATTTGTATCTTTGTATGTACGGTATAACCTCCGAAACCACTTATCCGATTATAAAAAATCTTTCACTGGTGTTGCTTACTGGGGGGACATAGCCGTGCTTAGGCATAGTAAGTATACTTAGGTATACTTACTATGCCTAAGCTGACTTTATACGCAAAAAACAAACTCGGATTTTTAGACAGATTTGACTGCGTACTAAGTTAAATGCAGTTTTTATTCTTTCTAAAATCGGTCTGGGTGACTCCTTAGAGCAAATTTCCGTGTCCCTTATAGTTTCGGATTGAATGTCACTCTGTATAATCTTCAAATCAGCTCACAAAATTTCCCGAGAATCGGTTGAGAAATAGCTACCTACGACATATAGAGGAGAAGTCTAGACAGCCGGACATACGAAAGAATATTTATTTATTTAATTTTTGATTTGAACAAAAGAACAACTTATCGTACAAAAGGCGGACTTAAAGCCGTAAGCATTTACCAGTCAACATTTGGGCAAAGCAGACAAATTTTGGTCGGTGCAACTACAGATATAAACACACAGTGGTTATACATACATAATAAATAACGACAATAGACAAATAAATAAAATACATATAAATACCTTCATACAATATATATGTATATATATAAACAGACGAACATCGAGAACAGAAACACTAAAAATTTACGGCTCTGCTAGCAAACAACTTGCGTAAAGTAAAGATCTTTTAAACGCGAATCTGGAAATCTGGATTAATTGCCTAGCTGAAATGAAAATCTTCGTTCGTCTCGCTCGCTCGTTCAATTAAGTATATGGATATTGTTATCGATTCAGTTTTTAATAATTGGCGAACACTTTTGTTTTCAAAGGCTGACTTACGAGCATGGACTGATTTCGGTTACGTTATACCGGTATGGAATCGGTATTCCATTACAATAGCGTTATATTGTAAAGGTTAGCCGCGCCGCCAACGTAACGGTACCGGATCCGGAACCGTGTAGAAATACATATCGGTTACCGGTATTTATTTTTAATTTTACTGAAACTTTTATAATTCCTTTTCCAAACCGGTATAATTATGATACCGTTATTTTTTTCATTTAATTCTCGTCCATGAGAGGAGGTCTGTGCCCAGCAGTGGAACGTAATATAAACTGATATATTATTTACTATGCCAATTTACACGAAGTCATTATTATAATCGTCAAAAACGAAATAGATATATACCTTCAATATCAGATGATCCTCAATGCTGGTAGCATTGAATTTTGATATTGGACCTAAATACCGGGATTACCGGGGCTTCGATAATAATACCTATCAAGATTTGGTTACAAATTATAGTGCATTTTTTTAGGATTAGAAATGCGCTAAACAAAGAAGAAGTTGTCGTCAACCTTTTCTGCTTGGGATAAATATTGAACAGACACGGTTTGTTACACGGAAATTCATTATTGCTGCAAAGTTCACACACCAACTTGTAAATGTTGAACACCAACGTTTCTCATTTGTTGTTAATGGACTTTGTTTCTGCCTCTTTGCTTTTGTTGAAGGTAAAACGTTCGGGAGAGAACGAGTCGGTCTTTTTTGCAAGCCACTTAGGCCTGCCTCTGGTAGCTCCATCGCAGTCTGCACACCACCACACACAGCGAAAAATAAAATCTTAATATTAATTAACAAATAGATACTCGTTTAATAATCTCGTGATCTGAATTCAATAATTTGTTGATTAGCAAGAAAACAAGAAAAAGAACGTGATACGATTTTCAATTTTGACAATTTCGATAGCGAAAAATACGAACCGATCGTTTCAAACCTCTTCTTCTTTAGGTTTTTTATTTAAGCAACTTTTCGAGAACTGAATAACGAAATGTAAAATTATAGAGTTAAATAATAAATACATTCAAAATAAATATATTGATTGTTGTAAGTACTATTTAGATATACATAATAAAAACACTTGTATGTGGAACAACACAGCTGTGTGGCATAAAGTGTCTTATATAAAAGACCTCGTGCTTTGTGCTTTATCCTTCTTTCTAATGCTAAAATAAAGCACTATAAAGTTCACTTTTTCTTGTAAAATAAGTCTGAAATTAAAAGTGTAAACAATACATTTGTGTTTTTGTGTTTTGGATTTACATTATTGGAAGTTTTACACCTTATTTTTTTGTCCAAACATTACTAGTGGTATATTACCTAATATAAAATTAAACACTCATCTCTCACAGCAAAACCAACCTATTTACTTAAAAATACCTATGGGGCTGTTTTCGACCACTGCTTTTATCTGTTCAGGGAGTCATTGTAAATTTGGAAACTGTCTATACAATAGAATTAGTGCCCTCCCTGAACCGATAGTAGTAACAGTATATTTTTTTAGATGCATAATAATTTTTTTAACATTCATGTTTACAACCAAAGGTTTAGTACTTAAAGTTTTATTTCAGGTAACGTTTGTGTAACCAGGTAACAACCCTAAAAACTACGTTTTTTTGAGAAAAAAGAAAAAACTTAGTAGAAAAAAAAATCAATATATCATTTTTTTCCTACATTCCCCATTTACGGTATTCTACGTTCATTCATAGAAGTTACCCATTCTAGCGGAAGCCCATTTTACCTTCTAACAGTTCAAATAGTGCTCCTACCACCAGCGACAATAGTGGAAAAGCGATTATTCTTCAGTAGAAAAATTACGTAGGACAGACAATAACAACTAACAAATAAATTTAACTACATTAGATTATGCGTTCCTTTTTTTTACAAATGCATGTCAATTTTTTTTTTATTAAAAACTAGATTCCACTCACGGTTTCGTCTGCATGAACCTGGGATAAAAAAAATGTCCTATATTTTAATCTAGGCTCCTCCTAAGGCTCAGCAAATATTACAAATTGGCACTGGAATTGGAATCGCATTGTGTTGGAAATAGAGTTGACTTTCGTTTGTTTTGAAAAGTGCCCGAAACAAAACAAATTCAGCTCTATTCCAGTTGAATATAATTTAAATGCCTTCGACAGAATAAGTCCCATGAGTAGGCCCATGGGCTTTAAGAGGTTAGGCAGGCAATAAGGTTGCGCAGTTTAAGCGTGATTGAGTTACGAACATCCAAACATCTAAACATTCAAATATTTATACATATAAACATCTAAACTTTCGCATTTACAATACTAGCAGGATAAAAATAATAATAATACACTTATTTCGACATTGGTCCTTTTAAATTCTGGTATTAGAATATTGGAAAAATCGGTAGGAGATTCCGGGATTTCGGGATTCCATGATGGTGGTTTGCATTCCCTATCTGTACCTAGTATGTTAATAATAGCATAATTAATTAAATATATTGGGTTTCTCCGGGACATAGCTGGCTGCAGCTTTATATTTTATATCATTTTTTTCGGTACCGTAAATACGGTTTCATAAAAGTTACAAAGGTAACCGATATTTCAGCTTCGGCGTGGAGGGCAAGGTCGACCCGCTTAAGAACAAAAAAATATCTAAGTAAGTATCGAAATAATACCGGTTTGAAACCGGTATTAAAAAGATATCACAAGGCTTTAAAAAAATACCGGTAATGGACATTTCTAACTGGTTGCGGCACTGTTATGCTGTCCCCTAACCACTTTGCCTAACCACCGGTCGTAACTGGCATCAGTCCCTGCACCGAAGAATGCCTACGAGTGTATAATTCTACCCTCACAACATTGTACTCGTAAAGAAGAAAAATTGTGACTTAGTTAATTTACATTTTGGGGGTAATCTAATATTCTAGTTGAACAGTCGATTCCTAAATAGGTTGCAGTAGGTAATTTACTGTCAATCGATGTGCAGTCGACTAAAGCGAATGTTTAAATTTATCAGGTACTTACACTCCCAATAATTGTCTGTTATATTTAATGCTACATAACGTAACATTCACTCAATCGAAACTTGCTTATAATCTGCAAGTTGGAAATTCAAACGGTTCATTTGATCAACAGCACCCCTTTCTTCCCGTGGGTGTCGTAAAAGTCGACTAAAGGACCAATGTTGAAGTTAGATGTGGGCGATGGGCTAGCAACCTATCACTGCAATATCACATTTTGTCGATATTTTATACCAACATTAAGGCGCTGAAACATACGTTTCAGGTGTTCTGCCTACCCCTTTTAGGAATAAAGGCGTGAATGTATGTATGTATGTATGTATGTCATTTGATCAAAACCTATATATGTATACGTTCGGTAGCACAGATTACGTTTCAATATTGGATCTTACTTCTTTCTAATAAGACGCAAAATGTACCTATGCATAGTTATCGTTCCGTGGACAAAAGAGCAAAGCATTGAAATTCATTCATTGTTGCTTGAAATTCAGTCTATCAAAAACAAATGACATTGCTCTTACGTCATTACCAAAATGAGCAGCTTAGCAAGATAAAAAATAATGCTATCTCTTTCACCACAAACTAAAGGTGTTTGTACGATGGTGTCACCGTCTGGTGATTATAATTACTACTATTCACTCCGCTATCTAACTAATCTTGTTTGATATTAAAGACATCTAGTGAAGGTTTTAGGCAACGTGCTGTCATTGTGACGCGGCCATGTCATTTACACGGACAGTGTCTAACTCACGCACACATACAAGGCTCGGAGTAAAATTTTATGAATTTCAAATGCCTATTGTTTGAATATTACTGGTTTTTGCGTGTATTTATTCAAACTGCGGGAGAAGAGGGTCATATATTATCTAAATATCACAATTTCAAGTTCCTGACATCGATAGATTAGACGTCTAGTCCGAACGAAAATTGTATGGAATTCGTCAGTGACGTTGCACCTTAAATGAAAATTTATAGGCATCTAAATTTCTATTGAAAGGCGAAACCGTTATACCTGGATTATATTATGCTAAAGCGATTGACATCAAAATCAAAGTGATTTGTTAACATTTAGTTCGTGGAAAACGTTTTCTCCCAAATGGAAATTACATATAAAAAGTACCTATCGTCAGTCGCGATACTAGCTATACTTCCCTCTCCCTCTTCCCTAAGCAGAAGCTACGATAGCCTAGTGGTTCAGGCATGCCGGCTAGTAGCGGTAGGGCTGTGCATCGCACACAATTACGTTTCATATAGACGATCCGTTCTACGTAGTAACAACATAATTTAATTGATCGCACTTCATTTATAGGATAACAAATTTTACAACATTTTGCTAACACGACGAAAGAAGTAATCCCATTGCAAAATATGAACTGTATGTATGTATGTAAGCACTTTATTGTACACACAATAACAGGTTAAAGAATATACATGTCACACAATAATCCAGTACAAAGGCAAACTTATCCCTATAAAGGATTTCTTCCAGCTAACCTAGCTATTGTGAATTGTTTTGTAAAAACTTAATCTGCATTCATGTATTTTTTTCTTAATCCTGACTTACCAGCTATCGTATTTGTTTTTTTATCATATTATATTATTACTTCAAAAATGGATAAATTTGATAACAAACACAAAATAAAACAATTATAATTATGGATGTTCAGTTATGCGGTCCGTCGCCAACCCTATCCCGCTCTATGATTGCCAAAAAATGTCGGCTGACGTCATCACTTAAGCAGTGAACCTTCTATACCTTTAAGTAGTATTAATTATTCTTAGTACTTACTACTTACATGTTTATTTATCGTTAGGTACAACCTATCGAAGAAGAGAAAGTCCACGACGAGATTCCTGTAGAAGAAGTAACGGTATGTGCTTTATTATACACCACTTGCTTCCCCCTCCTGTTGAACTCCTGAAGAGTTCGAAACATGTCGCCTGTAATAAAGAAGAAAAGAAAGAAAGAAAGAAAAGGTTTATTTGGCACAATTTCAATATCAGTAATTACCAGAGGTCTCCGCACTAGGCTTCGCCTGTATCGCGGGGAACCAAATACAGGTTACATTTTAGAATTTAGTTACAAATTACAAAAGGAAGAACAAAACAAAACAAAGGAACTTAAATTTAACGTTGCAATTTTATATTATAAGTACACTGACCTATGCTTCTTAAATTGCATTATCTAAAATAGCTTCCGTCTCGGCGTAATTTAACGAAAGGTGAAGATTATTAATTAGTTTTTTTGCCTCATTTATAGTGCAACCCTTAAGGTTACAGTGTTTTAGAATAGCATTATAAGTGGATATCCTAATGTACTCTCCGAATCGCTTACCAAAAGTGGAAAGTACTCTAGGAACTGGTAGGGCAAATACGCGTTTTTTAAGTAGATTACTGTAGCACGATAAAGTTTTGGATGATTTATGAGTAACTAAAGAAATTTTGAGTAAGAACAATTGACGAACGGAAAGAACACGAGCTTCGGCATAGAGAGCTGTAGTTGGATGACGGAAGATTTTTTTAAACATTACTTTGAGCACAGACCGTTGAGCCCTTTCAATTTCTAACATAGAGGTCTTTGCTGCACTGCCCCACGCTGTAATGCAGTAGCTGATTACTGATTGGCACAGCGCGACGTAGACCATGATATTTGACATTTGACTTTGTCATTTAATCGAATTGCGGCGAATTAAGGCGAATGTTTGGATGTTTGTTACTCCTTAAGGTGGTTCGATTTCCATATAAAACGTTATTTGACATTTGCAGGCTAACGGCGTGATTTTTTAAGAAACTTATGTAACCAACTTTCATAAATTGACTTTCCATTTGTGCGAAATTCCCCCTTTCCTTGAATAAACTTGTATAAACTAGAATAATTTTAGTTATTAGTTTGTGACGTCATACTTTGGGAAAACCCTTTTTTTTTCAAATTATTATTCCGGTTATTATTCTGGTTTTTCGTTAGCAGCGTTACTGCTTAAAAATAAAAATTAAGTTTATTCTAATCAACGGAATCACTTATCTGATTTAAAATTTATTTCACCTGTGTATAGAATGGACTATATTGGATGGATATTTTATTCCGCCGGTTTGCCTGCATTCTTTATAATACGCAGGCAGCGAGTTATTACCGACAAAGTGTAATAGGGAAGATGCAATATTTTAATTTTTACTTTTATTTGAAAGAATCGCATTTGAGAATAGACCACGAAAGTATTAAAAAATTACAATACTATAATTTGTAGTAAAAAAATACTGTTACAAACTGACAATTTAAACTTTCGCGCCTAAACGGGTCTACAGTCTACAGTAGCTGTGACGTCACTCATGTGTGTCAATCCCCATATTTGTTTGTCCGTGGTTCGTCCCTAGATGTCATAGAGTTGCCTAAGTTTTGTTTGAATTTGGCAGGAGTGATTGTCGGATTAAAAAACGTTCCGTTTCACGTTACTTCAAATCGTAATTATTGTTTGCAATTAGTATGAAGTAAAAACGTTTCAGTAGGTATTATTTTATGTTTTTTATACATTTTTGTCACAAAATAATGGTAAATATCATAGCTGCATCTTCCCTATTCGAGAAAATTCACCTCAACTTGACTCCAAAGACAGACTTTGAATCGAATCTCCCCTATTTACCACAAACATATGCTATAATATATATAGGACTGATGACCTCGGAAATGTCGCGGGAGTCCACGAGATGCGGGTGGCGCAGGTCATTGTGGCACTCTTTGAGGGAGGCCTATGTCCAGCAGTATACGTTCGGCTGATATGATTATGATGATGATATGTTGCTATGGATCCCCAGGTAACGGAAGAGCCCGTGCCGGAACCGCTTCCGGAAGAAACCGTGCCTCAACCGGAAGAGATCAAGATCGCCTTCCCGGAAGTAAAGTTCCCTACGCCGGAAATAAAGGTCATACAGCCGGAGGTACTGAAGGTAACACAAGATTTATTACAATTGTATTAGAACCCAAGTAGCAATGCTTTTACTGAACTAAGTCTTGTAGATATCTAGAAGTCAAAATCACGAATTTGAAGCCTTGTCTTGGCCAAGACCTCCCCGGCCCTCTAGATATCCCTAAGACAGTCCTCAAGACAATGTTTAGTAAAAGTGGGCACAGGCGCTTACTTCAAGATTAAGTATCAGTTAAGACTAGTTTCTGAGGTGAACTTCAGTCAGACTTAAGAATACAGCATTTAAGAGTACTTTAATACTTCTTTCTAGATATCTTGTAGGTTCACTTCATACTATTTGAGGCTATCTTTAAGATGTCTACAATACTAAGTTAAAACTTCAATAAATGACAGTCTTCATTCTAACTTGATCTTAAGATGACTTAAACAAATAAAAGATAACCCATAATTTCCTTAACACAGTTTTTTTGTAGATATAAATGGTGAACTTACCAGTTCAAAACATAAATCTCTAATGGATGATTAAAAAACACTGAACACAACACTATAACAACGATTTTGTTGATAACCTAGTGCTAAAATATTAAACGCACATCGGCCACTCGAATGAAATATCTTTAGATCACTATAAAACGAATGGGCCCCGTGAAATATAGTGAAAAGCGTATTTATTTCGATGTTAATTATTCACAAAAAAAAACGCAAGATAGAATACGGAAATATTTGATTGCTAAGTTCTTTCTTTACTTGTATGTTATTACTACATAACTTTTTCAACACTTTGATCTTTTACTTTGTCTATATTATCGGAAGAGGACCGGCGTAATGTATTTGTTTATTTTTATAAAAGTGCAAAATGGCGTTAAATCTGGTTTGTCTTCAAAAAAGCCAACTTTAGCTAATCTGTACTTTTTTAAGGATTAGTTAAGAGAAGTAAATTCAAGTTTGCCTTAAAATGTTCATCTTTAAGGCATACTTGTCTAAACTCGTACTTAACATTGAATTGATGTAGTATTACTTAAAACAAATTAGTCTGAACTTAGTATTTAATTTGATTTTCAAAATACCCAATTGCCTTGATATTTTCCTATGTTTATTCTTGTTTTGTTCGTGTCGGTGAACGGTTTACGCGAGAGTTAGCCATATATTACATAATTTAGCATTGTATTTTTTGCCAGTGAAATCAAAAACCAATATTTTTTAATAGCTGTGATGAGTAACTTTCATGTATTTTTAGCCTAGTAAACATGATTATCAGTATCAGAAGAAGGTGCAATTCTAGTAAAATCTGTACAGTCAACTTCATAAATATACAATGCGTCCCAAGACCGTCCGTTTTTTTAGGATTAGAAATACGGTAAACAAAGAAGCAGCGTCGTCAACCTTTTCTGCTTGGGACAAATATTAGATGCTACCCGGAAATTCATCCTTGCTGCAAACACACACCAACTTGTAATAAATGTTCACCACTATATGTTTCTCATTTGTTTTCAATCGACTGTGTATCTGTATTTACATTTATATATTTAAATACATTTAAACATTTTCAATTAATTACTTGCTTCGTCTGGGAATCGAACCGACTTAAATGTGAACTAAATCATCCAGTATTTTTATGATGCGAATTGAAAGAATGGACAAAAAGTTATAATTCTTCTTAAGTAACATACTACCTTAAAATGTAGGAATAACGTAAAATGTATCATTTTAATCAGATAAATAAAATACTTGAAACTGTCGAAGTCAATTGAGTATTTTTTGTAAATTAATTAATTAAATACTGAAAATGCGATCCTTGTTATCTTATGCAAATCATCAATATTTTAACAAGTTCGCTGCGTGCTGATTTTCCTATCATATGCTTTAAAGAGATGAGATAAGAAATATCTCCGCGGCGGAGCAACAAAACTTAATTTTCCAATAATATCCTCGTGCTCATACATAATAGAGAGAGAAGCAGAGTTTCTGAATGAATTTCTTACTCGGATTAGTACAAATGATTAATATTACGTTATTATTTTCTTTTAAGATACTATGTTACTAAAGAAGAATAATCTTTTTTTCCATTATTTCGTTTGGCATAAAAAAACACAGGTTTTAAAAAAATTGAAGCAAGATGCTTTTTATTAGAAAATCTTTGAATGCAGTATTAGATTTTTTTTGACATAAATTCTTATTTCAGCATAATATCCTATATACGATATTTAAGGTACTTTCTCTTCATTTCGCATAGTCTTGGGACGCCCTGTATACTTTGTAAAGTGACAAAAATATCTGTACGCGCTTGTCAAAGGAGTCATGTACTTAGCCTAGTTGGTAGTGACCCTGCTTACGAAGCCGGAGGTCCCGGGTTTGAATCCCGGTAAGGGCATCTATTTGTGTGATGATCATTAATATTTGTTCCTGAGTCATGGATGTTTTCTTTGTATTTCAGTATTTATTTATCGATTTAAGTATGTATATCATCGTCTAGTACCCATAGTACAAACTTTGCTTAGTTTGGGACTCGATCGATTTGTGTAAGATAGTCCCCAAATATTTATTTATTTATTTTATTTCAGCATATTTTGTCACTGAGTGCGTATAGGTATATTAAATGGTGACTAACTACATACCTATACATAATTAATGATCAGCTCGTCATTGTAGTCAAACTTTGAATTTTCCTCTTATGTTATCAATCTTTTACTATACATGGAGTGTGTCATAATGTTTCTAGGGTATACGATCGGCACGGCTATCACAAGACGGCGCGCAAGCTCTCTCGATTTTTTCTCGCACTATACCTCTCTTTCTAAGTTTTCTAATAAGAAAGAGACGGATAGTGCGAGAAAAATCGAGAGAGCTCGCGCGCCGTCTTCTGACAGCCGTGCTGCTCAACTGCCCTTTAATGCGAGACGGTACCTAGTACCAGACATTCGGTTAACTCACAGCGATTTTATATTGTTCTATTCTATTCGTCTACGAAAGGCACCAGACCATTTAACATTTTTTATTCAACTTTCTTTGGTTTTATTCGGCTAAACTCGTCCCTTTAAAACGAATTCCACTTAACACACACTTATCGGAGTAATAATGGTATTTTAATTAACTGGACACAGATGAACTTAAGGCAAATATGTCTACAACTTGATTGAAGTTTGCTTTTTAATGCTTTTTCTTTTAATTCGATCTAAACCCTCCCTTCTTAATTCAAACAAGTTCTTACTGACACTTCACGTATACTGAGTATAGTAATATAAAAATTCCAAGGCATGCCTTGAAGACATACTTCAGACAAGATTGATTTGGGATTTCCTAACTCTTAAGAATTTCTAGGCATTTGTTGAAGAAATACTTTAGTCAAAATTTATTTGGCATTTCCTAACTCGGTTTTCGATAAGAGAGATTTCTTTTTCCTAAGTTAATCTGAAGTCTCTCTTCTTAATTCAAATCAGTTCTTACTGACACTTCACGTAAACTTAGTATAGTTAAATCAGAATTCACAGGTATGTCTCGAAGACATTCTTCAGTCAAAATTGATTTGGTACTTCTGAACTCGGTTGTCGATAAGATATGTTTTTTTATTATCTTAAGTCAATCTGAAGTCTCGCTTCTTAATTCAAATAAGTTCTTACTGACACTTAACGTAAACTGAGTATAGTAACATAAGAATTTGTAGCCACTTGTTGAAGAAATACTTTAGTCAATGTTTATTTGGCATTTCCTAACTCAGTTTTCGATAAGAGATAAATTATTTTTTCCTAAGTCAATCTAAAATCCCTCTTCCTAATTCAAATAAGTTCTCATCGATACTTCAAATAAACTAAGTATAGTAAAAACAGACTTTATAGGCGTTTGTTTAAGTCATAATAAAATAAATAAAATAGCCTTTATTGCTGAGGTTTACAATTTTCAAAAACTTATACTACTTAAAAATAAATCTTATTATTTACTGCTTTTTATTTGCTTTCCATCGACAACCTCAACTTGTCCTCCGACAAAGGCTTCTTCCAAAGCTTTCCACACCTTGCGATCCCTCGCGTCCCGCAGCCACACTCCTCCACCAGTCTTTTTAAGGTCATCTGACCATCTTAGAATTGGTCTTCCTCTTTTTCTCTTAGTTCCTCTTGGATACCACTCAACTACTTCTTTTGTCCATTTATCTAGATTTTGTCTGATCATGTGGCCTGTCCAGCGCCACTTTTGTTGTTTCACGATCTCCCCAATTTTTTTGCTCTTTGATTTGGTTTTTAGTACGGATAATTTAACTCGGTCTTTAAGCTTTATATTTAGCACGCTCCTTTCCATGTGGTTTTGACATGTAGCTAGTTTCTGATAGTGTTTTTTTGTAAGTGCCCAAGTTTGACATCCATAAGTTATCACCGGTATAATGCACGTGTCGAAAACCCTAAATTTTTGGCTTGTTGGTATTTCCTTTGCCTTCATAACTTCTTTTAGTGACCAAAACTTCTTCCATGCGTTTGTGGTTCTTTTTTCGATTTCTTTGTTTGTTTGGTCTAAGGGTGATATAATCTGTCCAAGATATACATATTCCTTAACATAATCAATGGTGCTTCCGTTTATTAAGATCTGCTCTTCATTACTGTTATTTGTCAATAGCTTTGTTTTTGACATATTCATAGATAGACCGACCCGTTTGCTTTGGATATCAAGTTTAAGTCATACTTTACTCAAATTTGATTTGGCATTTTGGCAAATTTAACTCGGTTTTAGAAACGCATACTTGTCTAAAGTAGAATTATTATGATACCAATTAGACTTAAAGTAAAAGTAGGCTTAAAAAAATCTTTTCTGTCCTAGTCAAAACTAAGTAAAGGCGGATTACAGAACTTTTAGATTTAGCCTTAGTCGCGATTGCTACTTGGGAAGTATGCAAGTATCATGATGAGTATAAAAAAAGTATCACTTTGCCGTCAGTCCGGCCGTCCGTCTGTCAAGACCCTTTTTCTCAGGAACGCGTGGAGGTATGAAGCTAAAATTTACACCAAATACTCAGGTCTACTGGCCCTTTGGAGCTGTGAAAAATCAATAGTCAGGTCTAACCTTTAATACCTACGTCCTACAGGTTTGTACGGAACCCTCGGTGCGAAAGTCCGACTCGCGCTTGGCCGGTTTTTTTAATTTTATTTTTCACGTACATTTTTGGAGATTCGTCCACTATGTTAGGCACGCTCCTCAATTATATTAGGCACGCGTGTAGTGATTTTGGCATTTCCTATTATAACTCGTGTATTTACACCCGGAATCATAAAGGTGAAGTCGTGGAATTGATGATTTTTGATGAGATTTGAGGAATGCTCAGTAACCTTGAGCGAGCGTGAGGGCACTATTACTGTGCGCGTGCGACAGAGACAAGTAGAAATAGGCCAATGCTCGTTTTTCGCTGTGCTTGACGGCCGGCCTTTACACATATGGAATGTTCCCTAATAACGCAGTAATGACAACCATTTAGTCTCGCCAGTACGAGTAACTACCCCGCCCAACAAGCTGGCAGCCGTTTGTGTGATAAGCACTGAATATTTTGTTTCCTAATCTTGGTAGTTGTCTATGTACGAATATCGTACGACTACATTGGTGCATTATTGTTGAGGAATGGAAGTAGGCAATTGCAGGCTGTAGTTTATGTGACACCATCAATTGCCGTTACAGTGGGACCCGTTAGGTACTAATTTTAAAATTTGAGAATCAATGAATATTTTGATTTGAGATGATGACCACAGATGACTTATGAAATTCCTCAATTATGTAGGTACTTAAAAGTACAAAAGTACGTCCCAGATTCTGATAAGATGTCGTTGAAATTGCAACTAATGAAGTGCCAAAGGTGATCCTTGTGGAATCGACGGAAGTCCTCAAATATTACGAGTATCGGGCCACATACAGCGATTGGGTTTTTTTCTCTAACAATCAACGCATTAGCACTCTGAAATCATTCCTGTGGTAAAGTGCAAAAGAAATGTGGAAATGTTCTCGTGGCTTGGCGGAGTACCAAATTGAAGTCGGTTAAGACTTTGTTTTTAAAGTAAAGTATCTAAACCTAGATTCAAAATTGGCTGTCAACGGAATTTTTGTAGTGATCTTAAGGGGTTCCCATACGCCAATGACCTTTAATCTGAATCCCTTACTTTTCTAATGTTTTTTGTAGTTTATTATATTAACAACAACGGTTTTAAGCATTATAGTATCTCATATTTACTTCAAAGTTCAATGTTTTCGAGATATTTGGCATCAAAGTTGAACTATTTTAGGCCATAAAACTGGTTTTCTGGCCATAACTTTTGTGTTAATAAGTAAGATTATAAAAACGCATATCAAAATTATAGGTAAGTTGTATGTATGAGTAGGTATGAGTTACAGGTGTATAAAAATTTTAATGAGGATGGAGTGCCGGGTTTTGTATTTTTAGACACCTTTCTTTAAAAATGGATAAATAATTGTGTATTAACATTTTTCAAATTATTCAATATCAATTACGTTAAACAGGAATCAAACTTTCCCATACCTGCACCTGGAAGGCTTCAATAAACCGAGGACGAGTATCGAAACGAAAACTACTAAATTTCGTTGATTTTTGACGGGAGCCCCTTAATCGATCATGATCTTTGATTAACTTCTTACACATGGAAACGTCTATTTTGACAGCCCAAGGAGGAAGTGAAAGAACCGGAAGCTCCACCGCCGCAAGTGCAACCGGAAGTTGAGGACGATGTCCCGGAACTGGTGGAGGAGGTCGCAACGGAAGTTATAGAAGAAACTATGTAAGTTGATATCAGACTACGGGTAGGTAGGGAATATAAGGATCCCTCGTATTCATAAAACTTTGTAGACTACTGTTAGCTGAGATCCAGAGGCCGTACCAAGTAGATGGTCGGACCAGCTAACGAAAGAACCATAGAAGTCTAAGTAAAATGGCGCAAAATGGCCCCACAGAAAGGGTGCCATTGCCATTATGCGTGGTTGGGGGCGGGGTTGTAAAAACGATGCCAGGCAACCGTTTAGTTCGAACATGCGTGTACCGGGTTTATTACTGGCTAAATTAGCAACAATTATGGCAACACTAATCAATTTCCACTCTGTCATGTTGACAACGTGGTCGGTGATTTTATTTAGAGGAATAAGTAATCCTTCAGACTTTCTCTCCGACAAATACTTGGTCCCCGTGTGGTGTCGGGTTAGAATATCACCACCCCCTTTCCTCCCGTGGGTGTCGTAAGATCTCGACTAAGGGAACAGGGTTGAAGTGTGTTGTGGGCGATGGGCTAGCATCCTGTCACTGCGATATCACATTTTGTCGATCTTTTATACCCACATTTATGCTAACAGTAGCACTGGACACAAGTTTCATGTGCTCTGCCTACCCCTTTTAGGGGTAAAGGCGTGTATGTATGTATGTAAATACTTCGTCATATTGTTAATCACTTTTCTTCAGTCACATTTGATAGTTTTCGACATTTTAACGCAATACAACACATACCAACGGTGAAGGAAAAACATCGTGAGGAAACCGGTCTAATCTCAATAAGGTCTAGTTGTCCCTCTGGGTTGGAAGGTCAGATGGCAGTCGATTTCGTAAAATTAGTGCCTACGCCAAATCTTGGGATTAGGTGTCAAAGCGGACCCCGGGCTCGTTAAGGGTGCAACCGGGAATAACGCTAGGATAATGATGACCAACGACACCTCACTTTGACAGAAATTGACAGATGGCATTAATGACGTCTTCAAAGTTACTGTTGCCAGTTGAAGAAATTAGTTCCAATAGTTTTCCGCAATATGGCGAAGTTTTTTTTTCCTCGTCGGACTATATATAACATTTGAATGGAAAGTTCACACATTGAGTATGTTTTCAGTGTTGCACCCTCGCCATTGCCCTCGCCACCGGAACCGGAAGAGCCTCAACCGCCCCTGCCGCCCCTCCCGCCCCTGCCCCCGCCGCTGCCCGAAGACGAGCCCGAGCCAGCTGTGCTCGAGGTCATTGACCCCGACAGCATCCCGCTGCCCAGCGACTCGCCGCCGGACCACAATGTCATAGGTAATCGATTATAGACTTTATTGCAAAGAGGTAAGGTTTTTCTACTGAGGAAGCGGTAGCACCTCGACGAAATCTCGACTGAGGAGGAATCCAGACCAGCTGTGCTCGAGGTCAATAACCCCGATCGCTTTCGATGAATTACGGCGCGCGTGCTGTTACGCGTCGAGATAGACTATCTGTCTCTTTCTGTTTAAAGTGCAGTATGAAGTTCTTCAAGAAAGAAAACATTCATCGAGCTGATCTGATGATGGAAACAAGGCCATGGGAATTCGTATTTAACCGACGTAACCCCGTTGACCTTCACCAGGTTATCAGTCCACCATGTGGGGAGCCCACACACGCCGCGCCTTCCAGTACGAGGTTGCCACTCGAACCTTTGCGCCCCAACGGCCATCGGTTCTACGTGCTATGTGCCGCGCCCGCTGCCACTCATGTTTAGCGATTCTGAGGGCTGTATCGGTTACCTTGGTTCTGCTGCGGATAGCCTCATTCTCTCGTAAAGTTCGCGTGGATGCGGGTGGCGCAGGACCGGTCACGTTGGCACTCTTTGGGGGAGGCCTATGTCCACCAGTGGACGTCTTTCGGCTGATATGTTGATGAACCCCATTGAGTTTGGGCTCGTTAGAATCGTCACAATTAGTAGTTGATGACCGTATTCAGAAAAGTACAGTCGGCGATAAAAGCTAACACCATTTTTTTTGTATTCGATAGATTTTTATTTTTTAAAGTGTAAACTATCTACAAGCTTAACCATTTTCAGAAATCCCGCCCCAACAACCACCGCTCCCCCCGCTGCCGCCTGAGCCGCCATTGCTGGAAGAGACCATAGAGAATATAGCGGAGGAGGTCAACGCGGAACAGGAAGTGAAAGAGGAGGAAAAGGACGTCAAAGATGAGGATGCTGAGGTCAGTTTAGTTGTAAAAAAAGTTGTGCTGTACTCAGTGAAATCTCTTCACTAAGTTGTCATCGTGGGCAGGAATTAATTTAATAATGAATACTTTCTCCAATAAGGAGTATCGGGTATCGCACAGAGGTTGGCAGAAAAGTGAACCGAAGGGCGATTACTCAACCGACAAGAGCCTAGCTCTTAAAATAATGATATGTTGTATTTTTTTAAATCTAGTAGATTTAACATAAAATCATAATGTAAAGTCACGGGACAAAAATATCATTAGAATTATTGAATTTATATATATTTACCTACTTTTCTTGAATATAACATTTATTTTCTAAAGTATATACAAGATGATAACATTAACTAAATTTAATTAAAGCTAAGTTAAATCTAAAAAAGGCCCTCGTGGCATTGTACCGAGGATGCTGGCGGCATTTCCTCGCTGAATTGCAATGCTGATGCGTTGCGCGAGAAAGCCGCCATCAGCTCTTCGGTCACCAGTTACGTCAACCAGACGTTTCGCGATTTCCGCAAATAACTTTTGCGAACTAGGACCCCATGGACTGGGGGTCTCTTTTCTTTATATTTTTCAATAATTTTTACTTTACTGCATTTATCTCCTTAAATTGTCGTCAGTTTACCATTTATATGAGTGAATCAACTTTTTTATGTTGCTGGTTGTCAGGGATACTCTCTCCTGGCTCACTTTTGACAACCGTTATTTTACGGATTTTAATCCAATGCAACAATCTGCTGTAGAGATTTGTATGCTACCATCTCGCTCGGACGTGGTATTATTATTACCATAGCTTGTCCTGAGTATTATAGTTCCATGAGGCCACAGAGGTCAGTCCAACGTTACCTTACCCACAGGACTCCATCCCGCTGAAGAACATGATCAAGGAGGAGGTCTCGGAGGCCGGAGAGGCCAAAGAGGAGGGAGAGCAGTTGGAGCGAGCGGACACTGACGACGACACGCCGATGGAGGTTAGGATGGTGAGTGTAAAAGAGGTGAGAGAGGTCAAAGAAGTCTTTTGACCTCTTAGACATCTTTGAATTATTTGTATTCTCTGAAACTAAACATGCGAAAGAAGTCAAAGAGGCCGAAGGGTGTGGTTAGAGCTATGAGATTAGTTGGTTGAGATGTGAGAGAGGTGATGACAACACGCCTGTGGAGGTTAGAATGGTAAGTGCGAGTAGAAGAAGTGAAAGAGGCCGATGGGGAGCAGTAGGAGTGAGAGGACATTGATGACGTCACGCCCACGGTGGGGGGCCCACAGTCATCTATTTGATAGAAATGCTAAATTCAAGACGAGCAGCTACGGCGACAAAGAGTCGACATTTTCACCGTTTTTCAAAAAAACAGATTCATTGTTAATAGTTTCGCGAAATGTAAAAAGTTTTGGGTGTAGGCGATAGTTGCATCGCCTACACTTTATTTCATAGAAAGAAAGAAAGAAAGAATACCTATCTAAATTTACATGTCACTTGTCATTCATTCGGCCACTCATCCCGTACCCTTTGTCACAGCATAGCATCACACATATTTTTGGAACCAAGGAGTTTTCGTCAAGAGAAAATTAATCTTTGACTTTTTCCAGTTGAGCCGCGAAGAAGAGAAAGACGGAAAGAAGAAACGTGATTATTCTCGGAAGAAGAAATCTGACTCTAGGAGTAAGTATATTTACGTCACACCTGGCCATAATGCGAGTTTTACTGCACGCTGCGCGCACGGGAAAACTCGCATTGTGGCCAGGTGAAGTCGTAAAATTTTGTACTCAACACGGGCGGTAATTCGTAAAGCCCCAGAGCGCATATTTATACCTGCGATCTGGGGCATTCACGAATTCAACGCCCTAGTTACGTAATGTACTATTAGCACGTATCATAATTCATAATTTATTTATTGCGTTTCCATGTAGTTTTACAATAGGTCTTAAATTACAATTATGTACTAAAACATGACCCAGGTAGGGCACAGCAATAACTTATAACTAAAAAAAGAAGAGTTTATATAACACTTGACACAGCGGTAATATGAAAGTATACGAACTGTGATAATCCTGGCTTCGTTTTCGCTTTGGCTGTCGATTGATTGAGTGTCTGTCTGTCTGTCTGTCTGTCAGCGTGCTCGGGCTCCGAGAGCGCGGCGGAGGCGAGCGCGCCCGACTCGCCGCACGCGAACGACGCCGAGCGCGAACACAGACTGTGGAAGCGGTCTGTTATGTTGGTCTACAGCAGGTAAGCTTCAACCATCATCTTGTCTATTATTAATTCAGAGGCCGGAATAGGGTTGTAGACTCGAAAATTATTATTACTCCAAAAGAAAGAAGGCAAAAGATATGCCTAGTGACGAAAATCCCATTCAGATATCTCAAAGAATTACGAAGCTACAACCGTTTTAATATCTGCGTTAGAGAGAGAAAACGCAAACAGTGTGTGACGTCACGTTACGGGATGCTGCCGGGGGCCGCTTCGAACACGATGGGGTGCGGCACGTTGCCGTCTATTAGTGACGTCACAATCTCCAAGCGTCATCGTTTCATATGAAGTTGCTGCAATTGAAAAACCCCCGACATTTTCATTTGAAAGTCCAATATCTCAAAAACGGCTTTTTGGTAGTGTAGGACGATTGTATTGCTTAGAGGCGGTCTATCGTCCTACACTAGAAAAACTTAATATCTAGAATATCAGTGACATTCAATTTGAACCTTAATACTATGACGATATCGTTTGTTTTTCAATATGCATGTTGTTGTGGCGCGTGCACTTACCGGTAGCTAGCGGCTATGCGATAATAGAGACAATGGCCTTTGTTTGAAATATAAGGGCTCGAAGCGAAAAATTCACCTGGGAAGAGCCGTACTATACACAGACACGTTAAATTTATAACAGCCCTCACTTTGCGTCGGGGTTTAAAAAGTACCTATTGTCAGTCGCGAGCTGCTAGCTATATACTTCCCTCTTAGGGCCGATTTTTCAATCTCTAGATAAAGTTATCCGTCAGTTAAAATTATCACGATCTTTTTCTTAAGTCATATCATATGAAAGGACAGAGCTAACATTTATCTGACAGATAGTTTTATCTGGGAATTGAAAAATCGGCCCTTAAGGTCTAAGGACACCGACAGACGACCTCCATGGTTAATTTATTAAAAACAATTGTTGTCCAGGCTATGTGCACACAAGTACGCGTCGCTCTTCCTGCGGCCCATCACGGACGAGGAGGCTCCTGGCTACAGCGTGGTCATCAAGCGGCCCATGGACCTCACCAGCATCAAAAGGAACATCGAGGCTGGCAACATAAGGTACCTGAACCTTTCCATCTTTCCTTTTCCTTCCTTCTAGCTTTCCCGGTCCCCTACAATAGCCTGGAGTCTATACTTGACGCCGTATGTAGATTCCAAAAAAAAAGACTGGGTTGCACTCCGGGAGTGCCGGCAGAAGTGAAAACTTGAGTATTATCAGTAAAAAAATTCAATTAACACGTGCACAGCGCCGCTCAGCGCACAGCTTCAGCCGTTTTTGAAATATCGGACTTTGAAATGGAAATGTCGGGGGTTTTTCAACTTTTCTAAGTTGTAGTTATCGTCCCATCCATTGCAAATGTAACTTAGTAATACTATATATTTATATGGGACTAGCTGCCTGGCACAGATTACCCGTTTTCCCGTAGGAATGAAGCATTTCCCCGCGGAAGTTGCCTATGTTCATCAGGGATAATGTCGGCTTCTAATGGTAAAAGAATTGTTCAAATCGGTCCCGTAGTTTCGGAGTACAAACAAACAATCAAATCTTTCCTCTTTATAATATTAGTGTAGATGTAGATTACAAACTAATAAAATGACTACCGCCATCCAATGGTCAGACCCCCCCTATTTTGAAATGACGTGATATATGGACAGCCTCTTGTCGCTTTAGGGTAGCGGAAATCAATTTTATCAAAACAGTCATGTCACTGTCATTATTGCAACATCATTTAAATATATTCTATTACCTTCTGCCCGCGACTCTGTCCGCGTGGAACTTGGTTATATCGGAGCTCCATACAAACTTTAACTCCCCCCCCCCCCCCCTTAGGGGATGATTTCCAGGATAAAAACTAACCTTTGTCCCTCCCCGGGACTCAAACTATCTCTATACCAAATTTCATCTAAATCGGTTCAGCGGTTTAAGCGTGAAAAGGTAACAGACAGACTGACAGACACACTTTCGCATTTATAATATTAGTATGGATTCTATTCTATTGCAGAACAACGGCAGAGTTCCAGCGTGAAATTCTACTGATGCTTTCCAACGCCCTCATGTACAATAGCAGCGAACACAGCGTCTACCAGATGGCCAAGGAGCTCCACGAAGAGGTATGTTACAATCATCATCATCAAATCAGCCGAAATAGCCCAAGCATTTTATTTTCATTAGTATGGAAAAAAATGGAAATTTGGAAATAATTCATAACAGTAGCTTTTTTGTGTGTAACTGATGATATACTCGTATTATCATTTTAGTAATTACATAGACTCAAAATCCACCAAAATATTTGTCGTCAAAAAATCGCTCTTTAACCAATTCCTGAAAAAAGAGGAAAAATATTAATAGATATTTTTATTTGGTTAATTTACAGGAGCTCTTCAAGAATAATAAATAAATCACACAAAAAACATAATGGATGTCGTGTCATTTATTTTTATATATTTACTTCCCGATGGAAATTTTGTAGGATTCTTGGATAAGGCATCTTAGAATAACATTTGAAAATTAAACAAACAAAAAAACGCTGTTATAAATTAATGTTTGAAAAAAACTTTTTGAGGCGATTCTAAAAATATATCACATAATTACATTTTAGCCATATTTTTTTAATTAAAACAAAAGTAATTTTCGAAACATACCAAGTTTGGGCTCCTCCAGACACGATATGGCTCATTTAAAAAAAAACAATATACCACAAATGATACGTGATATCCTCATATCTAACCTCAAAAAAGCAATTTTGAAAATAATGGCATTAAGTATTTTTTTTTAATTTTTCAATTTTACCAAGTGACACAGTTCTACTTCAATACCTAATTTTACGTGACTTATGGAACTGTACTACAGATACGGTAGATATTAATCATAAAATGATACGTAGTATCCATATATCCAACGGGGAATACCTCTTTAACCCTTTAACTGCGCCTTATCATCAGTTGGTATAGTTTGTTTAGTTTTTGTTACAAAATATCAAGGTTGGACTCTTTCAGATACGATATACCCAACTAATTAGGTTAGACATCAAGATATAACGTATTACAAATGATCCGTTATATCTTGATATAACGGATATAATATATAAGACCCCTTACTTGTGTGACATTACACTAACCAGTCGGCCGTTTAGTGCGGCGTTACACTGTTAGGACCTGGAGCCCATTTCTCGAAAGCTTGTAACTTGCAATACAATCGGACGCCTCTTTTCCACTTCATGTATTATTTCATTTCATTTATTTAATTCAGTAACAATTTACATTGTGTTAGAATGTCGTAATACTACAATATTAAAGTAAAATTATAGTAAAACATAATCTGTCACATAAAAATAATTACATAATTAAATTAGATTACAATAAGTTATTGTTATTACATCACAAAAATTAATTATCTTAATTAAAAAGTGAACCAGTCTCATTCGAAAGAGATTTCCGCTGGTATTGTCATGTATTACTCTATTCTGCCTTAATTTTAGTGCGGCATCACAATGTTTAAACCACTATTAGTGCGACATTACCACTATTATATACTTTACCAATTTGCGGAGTCCAATCGAGTTGATAGTTTGCATTGGGCTTGTCCATAAATTACGTCATTTCAAAATTGGGGTGGGGGGCGGATCTGGCCATTAGATGACTTGTCATTTTATTACGCGAGGAGAGGGTCCATTTCAATGAATGATGAGGAATGAAGGATGAATGAATGAGGGGGGGGGGGAACAAAACAATATATATAAGCCCATAGTTTGCAATAAATGACGATGACAATAGTTACTTGTTAACCCATTCATGACCAATGACTCTCGGCTGGCGATCCCTTTTTCCGGCCTTCCCACAAATAGCATTTGTCAGAGGTTGTGTTTAACTGTTCACATGGTTGCAGGCGGTCAGCCAGCTGGGCATGCTGCTGAACGCGCAGGCGCACGCCGGCCTCGCGGAGTGCGCGCCGCGCCGCAAGAGGCGCCGCGCCGACTCGCCGCACCAACACAAGCGGCACCACCACTAGACCACAGTGTTGACATCACTATACTATTATGTACGACTAGCTTTTGGCCGCGACTCTGTCCGCGTGGAACTCGTTTATATATTATATCGCAGCTCCATACAAACTTTTACCCCCCCCCCCCATTTCACTCCCTTAGGGGATGATTTCGGGGATGAAAACTATCCTATGTCAATCTCCATCCCTTCAACTATCTCCACTTAAAAAAATCACGTCAATTCGTCGCTCCGTTTTGCCGTGAAAGACGGACAAACATACCCACACACATACACTTTCCCATTTATAATATTAAAGTATGGATGTACGATTCCCACCGAACGGGCCGGGCCGGCTCGCCTGGCGCCGCGTCGCAACGCGCGCGCGACCACCCGGCGGCAACCGACCGCGTTTTAAGGGGCCATTCATAAATTACGTCATTTCAAAATAGGGGGGGTGGGGGTCTAGCCATTGGATGGCGATAGTCATTTTATTAGGCGGGAAGGGTCCATTTCAAGGAATAACAGGACAGAGGCGGCTCGCCCTAAGGAGCGCTGGTGCAGTGAACTCCCATAAATAATTATAACTAAATTATACTCATTAATCTCATTATTAATATTACTATTTAAAATCCACTTAAAATACGACTGTACCAATACCAATAAAATAATTACCTTTACACATTACAAGATCATAGGTAGGCGCTATACCCATCATCCTACCGTATCATTTCATCGGTAACGCGCCAAGCGGAGCGCTCACGATTGCGCTCCTAAGAAAAAAGACTCAGTACATTTCTTAATACGAAATCCAATAAGAGTGAAAGAGATAGTTCGCCACAGTCCTGCGCGTGAAACAGAAGAATTTCTATGAAAAATAAGCCAAATTCGGAGCGCCGCTCACGCCACGTTGCCGGTTAATTTTGCCGCGCGACAGCGAAAGTGATTGCGCGCGACGTTGCGACTCCTATATAAACAAACACTGGTCAACTTAAATGCATGCGCGCGAATGCAAATTCGGGCATTTTCCAATTATTTATCATTTAATACGTGTTGAAATAGCCTGTACTTATCAGTTACTACTTGTGAGTGTTAAAATGGATAATTATAATGTGGTGTTCATTAAAAGTGTGCAAAAACGTTACAAATCCGGCTTGAATTGAAGGCTAAGGGACAAGGGACCTTGACCTTAGGCAAACATGAACGACGAGAACCAAAACATTTACGCGTGTGTTTAAATCCGAACAATATGTGAAAACACCGTAGTTGTGTGGTTGTGATGAGAGTAACAAACTATTTTACAGGGTATTCGCAGGGCACTAGATTCCACGTAAGTACCGAAAGTCTATACGCGAGTTCAATGACCGCGTTGACAAAAACAGGCATATTTTACGAAGGTTAACAGATTGTGTAGTATTATGTGGTGCATTTCAAATTGCTTTAAGGGTGCACGGATGAGTCTTCGGAATCCTGGAATCTGCTAACGTCATATATTTTCATTGTTTTATTTCAAGTGAACACCCATACAATTTAGTCACGAGCCGCCTCTGTAACAGGATGATTTGGTCAAAAACGTCAAAAAACGATGACGTAATTTATGAACGGCCGCTAATAGAGTGCAGTAGCCAAAAGCCGGACGGTTCCGGTCACATTTGACGATAGCCGACCACGAACATCCACGTCCGCGAGGAGCCGACCGGCCGCATAGCGTCTACATTAAAGCTTCAAATTGCTTTGGCAACTTGTAAAGTGCACTTATAAGCTTTTCTATTTAGCCTTCTGGTGACTGATAGAGAATGCCTTAAGGCATTAAGTCCGCCATTTGTACTTCTTATTTGTGCAATAAAGTTTAAATAAATAAATAAATAAAGTGCGCAAAGGCGCGCTCCGGACCGGCCCGGTCGGTGGGAATCGTACATTAGCATTCCTATTTGCATTATGACAGAGCTGTCCAATAAACGTGACTTTTATTGTACAAGTGTTAACCTTTCGTCGTGATGGGTTAAAAAATAGTGTGTTCAAGCCTCGATCGCGTTAGAGAAAATAAATGATGTCTAAAAAAGGCGACTAAAAATGTGGGTAGGATTCTGATCAAACACAGATGAAAGGTTAATACAATAAACGTCAAATTTGACGTAAAAACGGATGTAAAACAAAATAGCTTCCCGCTGTCTGTCCCTATGTATCTTTAAATATAATAAATACGGATTTTGATGCGGTTTCATTTAGTAGATAGTGCTATTCAAGAGGAAGGTTTATATGTATAATATAGTACCCGTGCGAAACCGGGGCGGGTCGCTAGTATCAAAAAATGCAAATAGGAAAGCTAATACTATAGTTTGTCGCTCTAAACATGTCTGTCAAACTTATTGTTTTGTGAGCTTTCTCGAGCTGTCGCACTATCCGTCTCTTTCTAAGTTTTCTAATAATAGAGAGACGGATAGTGCGAGAGAGCTCGCTCTCCGTCGTATGCTAACCGTGCTAGCCGATTTCGACTATCTAGAAAAAATAACTGCCTATATGAATCTGATTATATTAAAATATGACGTTGGCCGTATCGGCGGCAACTATTATATGACGAGTATCAGAGTTACATACGTGACATAGAAATATAGTGTCACGCTTTTAGAACGGAACTACATTATTATGCCACATATACACTACATTATTCTCTTACACTTTTAATGCGACTGTATAGTTTCTGTTTCATTTTAGTGGCGCAATACACTATTCTGTTGCACTCTTAGTGTGACACTACACTATTCTGTTACTGTTTTAATACGACATAATACTTTTCTGTCACACTTTTAGTGCGACACTACACTATTATGCCACACCATTAGTGCGACACAACACTATGCTGCCACACTTGTAGTGTGACACTTCACTATACTGCCACACTTAGTATAGTCAACACCAAAAGTAGATGATCATTTTAGTACCTTGTCACATTCACTACATTGACGCATCCCAATTGTCGCAGTATTGTTACGTTCAGTGCGACAAAGTACTATAATAATTATCGATATGTGCGATTGACTGTACGATATAACACTATCTTGTCGTCTTTTTAGCGCTGCATTACAGTGTTCTTTACAATCTTTATAACACCGGGCCTAATAGTTGAAGGCAAGAGTTTAATGACACACTATCATGGCGACACGTCAATAGTTAACCATGACATTTGACTCAAAATTAGTGAGATGACATACCACTGCGTTTGTGTTAGTATTAGACAATAAGTCTTAAAAATGTATTGTGTAGTGTAAGATGAAATTAGGAAATACACTTGTTCTTAATAAATTCTGTTTCATTGTATTCCTGTCGCTGGTACGTGATCGTTTTGTATTTGGAAAAATGTGAGGAAAATAATTACATCACTGGAAATGTATTTCATATCCCCATCCCGCTTTATCTTACAGCTTCATATAGCACGTCCAGTCCGCAACGCAGGACCGTTTGGTGCTCGTTACAGACTGTCGAAATAGACTTTGAGATAAAAACAGACAACAGTGTTTGCTCTAGCACATGTATACCTATGTGATCTCGGAGGATTCTGATACGGATTCTGCTTAATGTTATATACAATATTATTTAATATATATTTTTAAATTTTCATTTAATCTATACTGGCGCCATCTGCAAATATCTTCGCCCGGCCAACCCCATTGGGGTAAAATCACATAATCTGTATACCCCATAAAATGGCATGTCTTTTGACCATGAACCTAGAATACTATGGATGGGCTGTACATGTTATCACAGTGAGGGACGGAAAAGCTCTTATGCAGCTAAATTAAGAACTCGTCTTAAATCTTAAAATGGCTGATGAGTTGTCATAAACAACCTACTAAATTTGGACGGGTAATGATTGGCGTGCCACAATCAGTTGTGGCAAACAAATAAAGTGGAATTATGACCAGGACAAGAATGATATTTCCCTTTCTGTCACACTTATCGAGATTTGTATGCTACCAGCTCGCTCGCACGTGGTATTATTATTACCATAGCCTGTGCAGAGTATTCTACGTTCATGGTTTTGACAGTTACTCAGAACTCTCCAAATTGTTTGTCCAGTCAAAAACACCTCTAAAATGTCAAACCAAGCGTCTGTCAGTCAGTTCCTCCTTGTTGACTTGTCGAAGAACAATTGTAGCGCCATTTCACTAAATATTACTTAGAATTTCTTAGTATTTGCTGCTCTGCTCTTAGTATTTCAGAGAAATCCAGCGAATTACCTTTTGTTATAATGTACGAAGAATCGTTCAATTATAATGTGTTTTACTGCCACGCTTGCCTCAGCTCTAATAGTCAGTTATGTGCAGTGGGAGACTATCTCGATATTTATCTCAAAATTTGCGACAATTCACGCATGGTAAGCTCTTTTAATAACTAATACCATTAACTGAAGTATTTTACTATGAGGTATTAGCTTTTTTATGTCAATATCAGATTGTAGAAGGCATGAAAATCTCATCCAAAGTGACCTCTTTATTTTGTGTTAAATTCGGTTCTCACCCAAAAGAGAAAGTATTTTTTGAATATAACACAAGTTTAGTATGCAAATACATAAGGTACCATAATTATACCTACATTTCTTTGAAAATACATTTCTAAATCACATATATAGACCAAAGCTGAATATTAAGTTTCTTATTGTAGAAAAAACAAGAAGAACTCAGGTCAACTGGTAAATATTTTTTGAGGTTAACCGCCACTAATGCTACCACCCACAGAATACAGGGTCCAGTCAAGTTATTAAAACATGTCCTAAAATAAGTGCACTAACAGCAAATTAAGTTTCTGCTATCATCATATCTATTGTTTGTTTCATACCTACCCTAACTACTGAACACTCTACAATATATATTATACATGCAAACATTGTCTGTAAATCAAAAAAATCTAGGTTTATATATTGCTAAAGTATACATGTCATGGTTGCTCTATAAAAGGTGCATTCACCCTTTACTGATGCATGAGGTAAATAAACCCTTATAATAAGTGATACTATTGATAATCCTACTCAGGTTGTTGTCGTGAGCAATTATATTTCTAGCAGGGTTAGAGTCCCTAGCGGCGTGCCGCAAGGTTCTTTGCTTAGCCCGTTACTCTTTCTTATTAACATCAATGATAATGCTCCTTGTTTTCTCACGTCAATACTGCTTTGCGATGCAGATGACATGAAGATTTTTGGTTCTGTGTAATCGCAGCGTGAAGCAGATGCACTTCAAAGTGAATTATCCAGACTAGATGATTGCTCACTCAATCACCTGTAATTAACAGAAAAATGCAAAGAGTACCAAGTTCCACTATACATGGCTTATGTTGACTACAGCAAAGCCTTCGACTCACTCATACATAACAAAATTTGGGAAACCCTGAATGAGCAAGGGGTAATGCCGAAGTACATTAGGATTTTAAGGAATATATACGAAGCAAGCACTGCTAGAATACAGTTAGAAAGCAACGGAGAAGAGATCAAGATAAACAAAGGAGTTCGACAAGGGGATCCTCTTTCTCCAAAAATATTCTCAGCGGTGCTAGAGGGAATATTTCGGAATCTGAAATGGGATAGGAACTACAAATACGGAGTTAAAATAAATGGTACTACTCTTACTCATTTACGCTTCGCAGATGATTTAGTGCTGATAGCAAAAACAGCTGAAGACCTGCAAAACATGCTAAAAGAACTAGCTTATGAGAGTGAGGTAGTGGGACTGCGAATGAATGCAGAAAAAACGAAAACAATGACCAACTCTATAAAGACACCGATAGTGGTAAACGAGGAAACCATAGAATATGTTGATGAATACATATATTTGGGACAAACAATATCCATGGATAAACAGATGGACAAAGAGATTGCTAGAAGAACAACCAACGCATGGAAACGGTACTGGTCATTAAGAGAAGTAATGAAAAACAAAGAAATTAATATAGCCACAAAGAGGAAGTTGTTTAATACATGTGTTCTACCAGTCTTAACCTATGGCAGTCAAACTTGGACCCTAACTAAGAACAACATAAATAAACTACAAGTTTGTCAAAGGTCCATGGAAAGAAGTATGATTGGAGTTAAATTGAGAGATAGAATCAAAAACAAGTCTATCAGATCTAAAACATGTGTAGAAGATGTAACCATAAAAGTTAAAACACTCAAATGGAGGTGGACAGGACATATGATGAGGGGCAAAGAGAAATGGAACAAGAGAATGGTATGGTGGTTCCTGAAAGATAGAAAAAGAAAACAAGGACCACCAAACATGAGATGGGAAGACGAAATTGTCAAATTTGCAGGGAGACTTTGGACCAGACTGGCGAGAGACAGAGAAAAATGGAAAGGGATGGAAGAGGCCTTTGCCAAACGGCACACAGACCAAACCGATGTTGTCTGAAACAGTAATATAATAAGTTAAGTTATGTATTTTGATAAGTTGTGTACAATAATATTTAAACTGTAAAATTTGTCTGAATAAAAGGCTTATATTATTATATTATTATTATAATAAGTGATACTATTGATAATCCTACTCAGGTTGTTGTCGTGAGCAATTATATTTCTAGCAGGGTTAGAGTCCCTAGCGGCGTGCCGCAAGGTTCTTTGCTTAGCCCGTTACTCTTTCTTATTAACATCAATGATAATGCTCCTTGTTTTCTCACGTCAATACTGCTTTGCGATGCAGATGACATGAAGATTTTTGGTTCTGTGTAATCGCAGCGTGAAGCAGATGCACTTCAAAGTGAATTATCCAGACTAGATGATTGCTCACTCAATCACCTGTACCTTAATGCCTCTAAATATTCGGTAGTTACTTGTACTCGTAAAATTAATACTATACAATGTTCATCTGTCAAGTATTGCTTAAGATTACTTATGAATATGTTTTCCGATATTGCCAATTCTTTAGTTCTTATGGCAACCGACTGTAGATTTTAGGACCAATGTACCATACACACTGCTCAGATTTCTTCAACCTGTGCCTATTCGGAAGGAGATTGTCCTTGTTTCGACTATTGGGATCATATTTTTTAAATCTCGAGATTCCTATGAACTACTTTTGCCACCTCTAAAATGATAAAAAAAGTAAAGCAATGATAAAAAAAAATCTTAATATTGGTCTAACCCAAATAAGGTTTAGGTTTCCCTCAGGGTTGCAAGGTCAGATGGCAGTTTCGTAAAACTAGTGCCTACGCCAAATTTTGGTATTAGATGCCGAAGCCGACCCCGGGGTCGTTGCACTACTGGGAAAAATGCTAATCTTTTTTCGGACCATCCAAATATGTTTCTTATTCAGTCGGCAAAGGCCAACACTACCTTTTGCGATTGTTGTGTAAATGTTGCCATTATGTTGTTGTAGAACTTGACATCGCAAGTCAACGTATGCAGCGAGTGCATGGATTTATTGAAGCAGGTACATGCCTTCAAGAGGAAAGTGGAGAATGCTCAGAGGCTCCTGGACTACTGTGTCGTCAAGGAAGTGAGTTTTCATGTCACAATCAGCTTTTCTAGTTTTTATAAATTCTTGTGAATATCTATAATATATCTTTTATCTTTAACATTAAGATTAAGGTCTAGGTTAAGTAGAATTAAGTAAATTGATTTTAAATAATCAGTTTTTTTTTTTCACATTATACTCGTAGTATGTATACATATAGTATAGACAGATGATATATTTTATCCTAGGGCTCGTCCTGGATTTTATTTTGGATTTATTCAATTTTGATGAAATTTGGTATAGAGATACTTTAAGTCCCGGGAAAGGATATAGGATAGTTTTTATCCCGGAAATCATCCCCTAAGGGTGTGTAAAGTTGGTATAGACCTACGAAATAAACGAGATCAACGCGGACGGAGTCGCGGGCAGAAGCTAGTTAACCGCCGTGTCGGGCTGCGGTGGCAGCCGCGGTTGGCGGAGATTAAGATCCTCCGACACTGATTGTTGACTCACACGATACGTGAACACGCGCACTGTTCGTTTCTATAAAGGATTTTTGAAACCGGATAGGCGGGTCGGAGATAATCCGAAACAACTTGCAAAACTACTCACAGAAATCGACCTAGTCCCAAACTAAACAAAGCTTGTACTAGACGACGATAAACATACTTATCTAGATAGATAAATACTTAAAGACATAGGAAACATCCATGACTCAGGAACAAATATTCGTGCTCATCACACAAATAAATGTCCTTACCGGGATTCGAACCGGGGACCTCTTGCTGCATAGGCAGGGTCACTACCAACTAGGCTAAAGCGGTCGGTATAAATTAGTAACTTCCAATACAAGATTTTCACCAATTAATTGCATTTTCGCAGGTTCCCCTGGAAGAAAACGTCTCCGATCTATCCAGCACAGAAATAACCACATTAGACTACTACCACACCTTAGAGCATGAGGACGCGGATGAGTATGTGCAAGATGAGCTGATGATTAGGATAGAGGATGTGAGAGGCAGATGTGATATAACGGACGTGAGGCCTACATTGGATCTGTCAAGTAAGTACCTCATCATCATCATATCAGCCGAAAGACGTCCACTGCTGGACATAGGCCTCCCCCAAAGAGTGCCAAAGTGACCGGTCCCGCGCCACCCGCATCCAGCGGACTCCCGCAACCTTTACCAGGTCATCAGTCCACCTTGGCCTACCTAAGCCGCGCCTTCCGGTACGCGGTCGGTATAAAGTAAGTACCTACTTCAAATTAATTCAATATTGAAACGCACAGGGCCCTGAAAACCAGCGCCTTCAGCAATGTATTGCTGGTGGCATATGCTGAGTGGCATCCGTTTTGGTGCATAACAATTGTAAGTCTCTTAGTAGATGTAACCACCACACCACACCAAATAAATATATTTCTTTCTTTCTTTCTTAAACGAAAAATCTTGATTTCTCCTCCAATATCGACTTTGCTGTGCCCTACAGGGTGTCGTATTGTAATCCTTCTAAATAAGATGAGGTTAATTGATAGAATGATAAAAATAAAATAATGGATTGTTTTTCAAATAAAAATAAACATGTTAAAAATATTATTGAAAACTCTCGCGTTAGTATTTATCATCCTCAGTGTCTGAAATTGAATTTTTTATACATGCTCCAACTAATTGTGATTCTATCACATTGTGCAATATAAAAAATAATAAAAAAAAAACACTAAATGTAAATATTTACAAAATTGCTTTCTTGGGGTTGGATATGAGGCTATTACAGATCATTTTAGGTATATTTTACAAATAATGATTCAACGGTATCATATCTGGCTGGAGGAACCCAAACTTGGTAAGCATGATTTGAAAATGGTTTTTATTTTAATTTAAAAAGAGACAAGAGACTGAAATATATTTAATGTTGCGATATATTTTAAGAATCGGCTTACTCCTTTCATTAGATACCACACACACACTATAGGTTTCAGATCAAAAAAGGATCCCATACAAAAAAAGATGACGTCATAACTCTTCTCCTTTTTGTGTTTTTTTTTCGTGCTATGGGCAAATTGATTCGTATGGCCTAAAGATCAATTGTTCCGATTTTCATGCTTTTTACACCTTTTGCATAACACCTTTTTTTGGCATACTATACTACTATACTTTGGGGTACTATATTAATCCTACGTGGTGGTGGGAAACTGGGTTTTCTGAAGCTGTCATTACTCATTGTCAAACTTTTCATACATTCAGATTCTATCGAACACCGCTTAAGAGGCCGCAGTAAGCTCGGCCGAATTTCACCTTCCCATACAAACGTAGTTACGCTCTCATTTTAAAACTACGTGTTGGATTGTGACGAAACTTTGCATATACAATGACGTGAGGTATATCTATGTCTGTAATTAGTTTATATGGTTCCAATTTATAAAACAAACTAAATACAGCAAAAACTAGTTTTGTATGAAAAACTTAAATTCGCTGTATTTTTTTTATTATGGTATCTGAAGCTACATAAACTAATTTCAGACATAGATATACCTCATTTCATTGAACATGCAAAGTTTCGTTACAATCCAACACGTAGTTTTAAAATGAGAGCGTAACCACGTTTGTATGGAGAATCGAGCTTACTGCTGACTCTAAACCGCTTACAGACGGTTACGATTACAGACGGTTTGGTGCAACTCACCCTTATATTGTTCGTTGGGCCGGCACTATATTACGGTGATTGACCGATTTTAGAAGTTAACAGTAACTTTATATTTCACTGCAAATCTTACTTGCTTAATCTTGAACATCCGATCGTCTAAAACATCAAGAAAATGAAGAATTTCCTGAAGATGAAACGGAAAATGGCGAGAATAAATTGAAGTAATTAAAATTCTTTAAAACCATCACGGAAGGAAAGATAGAAGAAAGGAGAGGCAGGGGAAGACCACGAAGCAGTTATATGGACCAATAGAGGGAAAAGCTGGTGTCGTGTCGTATCAACAAATCAAAGGGCTGGCGTACGACAGAGAGAGAAATGGAAAAAACTCCACCGACAAGGCACCTCTTAAATTTATGATGATGTAAATGAAGAGACCTCCAAGATTGAAGAAAGAGGAACAAGAAAAATATAATAAAGAAGATTAGTTATGAGTTATGAACAATAAACAATTTTAATGAAGAAGAAATAAGAAATAACGCAAAAAATAACAAGATAGAAGAGCGGTGTCTATACCATAGACACCGGTCCTGGCTCCTGGTATCCTGGCGGCCAATAGTAAAAAAAAACAACGAATTTACGTTTTTCATACAATATTTTTAATATTTCGTTTGTTTTATACCTCTCCAGGTATAAAACACCCAGGTGGGGAGCCATATAAACTAATTACAGACAGATATACCTCATGTCATTGTATAAGCAGTTTCGTTACAATTCAACGCGTACTTTTAAAGTGACAACGAAACTCTATTTGTATGGGAAGGTGAAATTCGGCCGAGCTTACGACGGACTCTTAACAATTACGCTTTAGCTAGTTATTGGATTGATTACCTAATAATTAGTGAGATTTTCATTGATAATTTGTATGTATCTTTTCTTCGCTGCAGGAAGGCTAACATTAATTAAGACCAAATAATTAAGTGAAAGTTATTTTAGTTACAATTACAGATTTATTTACAAGACATTTTTAATAATGATACAGTTTTTTTTAATTATTGAGTCAAGTACTTAGGTCTGGTACGGTACATGAGTGGTTCATTTGAAATTAAGATTATTTAGAGCACTATTCCTTAGATTTGATCTTAGTGTCTGGACTACCGTATCCTGCGTGAATATTTTTGGAGACTAATATTGTCTTAATGTTTTTGTGACTCTAAGGACATTTTACCAGGGAGCGTGACCTGATATGGCATATTGTTTAAGGGGGTAAGGGATCCGGTTCGAAGGACCATATGAACAAAGGTGCAGTGGTTGTAGGCGCTGTTTCTTGTTGTAATCCAAGTAATTAAAAGGGTATTCAGTATGAGAGTTGTATTAAGCTAAAGCACACGGTAAATTACAAGGCTGTTTTCAGAGAGAGAATGATTGAATGTATGAATGTAACTATAGACGCGACAGGAACGAATAGATCGTTCCGGTCAATCTATGATCTGTATTGGAGTTCCCAATAACCATGCCCAAGTAGCTAATCCCATTTGAGACTAAGGGCGGGTTGCACCGACTTACGATTACAAACCGATCAACGTTAAATATGGCGCTGACAGCTGTCAGTCCATAGAAACTTGTCAAACGTTCCATACATTCAGATTTTAACGAACACCGCTTACGATTACAGACGGTTTGATGCAACTCACCCTAAAGGGTACGCACGGAAGCGTAACCCGTTTAGTATTATTATAGGGTGACCATGCCAGGGCAACCATTCCCATTTATATTATTAGGAGCTGAGGACTACGACGACATTACTTTTACAGTAGTAGGTACCGATACCATGAGGCCAGTACAATACGTAGCACGTTACGCAATATGGTAGAAAGTTTGAGATATATTTTAAAGATAGGCGTAATAAATAATTAAAGACATGAGACAAAGCCGTACTTAACATTATAGAGTATTGTGAAATAGGTATATAACTTTTTTTTTACGTACCGTGACCGTGATGATTAAGGGAACAAACTTTTTTTTTAATTCACTCGAAGTGTTTAAACTTTTAATAAGTCGAATTGACCATTGCTCCCCACGGGGGTGAAGGGAACTTTCGGGGGAAGTGTAATATGGGGATTGGCCGATTAAGGACGGGTTGCACCGACCGACTTACGATTACAGACCGATCAAGGTTAAATATGGCGCTGACAGCTGTCAGTCCATAGAAACTTGTCAAACGTTCCATACATTCAGATTTTAACGAACACCGCTTACGATTACAGACGGTTTGGTGCAACTCACCCTTAGAGTTTAACAGTAACTTTATAGTTTACTGCAACATAAACGCATATTGCTTGTATCAGCGCAACCTAAATTGTATAAATATATAGGTATTAGCACTGTTGGCAAAGATAGATGCCTTTAAGGTTATTTAATTAGTTAGTAGGTAATTGTGTATGTATAAAACTGTATGAGTCATTTGTTACTTGAAATAAATATGTATTATTATTATATTATTTATCTCCGATTGAAATTCACGGGGCGAACCCCGGTCATTTGAAAGGGTGCGTGGGGTTATATGTCCAACAAGTAGAGGCCCTTTGGAGACGAAATTTAATGTGATGTATTATAAAAAAACATCTTTGGAAATAGACTTTTGCTATAGAGATAAAAAATTATAGGTAGTCAACGAATTTTCACTAGGTACTCGGTTTGATTATAGACACACATGTGAACTGGAAATCGCACATAAAAAAGATAAAAACAAACATGTCTTCTGCACTCAGCGATATAAAAAAATACTTACTTTAAGACTGCACTCGTAACCTATTATGCTTATGCAAACGCATGGTTCAGTTACGGTATAATACTTTGGGGCAATAGCACAGACGTATCATCCCTATTTACTTTACAGAAAAAACTTATTCGCATATTAGTAAATATTGATATCAGAGACAGTTGCAAACCCCATTTTAAGAATCAGAAAATACTGACTCTAACTATAGTTTATATATTCTAGAAGTTAGTAAGTTCGTTCGAAACTATCCCCAATACTATAAGAAACGCGAAGACGTACCCACAACTCATAATCTCGGATGTAGAGAAAGACTCATGTTACCCTCATCAAACCTAAAAATGCATTCTGATGCAACCTATACCATGTCTGTGAAAGTATATAATAAATTGCCCGATACAATAAAGGCCGAGAAAAAACAACACATTCATGAGAATATTAAGAGAATTCCGTATTAATAAAAGTTATTATACACTAAGAGAATACTCAGAAGAAAAACTATAAAATGAAAATTTTAACTCATCTTAAGTATACACAAATATAATATACATATAGAACCAAAGTCCCTATAAAAATATGTGCATTAAGTAAATTTTGATACTTAAACATAATGCTCTTTATAATTTGCAATATGCAAACAGAATATACAGAATATACAAATTATAAAAAGCAGAGTCTTCTCTTCACAAATTTTGCGGTGCCACACAGGGTCCACAATTAAGTTTTATTCTCACTTAGCAACTAAAACTTAAGTTCACCTAAAACCCTGTAAACTCGTGGAATGCAATAAATGATTGAGTATAGAGTATTGAACTTGCTCTTATTTTTTTCAAGTCTAATGGTTTCAGGCAAACACCTATTCGTTATGATCTGAGGTAGGCAGTCCTCTAATGAACCATGGTGTTACAGCGAGCTCGTGCGATGTGACGGAGTCGACGCAGCCCGGGTCCCCGGAGGACGAGCAGCGCCGATACCGCCAGTGGAAACGGACCGCGTTGCTCGTTTATGACAGGTACACACTACTTGTACAGATGGCCAGGCGGAAAGGTTCTCGAGTGGCGACCACGTGACGGAGCAGCCTGGGTAGACAAGAAGGACTGATGACCTGGTGAAGGTCGCGGGAGTGGCACTCTTTGGGTGGCTATGTCCAGCAGTGGACGTCTTTCGGCTGATATGATGATGATTAATGTACTGGAAAAAATTAAATGTGCCTTCCTAGACCAATGAATACGAAAAAGTACTCCTTTTCTTTCTTAGGTACTACCGCAAATAAGTACAACGATGTACCTGCGCAAGAAGCATTTTTTGAAAACATTTTAACCAATCATAAGGCAGCGCGTTTGCGCGGGTAAAATCTTCAACGCCCATTGGCCGAAATTTTGCGCGCGACGCCGGCAGCTCCGGCGCCCGCCATCTTGTCTGGCGTGGACGAAGATTGCCAAAGTAACTTATGTTCGTTGTACTACTGTACTTATTTGTAGTGTCACTAAAATAATAAAAGACATGGGAATTTCTCCCCTATTATGTCTACATAGAGCTCTCGGGAGCATCGGCAGAGATGTGCTGTATTGAGAGCGACCGGGTTCGCCTCTAGCTGTCAAAACAATGGACCCTAAAATCAATTAAGGGTCTGAAGTCGCCTGTCATTCTTCTGGAATCGCAATAATACAAGCATAAACAAAGAACTGAGTAGCATTAACTAAGAAGCTGGTGGTCCTGGGTTCGAATCCCGGTAAGGGCAAATATTTGTGTGATGAGCATGAATATTTGTTTCTGAGTCTTGGATGTTTTCTATGAATTTGGGTATTTATATCTATTATATATATCGTCGTCTAGTACCCATAACACGAGCCTTACTGAGCTTACCATGGGACTAGGTCGAGGAACTGAAAAACAGAGTTATTTTTCATACAAACGGAAGCCTATATCACCGGGAGCATATTTTCGAATCGATTGTCGCCTCATTTATCAACATCAGTTGTTAAATGAGACGTGTCGCTGTCAAGGCCCCCTTGACAGCGACACGCTTATGCTTCCGCGCACGAGAAAAAGAGACGCAACACTCTTGACTTGGTGTGGTTTTCCCGAATCGACTCGAATCAAGGCGTCGCCTTAATGGTTTCTAAATCTGCTGTGTAGGATACGCAACCACCACTACGCGCATCACTTCCTCAGGCCTGTGCGCGATGAGCTGGCTCCGCTCTACAGCCGCATCGTGCGCCGCCCCACAGACCTCTCCACCATCAAACGACGCATCAAGGCCGGCGGCATCAGGTAACACTGACTCTGTCTGCTGTGTGGGATATGCAGCCACCACTATCCACCACTTCCTCAAGCCTGTGTCATACACAAATGCATATTTCGAATCGCAATGCACTAGTTAGGCCGTTGATCGGTTAACATCCCATTTTTTGGTACATCCTGTATAAATATACGGATGTTTATGCTGCAAAAAACGTACATTTCCACACTCAAGGGAATCAAAATTTACAGGATACTTTCCGTTGATCTAGAACAGTGTTTTTCAAAGTGTGGGTCGACATATCGAGGGGGGTCGCGAGCATAAGCTTCTAAAAAATCTCGTGACTACAAGGAATGATGTTTTTTTCAAGCATGTTCATTTTAATAAACCAGAAATAAATTTTAGACGTGTGCATTTATTTAACTACGACTATAAAATTTAATTTGTATTTTTTTAATTAAGTGCGAAGAATGAGCTTGTTTCATTTTAACTGATTTATTAAAACGTGGTTCCTGTCGTGATACGCAGACGATTAAATCATTTTCCAAATTCAATCTATTCCTCTTCTTTGTTTTGATATCGACCTTTGAAGAAAATGTCAGCTCACACAAATAAGAAGTTGCGAATGGTATCAAAATACTAAGGACTTCCTTTGCTAGATCAGGATATTCAGCCATTCTCTTCACCCAAAACGCACCGATTGATACGGATACAAACTCCAATTTTAGCATCCTATCAGCTGCAAGTTCTAAAAGAGCTTCTTTCACAGTGTGGTTGAGATCGGCCAGCACCACGGAACTATTCCGAAAGGTATTTAACTCAATAGGTAATTGTTTTTTTTTTAATTTTGCAAACACTCCACCATAATGGGAATATTAATTTCTACGTTCACGAAATAATCCGATGAAAATTCTTAAATAATTTGAGACATGCAAGGAAAAGATTCAAACTTCAAATTTTGCTATGTATATAATTCAGTTTTCGCTATAAATCCATTAATTTTATCTTTTGCTGCAAGCATGTTTTCGTACCTTCCTCGTAGATTTTTGTTCAATCCATTCAAATGGTCGAAAATATCTGCAAGATATGCTACTTTCAATAGCCAAGTATAGTCGAAATAATCCCCAAAATAACAGTCCCACAGCTTAAAAGAAATTTGCTTTGTTTTATGTTTAAAAAGGGGTAGGTTGGGTAACAGTAAAACTACCTTCAGATAACTAAATACAGGTTGCCTTCCAAAACGCATGACTGATTGAATGATAGAAAGGTGCAGTCCAAATCTGTGAAGTTAATAATTGGGTTTTAAGTTTAATCGGACAAATGGGGTTTTGGGGGGTCGCGAAGGAATTTTGGTGGTCATGAAGGGCCGTGACACCAAAAAGTTTGAAAAACACTGATCTAGAACTATGAAACTTGGCAAGTAATATCGTTTTATACGTCAAGTGTAGGGAAAAATCTGAAAACTATACATTTGTAATTAAGTACCCTCGGTGGGCGAGTCCGACTCGCACTTGACCGGGTTTTTGTAACTAGTAAAGATTTAATCAGTTTGTGTGTTTGATTGTCCTGATGTTTGAGTGGTTAATATTAAATGAGCGCTTCCGTGCTATGGAAGGCACGCTAAGCAGTTGATCCCGGCTGCAGTTGACAGTAGTCGTTAAGCCGAGTTAGAGGCCCTCGGGCGGCTTAAGGACTTCTAACAGTCGAGTTGCCCACTCACTTAACAAAGGGGGGACAACTGTTACTCGCGTCCGCAGGACCTACCTACCACAACCCTGCACGTGTCCCCTGGGTTGTACTAAAGAGTGACAAACTTTAAAGGCCAAAATAATATATGCCATACGATTATAGTACATTACGTAACTAGGGCGGTGAATTCGTGAATGCCCCAGATCGCAGGTGTTTGTGGCCCGAACCGAAGGTGAGGGCCATAAATATGCGCTCTGGGGCTTTACGAATTACCGCCCGTGTTGCGTACAAAATTTTACGTCTTCACCTGGCCACAATGCGAGTTTTCCCGTACGCGCAGCGTGCAGTAAAACTCGCATTATGGCCAGGTGTGACGTAAAAATATTATCCTAACATGTATTATTTGGTGACAGAACGACGGCGGAGCTGACGCGCGCGCTGCTGTTGATGTTTTCCAACGCGTTGATGTACAACAGCAGTTACCACAAGATCTATCAAATGGCACTGGAGTTTCGAGAAGAGGTGAGGGCGACTATTTTCTATTCGTATGGTGTGTGGACAGAAACGTTTCATGCAATAAATAGTACACATTCGGGGACCGAGCAACGAAATAAGGATTGTTTACGAAAGTAGCCATCGAAAACTAAGTCTCCAATGTTACACATTAGGTCTAGGTAGTTCAAACCACAATTAGATTGCCAACTGAGCATTCTTTTTTATGTGAAAGAATCTAAAATCCATACAATTTTCCTTAAAAAGTTGTGATATACTACGTAATGCCAGGTAAGGCTTAAAGCTAAAGTAATAACCTAATTAATCACACCAATAGTAAGTATAAATACTTGTAAACACGCTCTCGGAAAAATCTCTAACGATATTGATGAAATCTGCTATACAGAGGTTTTCGCATTAGAGCATTAAACCAACAGGAGCGGCCATGAGTCATTTTCTATACATAAAAAGTCTGTCGATTTTTGCGGGGGAGGGAAACGTCAAATGTATGCGTAACGTGAAAATAGCTACGTCAGATAAACGTCAGTCCATACAATGTGTATGACAACGGGTCATATATTTTTGGCAAAGGGGAACGCCTGTCAATGGTCGCTCCGGTTGGTTTAATGCTCTAAGGCAGTGTTTTTCAAACTTTTTGGTGTCACGGCCCTTCATGACTACCAAAATTCCTTCGCGACCCCCCAAAACCCCATTTGTCCGATTAAACTTAAAACCCAATTATTAACTTCACAGATTTGGACTGCACCTTTCTATCATTCAATCAGTCATGCGTTTTGGAAGGCAACCTGTATTTAGTTATCTGAAGGTAGTTTTACTGTTACCCAACCTACCCCTTTTTAAACATAAAACAAAGCAAATTTCTTTTAAGCTGTGGGACTGTTATTTTGGGGATTATTTCGACTATACTTGGCTATTGAAAGTAGCATATCTTGCAGATATTTTCGACCATTTGAATGGATTGAACAAAAATCTACGAGGAAGGTACGAAAACATGATTGCAGCAAAAGATAAAATTAATGGATTTATAGCGAAAACTGAATTATATACATAGCAAAATTTGAAGTTTGAATCTTTTCCTTGCATGTCTCAAATTATTTAAGAATTTTCATCGGATTATTTCGTGAACGTAGAAATTAATATTCCCATTATGGTGGAGTGTTTGCAAAATTAAAAAAAAAACAATTACCTATTGAGTTAAATACCTTTCGGAATAGTTCCGTGGTGCTGGCCGATCTCAACCACACTGTGAAAGAAGCTCTTTTAGAACTTGCAGCTGATAGGATGCTAAAATTGGAGTTTGTATCCGTATCAATCGGTGCGTTTTGGGTGAAGAGAATGGCTGAATATCCTGATCTAGCAAAGGAAGTCCTTAGTATTTTGATACCATTCGCAACTTCTTATTTGTGTGAGCTGTCATTTTCTTCAAAGGTCGATATCAAAACAAAGAAGAGGAATAGATTGAATTTGGAAAATGATTTAATCGTCTGCGTATCACGACAGGAACCACGTTTTAATAAATCAGTTAAAATGAAACAAGCTCATTCTTCGCACTTAATTAAAAAAATACAAATTAAATTTTATAGTCGTAGTTAAATAAATGCACACGTCTAAAATTTATTTCTGGTTTATTAAAATGAACATGCTTGAAAAAAACATCATTCCTTGTAGTCACGAGATTTTTTAGAAGCTTATGCTCGCGACCCCCCTCGATATGTGCCGCGGCCCCCCTGGGGGCCGCGACCCACACTTTGAAAAACACTGCTCTAAGGTTTTCGCGGCCGAAAAATCGATTTAGTTAAGTCTCATATGTCATAACTCATATTTATAATCGCTATAACACGCGATAACTGACAAGACAGGAGCGTCGTCTCGTTCTATCGAACGGAGTCAGCCAGTGATGGACGCTCTATCTTGTCACTTATCGTGTGATAAGGCCGACCATGATACGGGGTCAGGTGTGTTATCAATAGTAATCAATAAGAATTTTCTTTACCCGTGTGGTGTCGGGTTAGAATTTCACCACCCCCTTTCTTCTCGTGGGTGTCGTAAAAGTCGACTAAGGGACCAGGGTGTGTGTGTCGTGGGCGATGGGCTAGCAACTTATCACTGCAATATCATATTTTGTCGATCTTTTATACCCACATTTATGCTAAAAGTGGCGCTGGAACATACGTTTCATGTGCTCTGCCTACCCCTTTTGGGAATAAAGGCGTGAATGTATGTATGTATGTAAGAATTTTTATTAGTATATACCTGCGTGTTTGTTTGTTTGCAGACGATCCGCGAGCTGTCCCTATTGCATGAAGTGCAGTTGCAGACGGTCTGTCCGGCCGAGCACCGGCGCTCTGCGCGCGGGGGTCCGGCGCCCGCGCCCGCGCCGGACACGCGCCCGGCGCCGCCCGCGCCCGCGCCCGCGCCGGACACGCGCCCGGCGCCGCCCGCGCCCGCGCCCGCGCCGGACACGCGCCCGGCGCCGCCCGCGCCCGCGCCCGCGCCGGACACGCGCCCGGCGCCGCCCGCGCCCGCGCCCGCGCCCTCGCCCGCGCCGCCCCCGCGTGCCCGCCACGCGTGGGTGCGGCGCGCCGCACGACGCGGTACGCCCGCGACGGGGTTAACACCTCCGGCTCCTTTAATGCGCCGGAGGAAGTCGATGTGGGACGCCTCAAAAGAAGGTATATTAATCACAAATTCAGATACTATAATCGTGCGAGGGAGAGAAGCGAACGAGGTTCTGTGCTCCAGCTTGGGCCGGAAATCGATCGTATGTCCAGATGTCCGGATGTCAAATCAAATCGTTTATTTGCTCGAATACAGTATATGAAATACGTGTTATAAATAAAAATACAGTTCCATGTATTCAGCCTGCATGCAGGCATGCAAACATTTCCGAGGGCTTGGTACGTTACGATTACATCGTTTATAATTATAACAATATGACAACTTTAATAAATATATAATTATACAATAACAAAAAAATTGAATTCACAAAGTTAGTAATAACTAATTATAAAAGAAATGTCAAAATAAGCACGGAGTCAAAATTACAAATTCTATGTCACTTGATTTAGATAACTGTTTACGCTTTACGCTATAGAAGCACTTATCTAGAAGCCAACTGAATAACTTGTGTTTGAAACTATTACCCCATAGTAACTTTATTTCTTTAGGTAAGATATTAAACAATTTTATACACCTGTTAAACACATTTTTGCGGTAAATCGTCTACAAGCACGAGGTTTATGCAACATATTCATAATCTCTGGTCTGGTCTGCCTGTGCATGATTTCAGCACGTGTCACGCTGTTCTGTACAGGTCGCATTTCTCGCGAAATTTTGTGAATAGGTACAAGCGGTTGACCTATCATAACCTCGAAAATCGTAATTCCGATATTTAAAATCCCGAAAACGTCTCCCTTTTTATAAGTTGGCCGAATTTTTGCTTGCCCGATATTACATTTCCCATATTATTATTTTCCAAATTCTCAGTTCGTTGCAATTTTATTTCGCTTATGATTCGAATAGATACTTATTAAAATTCCGAAGGCTCATTTGTCAACTAGTTTTTGGTGCCGAAAAGTATTAAGCGCGAAATATTAAATTATTATTACGCTATATCAAAAGATCGAAATTGTGGCATGTAAACTAACCTAACCGCCAGCGTGTCGACGAATAGAGTTCGTTTTTAGTATGAGGTGGCCAGTTATTGAAGAGTGGCCATTAATTAACAACTTATACTAAAAAAATATTCTATTATAGGTGAATAGAGTTCATTTTTAGTATGAGCTGGCCAGTTATTGAAGAGTAGCCATTAATTAACAACTTATACTAAAAAAATATTCTATTATAGGTGAATAGAGTTCATTTTTAGTATGAGCTGGCCAGTTATTGAAGAGTGGCCATTAATTAACAACTTATACTAAGTAAAATATTCTATTATAGGTGAATAGAGTTCATTTTTAGTATGAGCTGGCCAGTTATTGAAGAGTGGCCATTAATTAACAACTTATACTAAAAAAATATTCTATTATAGGTGAATAGAGTTCATTTTTAGTATGAGCTGGCCAGTTATTGAAGAGTGGCCATTAATTAACAACTTATACTAAAAAAATATTCTATTATAGGTGAATAGAGTTCATTTTTAGTATGAGCTGGCCAGTTATTGGAGAATTACCCTATGCACCCATATTTTTACAATTGACTGGACACGTCAGGTAGATCTAAATGTCACTTTTCGTGTCTATTTCGCAAAATAAATCATTTCATTTCACTTTTTGCATGGCGCCCCGCAGCGCGCGAGAGCGTGACCCCCGTGTCGCCCGCGACACCGGCGTCGAGACGCCTCGCGCCCGCGACGCTCCTGAAACCTCCGGCTCCTTTAACGCGCCGGAGGAAGTCGATGTGGGACGCCTCACAAGAAGGTATACTCACACTTGCAAATACTATAATCGTGCGAGGGAGAGAAGCGAACGAGGTTCTGTGCTCCAGCTTGGGCCGGAAATCGATCGTATGTCCAGATGTCCGGATGTCCCGCTGTCTCCTTTAAAGGTCGCATATTCTCGTTAAATTTTGTGAATAGGTTTCTGATCCCTGATATGTGCGACTCGGTAGTTAGCCATATATTATTCATTTAAATATAAATATATATTTGGGGACATTCTCTCACAAATCGACCTAGTCCCAAACTAAGCAAAGCTTGTACCGTGGGTAACCATACTTATATAGATAAATAAACACTTAAATATTTACATAGGAAACATCCATAACCCAGGAAACGAATATTCGTACTCATCACACAAATAAATGTCCTTATCGGCAGGGTCACTACTCGCTGCCAACTAGGCTACAGAGGTCGTCATTTATTAATTATTGTGGATTTTCACGCGTACGAATACCAACCCAAATAGTTAATAAAAAGGACCACATGAGTTTAAACGTTAGCCATCTATGACAAGGTTCGAAACCAATGAAATAAGTTACTGTCAAAAATTTAATTTTTGGTATGTACAGTCAATAATATAAGTGCAAAAATATGTATCGATTTATTACTCTCATAAATATGTATAATAATAAATCAGCCTATTTACGTCCCACTGCTGGGCCTATGCCTCCTCTCATAAATGAGAGGAGTGGGCAGTAGTCCCCACGCTAAATATGTATGAGAGTGATTTATTATTATTATCGATAATTATTTTGTAGTTATGAGTAAGTTGTAGGGTATATCGCTAATAACTGGCCACCCTTCAATAACTGGCCCTTTCATACTAAAAATTAACTCTGTTCCCCTACAAACTAACACCTTATACCTACCAAAAAATAATTCTATTATAGGTGACTAGAGTTCATTTTTAGAATGAGGTGGCCAGTTATTGGCGAATTACCTATGCACCAGTATTTTTACACTCGACTGGACAAGTCAGGTAGCTCTAAATGTGCCTTCTTGTGTCTATTTCGCAAAATAAATCATTTAATTTCACTTTTTGCATGGCGCCCCGCAGCGCGCGAGAGCGTGACCCCCGTGTCGCCCGCGACACCGGCGTCGAGACGCCTCGCGCCCGCGACGCTCCTGAAACCTCCGGCTCCTTTAACGCGCCGGAGGATGTCTATGTGGGACGCCTCACAGGAAGGTATATTAATCACATTTTCAGATACTATAATAATCGGCGAACGAAAAAACCTTAGAAGTCTGAGTAGCGTCGCGAAATGGCCCCACAGAATGGGTGCCATTGCCATTATGCGGGGTTGGGGGCGGGGCGTCGAATACCAGGCAGCCGTTTGAAGTGGCCGTCAATAGAATTTGCTAACTATGTAAACAAACCGTCATATTGAAATGGTCTTTTACTATGGCGGTTTGTTTACACACTTAGCAAATGCGCATACCAAGGACGCAATTTAGGCACGCGTTTGGGTAGAAATTTGCAAGGAGCGCGCATTGTGTGATTTTTTTCGTTCGCTGATAATCCATTGTGAAACGAGGTGATTAAGAGTTTACTTACGAACTTCAGTCCATATATCACTGTGTATAGTATTCAAATAAATAAAAATGCAATCACTGATTTCTCTCAAACATGATATTGCCGATTTTAAGAAGCCATTTTAATATTTTTACTTTTGTGCATAATTTGTTATGAAGTGTAATTTAGACCCTTTTAGACCAATGTTCGTGATTTTTACTATATAGCGAAAATTGCATAATCATGTTTCGAATCACTGATCTCCCTGCAGAAAAGCCTCAAGATTACTATTCGTAATTTTTTAAACCATATTATTATAAACTGACGCATTATATTTTGTTTCAAAAACTCTGTTCGCTTAATTTCGTTGAACCTACGGCGCCTTAAGAGTCTATTGTAGAATCTGTCGCTTCAGTTAGGATACAATACACCGCCCTCGCCGTAAAAATCGTGCTCCCTTGAGATGCAGACAATCTATCTTCTTTTACAAACCTGTCCTTTTCACAAATTTTACTGTATACCTAATTATATTTTTTCCCAGAATTAAGTAAAACCGCAGTAGCCCTCCGGCCTCGCCGCAAGTCCGTCTACCAGCCCAGGCCAGCGGAGCCCCCGGCCAGGCCAGCGGAGCCCCCGGCCAGGCGGCGCGCCAAGTGGGACTGGCCCTGCCTCGACAACGAGTACCTAGTAGCCAGCTGCTTTAAGAAGTATAAGAGTACTGTGTTGTTATAACCTCGACCCCACCAACACATAAAATGTTTACTCAGGCAAATCGAGTCCCATAAAAAACATTCCATGTAAAAAATAGGCCGAGTCTAAAAAGTCGTAGAGCCAAGTCAGGCATTCTTATTAATCTTTATTTGAGAGCTGTCCTGACGTCATTTCATAATAGATGCGGCCTCATTATTGTATGACGTAGTCATTTTATTAGGCAGGGAGTGTCCATTCAAGGGATGATGATTGAGGGTGTAAATATATGACAAGCCTTTGCTTGCTAAATAAAATTCTGCAACTTGGGAATCACACAACTTTACAGCATCTGTTAACTTTTGCATACCTAAAATGTAGTATTGTGTGATTTCCAAGTCACAATATTTTATTTAGCAAGCATATAAAAATGTAAAAGAATGCCTGACTTGGCACGACGATATCTCTTAAAGTTTTGTGGTGGAGCAGTTTCGAGACTAGGACATGGATTTTTTTTTATGAGGTCTCACTTCTTTTTGTACATTATTGTGTGATTGTTTACCAAGCGCAAAGAACGTTTGTATATTTTTCTAGTGCATTTTACATCTAACCGGATGCAAATACACAGTATACCTTGTTATTGCTATATGCAGGAACAAAAGTAGCTTTGTAATCGCATGTATTTGTATAGGATTACAATCTCACTTATGCAATTTGCATATGGGTGAGGACCAAATTCTTGGCCATTAGTTAATACTTAGCGTGATTTGGAAAAAGTTAAAAAGTTCCAAAATTAACCATATAATTGTATGGCTAATTTTCGTGTCACAACGGAACTTTTGAACTACCACCAATTAACTAGGCTAACTACTGGCCAAGAATTTGGTCCTCACCCATATCTTTGAAACGTGACTGAAATTGCATTATTTTTAGCTTTTTTTATGAACTGATAGGATAAGAACCAAATTACATTAATTAAAATTTGGAGAGGGGGTAACTGTTATTAGCGTTGAAAGTCGCAGACGTTGTTTCAACGATTTACTGTTATTGGAAAACTGACAACTCGAAATTATTGGTCGTATTTTAATAATGTCAACTTGAAAAGCTTCCACATGGAAAATTGTCCCGTCTGAATGATGCTAAAATGTATAAATAATTACGTCCTAAAAGTAAAAATGACATAATTGATATATTCGTGGGTCGAAAGAAATACGTCCATATGGAATTACGTACACTCCAAAAATAAGACCAATCGGAAATAAAGTCCTATATAAATTTTGTACAAAATAGTCGTTTCATATAAAAAATATATATTTATTTAAATTAGGCAACATTCTCTTTGCATGTGTTTAGATATGGACCTATTTCATACTGGACAATATTCCATTTGGGCTAGATGGATATGAAGTGTCCACTTTATAATATTAGTTTTATTATCACTGAGGATACAAAGGAAATCAGGGCCAGGTGTCAGCGGGTAGCGAGGCGACGAGCGGCGGTTCATAGGTACATTTGATCTAGTTCAGTCTATGGACGCACGCAGCGCTGCCCGTAGAGATATGACTTTGTATTCGTCGGTGATTCAACGTTTTCAGTGCAGCGAAAGAAAAAACCATAGATGTCGAAGTAGCGCCACAAAAAGGGTGCCATTGCCATTATGCGGGGAGTCAAAACGAGGCCAGGCAGCATAGGCCAGTAATTATAGGTTTTAACCCGTGAATAATTAGTTCTTGGATTTTTTTTTCATAGGTCCTTCGGAGGGGTCACTAGGAGTGTACATTAAAAAAGTAGATCGAATCGGGCTTCTGCGTATATTCGAAAAAAGGTTTTTCTTGAATAACTCGGCCATTTTTGATTTTACAGTAAAATCGTGAGGACAAAAATTGTAGGAAATTTGATTCTCTACAAGTTTGGTTCCTACAATTTTTCTTCTAGGATCGATATTTTGGAAATTAAACCTGAAAAACGCGAGAAATTCAAAATATTCACGGCATGAATGAAGAGAAACAAAGTTGTAGAGAATATAATTCTGAACAATTTTGGCTCCCACCTTTTTTCCCCCTAAATCGATCCTAGAAGAAAAATTGTGGGGACCAAACTTGTAGAGAATCAAATTTCCTACAATTTTTGTCCTCACGGTTTTACTGTAAAATCGAAAATGGCCGAGTTATTCAAGAAAAACCTTTTTCGAATATACGCAGAAGCCCGATTCGGTCTACTTTTTTAATGTACACTCCCAGTGACCCCCCCGAGGGACCGACGAAAAAAAATCCAAGAACTAATTATTCACGGGTAGGTTCGGTTATTTGGATAAAATGACTGGCCTAGTAGTTTAGTTCGAACATGCGTATACCGGGTTTTAAACACGTTTGGGTAGATATTTGTAAGGAGCTCTTTTGTTTCGTTCGCTGTTTCAGTGTCAGGACCTCGCTAAGCGGGTGTGGCCTCAGAGGAGCCGTATGAAGACACATACGACTGTTGCATGTTATTGGCTACGTCGTTGGCAGTGAATGTACAGTACGATTACTGTTAGTTAACCAGTTAGATAGTTTGCCTTCATTTAATATTCCACTTTAATGTCATACAAATAAAGCAATTTTCAGAATACTGTTACCCACGCCTACCGATTTAGAAATAACTACTTAATTTGTACGAGTTTAAAGTTGAAAGTTAAATGAAGGCAGACTATCTGTCAGTGGTTAACCTCAAATAATTTGTGTTAATTGGGCAGCAACTTGTAATACTCTCATTTTCGTTGTTTTTACATTGACGATGAATAATGGCAATGAATTTTTAGTTTCGTTGCCACTTATGTTGTAAGTAATAAAAGTGATATTGATTTTAAATGTCTTCTTTTTCTGGGATTCACGAAACCTAGCGTGTATAGATCGAGGAGTGAATTGAACATTAATATTTTAAAGTTACAATATAAATTAAGAAATTGATATTCGAAGCGTCATCTTCAGGAACTTCATAAGGTCTAGTTTTGCATCTGGGTGGAAGGTTAGATGGCAGTCGCTTTCGTAAAACTAGTACCTACGCCAAATCTTGTACATACCTAGCCGTAGCACAGGTCTCGGTCTTTCTGGGATGTTACCGCTCACTGACTATAAACACTTGTCTGGACTTGATAAACTTGATGTTTTGTTTTAAATACATAATAACATAAACAATAACTGCGTCCAGTCCTGCAGCTGCAGGGTCATCATGGACCCATCGCGTAGGGAGCCTTGACAGATTAAACGAATAAATAAATAAATATAAGGGGACAATCTTACACAAATCGACCTAGTCCCATAGTAAGCTCAGTAAGGCTTGTGTTATGGATACTAGACGACGATATATATAATAGATATAAATACTTAAATACATAGAAAATGTCCATGACTCAGAAACAAATATTCATGCTCATCACACAAATTTTTGCCCTTACCGGAATTCGAACCCAGGACCTCTTGCTTCGTAGGCAGGGTCACTACCAACTAGGCTAAAGCGGTCGTCAAACGAATATGGAAGGAATTCAATAAAAGCCATCGATTCATCTATAATATACATTTCACTTATAGTTTACATACAACCTGCCGACGGTTACGAAATACTCTTAGATCCATACTAACGTCTCCACGTCATTGTCAAGGGGTCGCGGGCGGCACGTCGAGGCGCCCCCGGTACAGTGATAAAACTCAGAGCTACCTAGAGCTTTAAATACGGTGTTGCCATGCTGAAAAGAGAAGCTGTCGAAATTCCCAAAATGTCACTACTAGTGGCCTTAAACTGGCAACACTGGTCATGGCCAAGTCGTAATTGGACAAGCGACTCAGTGTAGCCAGTTATAAATTGTATCTTCTTGGCCAGTGGTAGCTTTTCGTCAAATACTATTCTATTCGTTGGAAGCCTATAGCTCTGAGTTTTATCAGTCTGTAAATATTACAAATCAGACTTATACATTTCCGTTATTGCTACAATCAAATCATCAATCAGCCAGAATTGTTAAACGCCGGGCGCCAAATGTAGCGCTAGTTTTGGAGACAAACAATAATTACATTTAATATTATATCGTTAGTGCTGCTATTTCAAAACCTAGAGGGCACTGGATTTGCAACTAAGTTCATAACATTAAGGTAAGTTATTGTTCGTCCCGGTCCTTATGCACCATAATTACATAACTGGGCGGTAGAATTAAAAATGTCTCAATAAGCAGGCACGGAAAGGGCGATGAATATGCTATCTGAGGCTTTCGTTACTACCGTCCAGTGAGTACAAAATGCTTACCTCGCCATGGCCAGGAAGTGGGATTTTCCGCACGCGTAGCGGTAGGTAATTGCCACTTTATAGCCAGGTGTGACGTAAAAGCACATATTCAGTAGATGTCTTTAATATTAATCACGACACGTGACATACAGCCTTTCAAACAAACATACAGTCACGTGGTGCACATGTGAGGGTACATTGGGAATATTCCTTAGCGCATAATCTTAGGTCCCCCCAAAGATCTTTTCAGTAATATTAGTCTTCACTACATGTAATTTGAGTAGGATGGGTAGCAGGTCGGGCGCCATAATGGGCTTTACATAAAATTATTACTTCTGATATGCATTGACAAAGTCGTAAATATATATACAGCACCAAATGACATAAATATCTGTACACTTTTACGGCATTGACATCTAAGTCATGTTCTTCATTATAATCAATTTATCCATACATTTATGGTGTTCGGTTTACAATACTCGAATGTTGATTGAGTTCGAAAAACGTCTCCTTACTGGTTACGAAATAATGGTTACACTAGCGGTTACACCCAATGGGGCTTCCCCCAGAGGGAATTACAATTTCAACTCTGTATATAAGCAGTTAAGTTCGAAATTCACGGGGCCTATATGATGTTACTTACATGAAACAGAATGATGCGACAATGTCATGAAATAAGGCACAAAAATACTAAACATATCAAGAGCTTGCTTATACAATATTTTTCTGCAACGCGTCAATTATTTAGCATAATACCAGTCGGAACGACATTTTTTAAATTAGCAACCTTTAATGTCACGGTCAAACCATTAAATGGTATTGCAAGCGATGGTCGGCATAAAAATAAGTTGACGTTTATTGCCGACTGGCGCAGTCAATGGGGATAAGTCCTACCAAAGTTAAAACACGTGTCAGATTTTTATATTTGTGGCCTTAGTGTTATATCAAATATAAATTATGTGCATGTCAAAATCAGTAATAGATCAATGTCAAAAAATTAGGTAAAATTATACGGGCGCCGACTATACTACATGTCATGAAACGATTTGAGGTTAAACATTTCTGCTAATAAATAAGAAATTCTATTCTTGTTCAGTAATAAAATAAGACTAGCCTTTTCCATTAGTAGTTAACAGCATCTGTCTGTCCCTTTCCTTCTATTATGTTAAAAGGATAGCACTGAATCAACCGTCAATACTAACTCGATAGACTTGCATTGGGAGTCTATTCGTGCTGAAAAATGCATATTCCGTCCAACGCCTTCCATAGAAATTTAATTACAATTTCAACTCCATTGTTCATAAAACTTAACAAACCTCTCTCAGTTAAAACGTGTTTCTCACAAACACGAATGACAGTGCCAGATAAAGACACAATAACTTGAATGGCGTTTTAACTAAAATAGGTTTGACAGAGGTCCTTTGTATGTTTCCGAATCAAGTGACATACTAAAATCCGTTATACATATACCTACATTTTTACCCCAATGATATATTTACTTGATTCGGAAGCATTTTATCCGTGGCTTAAGTTAGTAAATTATTTGAGCGCTCTACGAGCGCTTACTGCCTAGACGATAAAGTCTAGTTTACATAGTTTGGTAACTAGTCCGTAATTTTAGTGTTTAATCCCGCTTGGTGTCCGTTGGTTGGAAGATTTTGGATTTTGTTGTGCTCGATCTGTGTCTCTGGTGTTCTGGAAATAAAAGTTAAGTATTAATTATTTTCGGATTACAATACAGTTTCTCATGAGTTTTTACTGTATACTGCTAGCTTCCGCTGGATGCGGATCGCGCAGGACAGGCCTCATAAGAAGGCTCAAAGTCACCCAAAGGGCAATGGAGAGGGCCATGTTGGGAGTTTATCTGCGTGACCGCATCAGAAATGCGACTATCCGCAGCAGAACCAAGGTAACCGATATAGCCCACCGGATCGCTAAACTTAAGTGGCAGTGAGCGGGGCACATAGCACGTAGAATTGATGGCCATTGGGGCGGAAAGGTTCTCGAGTGGCGACCACGTACCGGAACGCGCAGCGTGGGTAGGCCCCCGACAAGGTGGACTGATGACCTGGTAAAGGTTGCGGGAGTCCGCTGGATGCGGGTGGCGCGGGACCGGTCACTTTGGCACTCTTTGGGGGAGGCCTATGTCCAGCAGTGGACGTCTTTCGGCTGATATGATGACGATGATGATGATGATGTCACTCTCCATCCCTTCAACTATCTCCACGTAAAAAATCACGTAAAATCGTCGCTCCGTTTTGCCGTGAAAGGAAGACAAACAAACAAATACACTTTCCCATTTATATTAGTATGGCAGTACTATCGATCCTAGAAGAAAAATTGTGGGGACCAAACTTGTAGAGAATCAAATTTCCTACAATTTTTGTCCTCACGGTTTTACTGTAAAATCGAAAATGGCCGAGTTATTCAAGAAAAACCTTTTTCGAATATACGCAGAAGCCCGATTCGGTCTACTTTTTTAATGTACACTCCCAGTGACCCCCCCGAGGGACCGACGAAAAAAAATCCAAGAACTAATTATTCACGGGTAGGTTCGGTTATTTGGATAAAATGACTGGCCTAGTAGTTTAGTTCGAACATGCGTATACCGGGTTTTAAACACGTTTGGGTAGATATTTGTAAGGAGCTCTTTTGTTTCGTTCGCTGTTTCAGTGTCAGGACCTCGCTAAGCGGGTGTGGCCTCAGAGGAGCCGTATGAAGACACATACGACTGTTGCATGTTATTGGCTACGTCGTTGGCAGTGAATGTACAGTACGATTACTGTTAGTTAACCAGTTAGATAGTTTGCCTTCATTTAATATTCCACTTTAATGTCATACAAATAAAGCAATTTTCAGAATACTGTTACCCACGCCTACCGATTTAGAAATAACTACTTAATTTGTACGAGTTTAAAGTTGAAAGTTAAATGAAGGCAGACTATCTGTCAGTGGTTAACCTCAAATAATTTGTGTTAATTGGGCAGCAACTTGTAATACTCTCATTTTCGTTGTTTTTACATTGACGATGAATAATGGCAATGAATTTTTAGTTTCGTTGCCACTTATGTTGTAAGTAATAAAAGTGATATTGATTTTAAATGTCTTCTTTTTCTGGGATTCACGAAACCTAGCGTGTATAGATCGAGGAGTGAATTGAACATTAATATTTTAAAGTTACAATATAAATTAAGAAATTGATATTCGAAGCGTCATCTTCAGGAACTTCATAAGGTCTAGTTTTGCATCTGGGTGGAAGGTTAGATGGCAGTCGCTTTCGTAAAACTAGTACCTACGCCAAATCTTGTACATACCTAGCCGTAGCACAGGTCTCGGTCTTTCTGGGATGTTACCGCTCACTGACTATAAACACTTGTCTGGACTTGATAAACTTGATGTTTTGTTTTAAATACATAATAACATAAACAATAACTGCGTCCAGTCCTGCAGCTGCAGGGTCATCATGGACCCATCGCGTAGGGAGCCTTGACAGATTAAACGAATAAATAAATAAATATAAGGGGACAATCTTACACAAATCGACCTAGTCCCATAGTAAGCTCAGTAAGGCTTGTGTTATGGATACTAGACGACGATATATATAATAGATATAAATACTTAAATACATAGAAAATGTCCATGACTCAGAAACAAATATTCATGCTCATCACACAAATTTTTGCCCTTACCGGAATTCGAACCCAGGACCTCTTGCTTCGTAGGCAGGGTCACTACCAACTAGGCTAAAGCGGTCGTCAAACGAATATGGAAGGAATTCAATAAAAGCCATCGATTCATCTATAATATACATTTCACTTATAGTTTACATACAACCTGCCGACGGTTACGAAATACTCTTAGATCCATACTAACGTCTCCACGTCATTGTCAAGGGGTCGCGGGCGGCACGTCGAGGCGCCCCCGGTACAGTGATAAAACTCAGAGCTACCTAGAGCTTTAAATACGGTGTTGCCATGCTGAAAAGAGAAGCTGTCGAAATTCCCAAAATGTCACTACTAGTGGCCTTAAACTGGCAACACTGGTCATGGCCAAGTCGTAATTGGACAAGCGACTCAGTGTAGCCAGTTATAAATTGTATCTTCTTGGCCAGTGGTAGCTTTTCGTCAAATACTATTCTATTCGTTGGAAGCCTATAGCTCTGAGTTTTATCAGTCTGTAAATATTACAAATCAGACTTATACATTTCCGTTATTGCTAGATCTACAATCAAATCATCAATCAGCCAGAATTGTTAAACGCCGGGCGCCAAATGTAGCGCTAGTTTTGGAGACAAACAATAATTACATTTAATATTATATCGTTAGTGCTGCTATTTCAAAACCTAGAGGGCACTGGATTTGCAACTAAGTTCATAACATTAAGGTAAGTTATTGTTCGTCCCGGTCCTTATGCACCATAATTACATAACTGGGCGGTAGAATTAAAAATGTCTCAATAAGCAGGCACGGAAAGGGCGATGAATATGCTATCTGAGGCTTTCGTTACTACCGTCCAGTGAGTACAAAATGCTTACCTCGCCATGGCCAGGAAGTGGGATTTTCCGCACGCGTAGCGGTAGGTAATTGCCACTTTATAGCCAGGTGTGACGTAAAAGCACATATTCAGTAGATGTCTTTAATATTAATCACGACACGTGACATACAGCCTTTCAAACAAACATACAGTCACGTGGTGCACATGTGAGGGTACATTGGGAATATTCCTTAGCGCATAATCTTAGGTCCCCCCAAAGATCTTTTCAGTAATATTAGTCTTCACTACATGTAATTTGAGTAGGATGGGTAGCAGGTCGGGCGCCATAATGGGCTTTACATAAAATTATTACTTCTGATATGCATTGACAAAGTCGTAAATATATATACAGCACCAAATGACATAAATATCTGTACACTTTTACGGCATTGACATCTAAGTCATGTTCTTCATTATAATCAATTTATCCATACATTTATGGTGTTCGGTTTACAATACTCGAATGTTGATTGAGTTCGAAAAACGTCTCCTTACTGGTTACGAAATAATGGTTACACTAGCGGTTACACCCAATGGGGCTTCCCCCAGAGGGAATTACAATTTCAACTCTGTATATAAGCAGTTAAGTTCGAAATTCACGGGGCCTATATGATGTTACTTACATGAAACAGAATGATGCGACAATGTCATGAAATAAGGCACAAAAATACTAAACATATCAAGAGCTTGCTTATACAATATTTTTCTGCAACGCGTCAATTATTTAGCATAATACCAGTCGGAACGACATTTTTTAAATTAGCAACCTTTAATGTCACGGTCAAACCATTAAATGGTATTGCAAGCGATGGTCGGCATAAAAATAAGTTGACGTTTATTGCCGACTGGCGCAGTCAATGGGGATAAGTCCTACCAAAGTTAAAACACGTGTCAGATTTTTATATTTGTGGCCTTAGTGTTATATCAAATATAAATTATGTGCATGTCAAAATCAGTAATAGATCAATGTCAAAAAATTAGGTAAAATTATACGGGCGCCGACTATACTACATGTCATGAAACGATTTGAGGTTAAACATTTCTGCTAATAAATAAGAAATTCTATTCTTGTTCAGTAATAAAATAAGACTAGCCTTTTCCATTAGTAGTTAACAGCATCTGTCTGTCCCTTTCCTTCTATTATGTTAAAAGGATAGCACTGAATCAACCGTCAATACTAACTCGATAGACTTGCATTGGGAGTCTATTCGTGCTGAAAAATGCATATTCCGTCCAACGCCTTCCATAGAAATTTAATTACAATTTCAACTCCATTGTTCATAAAACTTAACAAACCTCTCTCAGTTAAAACGTGTTTCTCACAAACACGAATGACAGTGCCAGATAAAGACACAATAACTTGAATGGCGTTTTAACTAAAATAGGTTTGACAGAGGTCCTTTGTATGTTTCCGAATCAAGTGACATACTAAAATCCGTTATACATATACCTACATTTTTACCCCAATGATATATTTACTTGATTCGGAAGCATTTTATCCGTGGCTTAAGTTAGTAAATTATTTGAGCGCTCTACGAGCGCTTACTGCCTAGACGATAAAGTCTAGTTTACATAGTTTGGTAACTAGTCCGTAATTTTAGTGTTTAATCCCGCTTGGTGTCCGTTGGTTGGAAGATTTTGGATTTTGTTGTGCTCGATCTGTGTCTCTGGTGTTCTGGAAATAAAAGTTAAGTATTAATTATTTTCGGATTACAATACAGTTTCTCATGAGTTTTTACTGTATACTGCTAGCTTCCGCTGGATGCGGATCGCGCAGGACAGGCCTCATAAGAAGGCTCAAAGTCACCCAAAGGGCAATGGAGAGGGCCATGTTGGGAGTTTATCTGCGTGACCGCATCAGAAATGCGACTATCCGCAGCAGAACCAAGGTAACCGATATAGCCCACCGGATCGCTAAACTTAAGTGGCAGTGAGCGGGGCACATAGCACGTAGAATTGATGGCCATTGGGGCGGAAAGGTTCTCGAGTGGCGACCACGTACCGGAACGCGCAGCGTGGGTAGGCCCCCGACAAGGTGGACTGATGACCTGGTAAAGGTTGCGGGAGTCCGCTGGATGCGGGTGGCGCGGGACCGGTCACTTTGGCACTCTTTGGGGGAGGCCTATGTCCAGCAGTGGACGTCTTTCGGCTGATATGATGACGATGATGATGATGATGTCACTCTCCATCCCTTCAACTATCTCCACGTAAAAAATCACGTAAAATCGTCGCTCCGTTTTGCCGTGAAAGGAAGACAAACAAACAAATACACTTTCCCATTTATATTAGTATGGCAGTATGGATAAATAAATATTACGGGACAATCCTACACAACTCGACCTAGTCCCAAACTACGCAAAGCTTGTACTATGGGTACTAGACGACGATAAACATACTTATTTAGATAAATAAATACTTAAATACATAGAAAAACATCCATGACTCAGGAAAAAATATTCGTGCTCATCACACAAATAAATGCCTTTACCGGGATTCGAACCCAGGACCTCGTGCTTCGTAGGCAGGGTCACTAACAACTAGGCGGTCGTCGGCGTCCTTATACCGCCACCGCTCCAAGTGCGCGTGTGTGTGTGTCCCCCCCCCCTCACCCGGGCGCGGCTAGACGGGGCGCGCGTGCGCGTGGTGCGGGCGCTGCACGGGCCCGAAGCGCGCGTCGTCGGGCGGGGAGCCGCCGCCCGAGCCCGAGCCCGCGCCCGAGCCCGCACCGGACAGCGAACTCGGAGACGACACGCCCACTGTAACAACACCTAATTCTCTGACTATTGTCTACAATACTTTTTCTACGAGTAAACTGGAATAATTAAACACACTTGGTATCTATTGAAAGTCTAAGCCCTGATGAAACGAAGCGTAGCCCACCGGCTCATCGTTTCGTTGATGTCTTTTGTTCTCCGTCGGCCATCTTTGATTTTAGCCATTTAGAACTATAGGTATATTATTAATATCTCGCTTCTTAACGGCACCATCGTCTCAAATTATATTGAGAAATCGTCAGTAACGATGCGCCACCCCATACTAAATTAATTTTTCACCCCAGCAGCTCGAACAAGTATATTTTTCTGCGTGAAAACAGTGTGCAAAATGAGTTTTTGCTCACTCCGTGAGACAAAGTAGCTTTTCCATTTTGATGCAGAGCACTGACATTTCGTCGTATGGGGTGCGGTCTATTACAAGTTCAGAATGTTTGAAATTTATTAGCGCAGTCCCTTTCATTCCATTACGAAAAAAGAAAATGACAGACATAAGTTACAGTTCGACCATCAAATTTCAAAGTAGACCCCCAAAATAGCACGAAACGAGTAACACGTTCGAAAACTATCGCAGTTTATATTACCAAAATAATTATACAAAGGTATTTTCTATTGAATAATATTTCATTAAAAATGTCAGAATAAACTCAGTTTTTCATAATTAATAGGTAAATATGATGTTTATTACGCTACCTAATTAATAATTCTATTTTATGAACGTATACCACAGTATGCAGTTTCCGAACGCAAGCGCGGGGCCCCACCCCACCCCTTTTACAAAAATGCGCGCTGTTAATTTGTTTCAGATTTTATTAGGTATATTGTTCTTCATTCCTGCGTTATTGTTATTGGTTTTAAATATATAAAAATACTACTAGGATAAATCAATTCTCTATCTAACTAGGAAATATACTGAAGTCAGTGACGTGACGAAGGCAGTATTTTAACAACAGTAGGAACTGGTATGCACGCGAAATACACGTAAAATATGTGTGCCCATGTGATAATGATAAATATTTCTAAAATATATCAAAGATATTAGTAAAGTCGCTTAATTTAAACAATAATACGGCTAGGTTTTATTGATGTGTGAGTGTCACGCGACACTCGAATAGATACTGAAATATCCTTTGGTTTCTCGCGCCTTCTCGCCTTTCTAGCATTAACTAACGGCGCAGCCGGCGCTGAGGAGTTAAAACAAGCAGTAACGAAGCCTCATTAAGTTTTCTTCCTGAATAATCTTGAGACGAATAGGTACGTGATACTATTATATATATTTTCACCTCACCGGCTCGAAAAGGCTTGCTTTATCGCTCAAAATCTGCGCCCAAAAGTCCATTTTATCCGCTAGCGTGGAAAGACTTTTTGAATTTGGAACGTGACGGTCGATCGCGAGATCCAACTTTTTTCTATACAGAATGAGAGGTGCGTTCAGAAACTGATGGTGTTATGCCAGTAATTAATTGTTATTATTTTGATACAATAAAATTAATAATACTTATTCTTTCTTAAAATGCAAAATGAAGCAAAATGTGCCTTATTCCACCTTTAACTGTACCATGTGTTCTTGTGAATAAACATTCATTTCATTTTTCATTTCTTAATTAAGTAGGTACATACGAAATATTAATATTTAGACTGATTTATAAGGATAAATACGAATAAATAATTTTAAAATGCAGTTCTATATTTCAAAAAAATTCGCTTCTTCCAAATTTGGAACGCACCTTTTGAATAGTTACTTTAAGAAAAAACTCAACCTACATTTAATTTTGTTTTGTTCTAAAGTCACAGACAGTAAAACCAAAATAATGGTGGTTATTTATAGATTTTAGTGCAGAAGATATACAGCTATTAGCTAATAGCTAAAAGCATAAGCGAATTCGAGCCTTAGTTTACCCGTGAGTACTCAACATAACTTTGACTTTTTTAGTGTAGGTAAGCGTGGGGTTTATTTAAAGATGCAAAAATATATATGTTACATTTAATAATTATAAAATGCTAGATCTTGATGAGATGTAAACAAACCTTTATTGAAAATAAGTATAAGGCCCAAATTACTTCCATTACCTACATTTACCTACAATTAATTTTCCTCGCGGTGGTGAGTTGAAAAGTTGTGTGTTTCGCACGGCAGCAAAATTGTTTGGCGTCTCGTGCCTTGAAAGCCTCGCTATGCTCAGGATTGTACTTTTGAACCATTCGCTTCGCTCATGGTTCAATTTTACAATCCTTCGCTAGCTCGGCTTTCAATACAAGCACTTGCGCCAAACAACAACTTTGCAGCCTTGCATAACAAATAACTATTTTTAATGTGAATATGTTCTCACTGCTGAGGTGAAAAGTTGTATGTGTTACTCGAGAGCAAAGTATGTTCATCTCGTGCTCTCGAGTCCTTCGCTGCGCTCAAGATTCAAACTTTGAATTTTAGAATCTTTCGCTTCCTCAGCAGTCAAAATCAGCACTCGCAGCAAAAACAAACTTTGCTCTCTTGTTGCACAAATAACTATTGTATTAAGCAGTAACGCTGCTAACGAAATTATACACTTCAAATAATTATTATTTATCGTATGGCAAATCAGTATTTAGAACCGTGAGATCTTGGAAAAGACAGTACGGTTGCCAGGTTGTTGCACTTATAGCACCACCCAGGGGTCACGTGTAGGGTAGCGATGGGTAATTAAATAAAGGAAATCTTTAAAAAAAATATGCTCCAAGCCGGATTCGAACCGGCGACCACAGGCATACATGACCCGTCGCTGCTAACCAATAATCCACAGGTAGTGTGTTAAATATTTTTGGAACCATAACTAAAAAAATGATTTCATCGGAGCTGTTCTGTATTTAACAACGTATTAAACTGGCAAATGATATTTGAATCAACTATTCATGTAGATGAAATACGGAATAGAATAGAGATTAATTTCAATTTAAAAATTTAAAAAAAGAACAAATGCCCTTTTCCCATTTAAACTGATATAAAGGGGTTTTCAATAGGCACGCTCGAACTCTGTCAGCGTATAGTGGCCATGTTGGAAAAGCAATAGCTGTCAAATTTGGCGGGAATATAAAATTAATCGTGACATTTCATAATGGAACGCTAATACACTTCAACAATACGTAGATATTGTTAAGGGGCTCCCATAATTGGCGTCTGGGATCGTACCTTCGATCTGAATCTCTTAGTTTTCTTAGGTTTTTTTGTAGCTTATTATGTTAACAACAACGGCATTAAGCAATATAGTATCCCATATTTACTTCAAAAATCATTGTTTTCGAGATATTTGACATCAAAGTTGAACAATTTTAGGCCAAAAAACCGGTTTCTGGCCATAACTTTTGTGTTAATTGGTTTACAATGAAAACCCTAAACCAGTTTTTAGGGACGTCACAGACGAACCCAAATATGTAGATTTCGTATGTGTTAGATCTTTCACCTCAATAGAGATACAAACTAAGTGTTATTTTAGACAATGTTTAAAAAGATCATACAAAATTAAGTATTCATTTGTTTCAAAATCCGGTAGACCAAAATGGAGATAAAAGATTGAAGAACCGATAACCGTTTGATTTATACTTCTATCTGTAGTGCAAAAGTAGGAGATACGATTCAAAACTTGTCAAAAATCGATGGAAACCTCGGGTAGCCCCTTAACTGCACGGGACACATTTAAAGAGGTTTGGGTAAAAATGATGTAATTTTTTTAGATAAGCGGCCATTCCTAAATATGCTAGATTGTTATAGATCTACTCAAAACAAACATAGTTTTTTATGAATACACTCAAATGCATCGGAGCCGAGATATTTGCAATATATATTTTCACATGTCATATTGAAAAGTTATGAACAAAACTGCAAACTTAAATATCTCGGCTCCGATATTGTTTAACGCGTTCAATTTTATATATCCATGCGTATTAAGAGGAGCACCTCACGAGGACTAAACGATTATTAAACGAACATCCTTGGCCGCTGCAAAAAATAAAAACGACATTTTTTCTCATACGAGGTTACCCAATGCCCTTTATTGGCTCATCCAATCGGTTTCGTCATATCGCGTGGTGGCGGCATCAACTCCCCCCGAGATAGTGTGACTTAATTAACACCGCTCGCCTACTTCCTGTTGGGAGACGTCAAATCTCTTGTCTATGCAGACAAACCACAGACAATTGTTGGTCTGAACGCCAACATAATCCGCGTTCTTCATGAAATTCCCCAATTATACGAAAATGACGCTCAAAATTGGTCCACCAGGATACACACCTACAGTAGTCGCGGCGGCCATTTGGCTGAGATAATATTTCATAAACAATGTCATAAAATTCACTTTATATTGAAATTGTTGCAATATCAGCTACACAGTTTATTTTATTACATTTCAAAGTTCGATTGTCCTAATCCTCAACCTTTAAAGGCAGGTTTCGACAGGGTCAGTGACTTGACTTCGAGTTCGAGACAAGTCAGCGCTGACCCGAGAAAAACCCGATGTAAATTGATTTGAAGCCAGAACAGCGGTGGGAGGTCAGCGCTGACTTGCACACGAATATTTTGAGGTCAGTCGATTCTGACTTGCGCACTAAACCTGTCTAAACCTGCCTTCATTGAAGAGATTTTCTTCTTGCCTGATTCCATTGAAGAGAAGTCTGCCTTTTGAGAAGTTTCGCAGGTACTATGTGTATTTGCTTAAAAGTATGACTTACCGGGTTGTGGTCTGGGGTAGACGGCGGGCCACGCGGGCCGCGAGAACAGCGACTCGTCTCGCACCTCGGCACCGCACTCCTGTCACACATTAAATATATTCACTCTCAACTTTTTACTGAGATGAACATTGTGTCTAATTCTTTGCTTGACAAAGCGCCAATAGACTCGAAAGACAGTAGACTCGAAAATTATTATTACTCCAAACGAAAGAAGGCAAAAAAATATGCCTAGTGACGAAAATCCTAGTGTTAAAAAATAGAGAGAAAACGCAAACAGTGTGTGACGTCACGTTATGCGAGGGTGCCGGGGGGCCGCGTCGACGGCGGCGCCGAATACTAAGGGGCGCTGCACGTGGCTGTCTATTAGTGACGTCACAATCCACAAACGTCATCTCCTCATCTTAAAACTTTGGACACATAACTTCGTGATTATTAAACCTTTTCCGTAGATTTTTTTCTCCATTAGACTACATTTTTAACCCTTTTTCGAGAAAATATGACATTATTGATTATCCATACATCATCCGAATGATAGAGCTGAAATATAACCAAGTCTTCTGAATCATATAAAAAGCCAGTTCGAATATGAATACAATAAACACTGCATCTACAATGTCTCTTAGTACTCTTCTCCACCCTCGTATTACATTAAAATAATTGAATTTAATAATGTATGTCCTAATTTTAGAAATCTGGTGAATAGTCCTTGAAATTACATACAAACTTACAATGTCACAGACTTGTCCTCTTTATTATTGTAGTATATATAAGATAACAGATGAAGTCAATATTTAATACTTATTCGTTTAACCAAATGGTGGTCTGGTAAAAAATCCTTAAGGGCAAAAAATGTTGCCATTACTCTTGTATCATTTATTGCGAGAACATAGTTATATAAGATGACATAATAAATACAGTGTTGCTTATGTTGTCCCAGAAAAGGCAAGCAAATTAACAATTTCATAATATTCAAACAGTTCAAAGCTTTTTATGTCAGATTATTCAAATAATTATTGGATGCCATAATCAAGATTAAAATATAATTAGGATTACGACATTTAGTGTCAAGACGATGAGAATAATTAATGCTAAATATAAGGTACAGTTAAAAATATATACCGGGTGGAAAGGCACGACGATCCCTTCCGCAAAAGGGGGATTGTTTAGACTGAGTACAGTATTTCCTCTAAAGAAACTAGGCTCATATTCATAACCGTTTTGAAGTTATAGGCAGTTAACTTTTAATGCAAAATACTGCAAGTGACCACCCTCATTAGGGTCAGTAACATTTTAACAATTACACAAGAGTCAGTGACCTTTATCAATACGTATAAACGATAATTAGTACGTATAGTAATAGTAGGGTTGTCACAGAAGAACATTAATTAATTTTATTATTTTTAATAATTGATCGTAAAAAAAATCTAAACATTACGAATCGATTTTCCATCACTTAAACTAACCCCCCTTTGCGGGAAGGATCGTCGTGCCTTTCCACCCGGTATAGTCCTAGATATTTGGCTTGCAGGCAAGATAGTCTATGACAGAATAAAAACAATTACCTAGTTGTTATTCAGTAAGCATTCCTTTAAACCTATTTGTTTGAAGCACGTGATTGAATAAGAAAATATTTTAAAGATCCTTCTGAAGAAAGTAAATTTTTTGAGTTAGAAATTAGGGGGATAAATCACTCTTTAATGAATTTGGGTAAATTATTATATATTTGGATAGCCATACAATATCTATTGTTTTTATGAAGCTTGACTCTAGAACTTGGCAAAAACAATTTGCTTCCATACCTATACTTGAAAGGTTTAGGTAATTAACTAAATGTAAAAAAACAAACCACCGTGACCTGGTCATTCAGCCAATAAGATAATATGAAATATATTGTATCTATGCAAAAGGTTGCTATGATTGGTTGAATGACCTTTCAAGTATAGTCGATCTAGGATAGAAGCTGCTCCGTTTGTCAACACATTCAGGGTTAACACTCTCAAAGATGCAGTATAATAAAGATTAAACAAATCGCACTCACCTGTCCCTTATAAAACTTGGACTCCGTCACATGATGTATCGTGACTTCGTTATTCAACTTGGAGCCGACCCGCAGCCTCTGGAAGTACGGCAGCGGATCCCCGTTTACCATGTGGCTGGAATCATAGTTGTCATAACTGGGCACATTCTTGTCATTGAACAGCGCGTTCCTGAACACGTTCCTGTCTTCCTGCCCGAAGGGGGTGTATAGACCGGCGTAGTCGTTTTCCTGCTTCACTGGAGTGCCTATAGGCTCCGGTCGCACCGCACTGGTGAACAGCGATGAGTCGTTCGAGTCGAAGGATCTGTTTGAATCGTTGGTTGGCCTGGTGCCTATAGGATTTGGTGATACTACCGGCTTCGGGCTTGGATTTTCAACGTAATACTCCGGTGTTAGGAAGTTCTTCTGTTGATTGTCCTCATTGGTTTTGAAGAGGGAGTATCCCTCATCGTTCTTCTGTGTGAAAGAGGCCAGGCTCATGATTCTGTTCTCGAATTCGTCCAGTTTAGGGGAATTTCTAGAAGGATCTAGGACGTACGCTTGAGGGTTAGGTACAGTCTGCACTGGAGTGTAAGTGTTGGGGTTTACATAGTTATACTGCTGCCCATAGGCCGGCACGGCCGGTTGGCCCATAAGGCTTTGCTGGTGCATCATGCTCATGAGAGGGTTCCTAATTGTGTACATTCCGTTGGACGTAGGGGTGATGGTCGCTTGGCAAGCGTTAGGCGGCATGGGTATGGGGTCTGGTATCCGGATCTCTGGTTTCTTGACCGGGTTGGCGACGGGTGGGAGGTTGGGATGGAACATGGGGTTCCGCAGGGTGACCATCTTGGTGCCGTCGGGCTTGGGCTCGGCCTCGGCGGCGGCGGCGGCTTTCTTCGCCTTCTTCTTCGCCTTTTTGGAGCGCCCGGGCTGCGGCGCCGGCTCGGGGATTATTATTGTTTTAGGTTGCTCTGTAAATTAGATATAACATTAAAAATACAAGAATCAAGCTGAAACCCTCAAGATTTAGGTTTGTATATTTATTATACTTCAGAATCAATCTAAAAGGCCACGCTTTAGTAATATTAAAAACAATATCATCTACTGAGAATATGGTATTTTGAGAATCTGGTCATAAATGGAAACCGAATGTGGTAGTTTGGGAATGCGATATTAAGAGATTCCGATATAAAGGGAGTATTGTACTGCTACTATTCTATGACGCCATGAGGGTGTAAAAGTTCACAGGGTTGTTAGATAGGTAAGCGTTCACTTGACTACGGATGTAAAAATAGTAGCCCGAACTGCTTTACAATAAAAAGAAAACAAACAGTTAGAGGGGGCTGGTGTTTGCCTCAAGGGTTAAAAATAGTCGATTCGTCGTAGTAATTATAGTCGGGTTAGTTTGGCAGCGGCGTCGGCCAATCAGTTGGCCAGGGGAAACCAGGAGATATGTACTGCCAAACCCTACATCTGATCACCACCATGTCGCTTTAACCCGTTTGACAAGTTCGTATCGTGTGTAGCGTGTGTAAACGTGACGTTAAGGGGATCCCATGACCTTCGATCTGAATCCCTTAGTTTTCTAACGTTTTTTGTACCTTATTAAATTAACAACAACGGCTTTAAGCAATATAGTATCCCATATTTACTTCAAAGCTCATTGTTTTCGAGATATTCGGCATCAAAGTTGAACAATTTTAGGTCAAAAAACTGGCTTTATGGCCATAACTTTTGTGTTAATTAGTTAAAAATGAAAACCACGAATAGACACGTTTTTATAGACGTCATAGACGAACCCAAATATGTAGATTTCGTATATGTTAGATCTTTCACGTCAATAGAGATACGAAATAATTAAATGTTTTTTAGACAATGTTTATAAAAATCGGTTCTCTAAATCATCTCCGAAATTTTTATGTACGAATATCGCATCGCAACCAATTTTTCGCATAATGTCATTTCGCCGAATGATTAAGTGTCAACTTATCAAAGGGTTTAGTTTTATTTCCCAACCTCACGGTTACCAACTGTATGCTTGGACTTTTTTTCATAAAGTCACTTTTCAAAATGCCACCTTTCGAGTAGCAGAATGGGTCAGTTTGACTTATATACATTTGGTGGTATAACACTTACCAGATGTTTTATTTAGTAACTATGTAACGTATTTACAAAGTGAGTAAGCGCAACCGCTCACTTGTTTTTTTAACAATGACGGTACCTGAATTATCGCATCATTGGAGATAAGTGTTTACATCATTACTTTTGGACTGTTGCTTAGTGGAATGTATGTATGTATGTATGTATGTATGTACACATAACATGTGTTATTTTTTAAAACAAACACCAGCCAATTATTCTAACCTCACCTAAACCTTACCTAACCGCCAGCGTGTCGACGTCACCCCGCTACGCGGGGTGCCTATTTTCGCTCTAAGGCACACAAGCTAACCCTAACCTAACCTACAAATAACATCACTGTAACGATTGTATGTTATTTTTTAATGCGGGGGGCATCGCCCCCGTAACCCCAATGTGGGTAACTTCGTCTCCCCATCCCCACTTCTCTCCTTGTAACTTATATAAGAACACGTTGAATAAAAGTCTGACTATGTTATGCTGTCTGCGTAGTTGTTCTTTGTAGTAAAAAGTTGGCTTATGTAAGAAAAGGGAACTGTTGCACTGACGAAACGTTTTTCGGCTAGTAGTTGTTTGTCCAACTGAAAGATTTGCCAAATGATAGGTACGCCAAAAATTTTAATTCATTATAATAATCGACTTATCAATAATTCTACCAAATGAATCTGTTGTCATACAAAAATTTGCCATAAGTTAGTTGTCAAGGTGAATCATCGGCGAAAAGTTGGTTGGCAAGTGAAATTCGGACATAACAAATTCGGAGAAAAGGCAGAACCCCATAAAAATCATACAAAATTAAGTATTATTAGTACATTTCTTTCAAATTCCGGTGGACGAAAATGGAGATAAAACATCGAAGAACTTTGACTTATAATTATATCTGTAGTGCAAAAGTAGGATACGATTCAAAACTTGACAAAAATCGATAGCGACACAGTACAAAGGTCCCTTGTGAGTTCGGGCGTACTGTGTTAGTGGGGGTCGTGTTGTTTGGTCGGGTGTGTCGTGGTACTGACCTGGAGCCATGGTGCTGAACATCATGGCGGCGGGGTCGGCGTTGATGACGGGCGGCGGGCGCGCCACCGGCGTCGGCGCCGCCTCCAGCGCGTGCCCGCGCCACAGCGGCTGCACACACACACACACACATACATCAACATCATCATCACCATCATCACACTTTCCCGTATGCGGACATCCGATTGCATGGATCAATATAAAATACATTAGCGTCAGTTAAGCATGTTCTTTTTATCCGAACGTAACAAATTCCGCACGTACGTTTCCAATGCAAGCCGGCGCGTTCGGAGAACCCATCTGGAAAAAACCTAATGATGTCATGCGGCACGCAGCGCTTGCATACATTTTGTTTGTGCCGGCGCACTCGTTCGGAAATTTCTATTCAGTATCGCGCTGCAGATATCGCACACGTATGTTTTGAAACCATATGGGTGCGACATCCGTATACTGATGTATGCATTCCGAATGAAGAAAAACGAACGTTTGCGCTAGTTTCACGGAATTCCAAATCGAAATTCCGCATTAGTAAATCGAATACGGAACACGTGCGTATGCGGCCAGCCTAATTCAGTGCTCCTTTTGTGGAACACCTACAGCAGTTATAAATCGAGACACCCAAATGGTTCAACGAGTCATTTGGGTGTGCATCATTGGTTCTAAGGTTGAATTTTGACATTCAAGAGTTCCATTTGGAGGATGATACGCACAAGATTACATACGGTGCTAATACAACTAAAATTAATCTATCATCTTATTATTTTGCTCATAAACCTTTACAGGTCTACCATTCAACATGACTGTTGACCGGCAAAATATCTTCCCATATAGTGTACAGCCGCCATCAGATATATCGGAGCGGCCAAAGTGCTCACAAATATCTGAACACACTAATGCCTCGACAATAGACACGTGTTCAGATATTTGTGAGCACTTTTGCCTCTCCGATATATCTGATGGCAACTGTACAGTCAGCGTTGTATACATAGTAGCAGCCAAAGTAGCCAAATATATCGTAACACATCCTTAGTCTTACAGTAATAAAGACTACTAACTATATGATGCTGAGTGTACATATCAAAGTAATATTTACAAATTTGTAATCAAACGAGCGAACAAAGCTCTATGCTTCAGCTTAGGCCGAAAATCGTTCGTATGTCCAGATGTCACGCTGTCCCGCTGTTCCCCTCTACAGGTAGCTTTTATCAACCGATTCTCGTGAAATTTTGTGAGCAAGTTCGATATTAGGGTTGTAGACTCGTATTTTATTATTACTCCAAAAGAAAGACGGCGAAAAAATATGCCTAGTGACGAAAATCCTCAAAGAGTTACGAAGCTACAACCGTTTTAATATTGCTTGTTAGAGAGAGAAAACGCAAACAGTGTGTGACGTCAAGATACAGGAAGCTGCCGGGGGGCCGCGTCGACGGGGCGCGGCGCGTTGCCGTCTATCACGTGACGTCACAATCTTCCAGCGTCATCGTTTCATATGTATGAAGTTGCGTTTTGCAAAGGGACAGAACATACCCCTTCTTAAAACTTTGGACACTTATAACTTCGTGATTATTTAACCGTTCGAGTTGATTTTTTCTCCTTTTGCCTACATTTTTAAACCTTTTTCGAGAAAATATTACATTATTGATTATTTTATTTATAGTCGACCGCATCTGCTACTCACCACAGACTTGATGGGAGCTGGTTCCTTCTTCTCATTAGGCTGCACCCTCGTCAGCGTGATGCCGGGCGGCAGCCGCAAGTCAGACACCTGGAAAAAATACGATCATATCACACCAATATCAACTAAGCTCGCGTGTTGCACCGAAACTTTTTTGAATATTCTTTTCAAATTTTAAATTCAGAAGGCTCGTGAAATATTAGTGAAACGTTCATTTGTTTTTTATCTATGAAAATGGCGTTATACGAAAAAATGTTCGCGAATTAATATTGCACGAATTTATTAAAAAATCTCATATATCAACTTTCGTATCTGACAAAATCTTTTCAAACGCGGAAGTCGGTTCAACGGACCCTAAAAAAAGTAAACTATATATAGCAAGCGGCGTGCGGATAAACCCGCCCGAAAATCGAACGTAAAGTTACAATTAAAGGTGTGCAAGCTAGCTGATAAGAATCAGATTATCTCTTCCGGAAGTAGGAACAAGTTAAGCAAATATACAAAAAATTAAAAAAAAAATGGGGCGTTAGCACATAAAAGAAGCAAAAAGCTCGCAAAAGAACTGTGGATCAATACAATCGTGCTCTTGAACGTTCCAGGTTATTGTATACCTTGTTGATTGAGAACCAATGTTGCCTAATTATTGATGATGAAACCTACGTCAAGGCTGACTTCAAGTCTTTACCAGGTAACCAGATCTCGACCAATTGGAAAAGGTTATCAGAGTAGAAAAATTTGCTAAGATATACGTTGTTTGGCAAGCTATATGCCAGTGCCGCAATTAACACCGATATTTATATATCGGTGCTTGAAAAAGAGACTGTTACCATTCATGAAGAAGCACACTTCCTCAACATTGTTTTGGCCCGATTTGGAATGGTATAAGGCGGATTCAATCGAGGTAGTGCAGGAGAGTAACCCACCAAACTGTCCCGAACTTCGCCCCATCGAAAAATATTGGGCTAATATAAAAACTAAACTGCGAAAGACTTGCCAACCTGCCACTTCATTGCCAGATTTTCAACGAAAATTGATTAAATGCACAAATTTGTTAACCGATGACATCAAAAGTAAAGTCCGGGAATTTTCTCGTTGTCCGTTAAAATAGCCTCATTTTTTTATTGATTTTACATCATAAAGAGTTTTAAGCACCTTGGATTGTCTCTTCTGTAGCATATTAGACCTGCGACAATTTAATAGTGTTCACCCTTTGTAGACTGGATTAACACATAGACTTTTCATCCCAGTAAAACTCCAACAAAAGGAAGGCAAAGCGAACGAAGTCAAGGGCAAAGGCTAGTATGTAATGATGTCTAAAACGAAAACCACTTCGTAAAATTTTAGGGACGAAAAAAAGGTTTTTTTATCGAAATTAATAAGTAGGTATTCCACAATGTTAATAGCCAGATATGGATGTACCTAAATCATCCGAATATTATTATTATGTATGTCTTCCCTATATCTCGGGACCAAAGGGGTCCCGGGCATTTGGAAGGCATGCGTGGGGCCGAAGCCAACAGCGCAAGCCCTTAAGACCACAATAATCTAAAGATCTAAAGCGAGATACACATGGCGGATACCATCTCCGAGCGCGGAACATGATACACCCGGTGATCGGGGGCCAGGTGCAAAGACTATTGCAGTGCAACACTGACTGCGATGGAAACTAAGGTCATGGGTTTTTGGGTTGAATGGTGGGTGGTCTGGAAAATGGGTTATGCGAGGAGACTAGCGGACACCTGCCGTGACAATCAAAATTGTGAAAAGGTAGACTCGTGGGCCTCACAAAACATTCGCACAGTGCGACAATGGAGCACACGTCTGAGCGGCTGTGAGGTTGTCGAGAGGTCTGTGGAGCGCCAGATCCCGGTTCAAGGACCGGTTGTATGACATATACATATGCATAGAGCATAGGTTCCGCTCTTGCGACTCCACTCTGGCCGGCCGGTTAAGGCGAGCACAGAGGCCCGGAGGCGTGGGGTCGCCACAAGGTGCCCCCGCTTATTATTATTAATCATAAAGTGGCCTACATGAAATGAAATGTTCTCGATTGTTTAACATATGTGTAAGGATGTATTACCTGAACACCGCAGCTGAGCTGTTCCATGATGCTGCAGGAAGACGGGGTGTCAGGTTCTGAATTGCACGGACCCTGCCACAAGAGACCACATCACTCAATAATCTCAATATGCAAAAACGTCATCGAGTCCCAGATGTCCCAGATGAGTCGAGTGTTCGATAGAAATAACAAAACGGTTCAAACGAGTGTAAATCATATTCATCATTATCATCCTCCTAGCGTTATTCCCGGTTGTGCCCAATCCCAACATTTGGCATAGGCACTAGTTGTACGACTGCCATCTGACCTTTCAACCCAGAGGAAAAACTAGACCTTATTGGGATTAGACCTCCATACTATGTATATGGATAGTATGGAAGTCTGGACCAATATTATTAATGCGAAAGTGTGTCTGTCTGTCTGTCTGTCTCTTCACGTTTAAATCGCTGAACCGATTGAGATGAAATTTGGTATAGACATAGTTTGAATCCCGGGGAAGGACATAGGATAGTTTTTATCCCGGAAATCATTCTTCTAAGGGGGTCAAATGGGAGGTGAAAGGTTGTATAGAGCTACGATATATTTAAACGAGTTCCACGCGGACGGAGTCGCGGGCAGAAGCTACTATTAAATAGATATTCATTTGAATAGTGTTGGTAAATTTATGGAAATTAGATTAGATAACTTATTTTTTGTATGGGGTGTCAGGGCGATAATTAGAGTAGATAACTTTCATTACTAATCCATGGTTAGCAACTTAGAAAAAATAATTTTCATTTCAAAGTTCAATATTTCAAAACCGGCTGAAACGATTTTGTTGAAACATAGCTAAGAACTATTTTGATCACGTGAGCTTTCCGACAAAAAATCCAAATTAAAATCGGTCTAGCGTTCAGGAGCTATGATGCAACAGACAGAAACAGACACGTCAACTTATAACACGAAGAAAGAAGATCAAAAGCTATGCATAATACATAATGATCAACATACAATTCAAATACATCAAAAGAATTATAAAAAAAAATGCGGATAATCTTACACAAATCAACCTAGCCCCAAACTAAGCAAAGCTTGTACTATATTATGGCTGCAAGACGACGATAAACATACTTAATATAGATAAATACATACTTAAATACATAGAAAACATCCATGACTCAGGAACAAATATCCGTGCTCATCACACAAATAAATGCTCTTACCGGGATTCGAACCCAGGAACTCTAGCTTCGTAGGCAGGGTCACTACCAACTAGGCTAAAGAGCGGTCAGTTATGCAGCTATAACGGAGTTAATATTGCAAGTTAGAAAGAGATAGCGTCATGAAGTTCGTTCCATATGCGTATTATCACTCCTGCAAAAAATAGTATGCAATAATCATAAAAAAAAAATATGCCGACAATCTTACACAAAACGTAGTAGACGACGATAAACATACTTATATAGATAAATAAATACTATATTTATTTTAACATCGTTATTTTCAAATTATGCTTGTATTTCACGTAAATATAAGTGATAAAAATTATAAGTTTAGTAAATACTTAAATACATAGAAAACATCCATGACTCGGGAAATATACCTGCTCATGACACAAATAAAATCACTTGCCGGGATTCGAACCCAGGACCTCTTGCTTCGTAGGCAGGGTCACTACCAACTAGGCTAAAGCGGTCGTCTAAAGAAAAGCATAGTTAAGTGAGAAAATATTGAAACTACTCCTCCTCATTTTTTAAGCTAGACTTAAGGATTACTATTTTTCTCTTCCGTAACGAGTCTTTCCTACTTGATTTGCTGTTCGTTTTCGACTGTGAGTGATACTGTTTCTATGACATTTAGTTATTGTATGTGTATGTAGGTTTATATACATATACTAGCGACCGACCCCCGGCTTCGCACGGGTACTATATTATACAACGTGTTTTTTAACCGTCTTAGAGCCGAAGCCCACTGAAAGTATCCAAAAGGTACTAATAGTTTGTCATTTTTTTAGTAATAAAAGGTAATTAAGTTTGAAAAATTCTCTATGGCGCACGGAGCGAAGTTCATTCACCCGATCAGAGTTCTTACCTATCTACATAAGATGGCGGCTAGCGGACACTGCGGTCACTCAGCTGGATGATTAAAATTAATATTAATACAAAATAAAACGATATTTTATGCATTTAAAAAAAATCTTAAAAAAAACCTTTTTTAATTTTTTTTGTAATGTATACATTAACTGGGGTTCGGCTCTAAGACGGTTAAAAAACCACCGTGTATATATAAGCCTTCCTCCTGAATCACTCCGCATCAAAATCCGTTGCGTAGTTTAAAAAGATCCAAGCATACATAGGGACAAACAGCGGGAAGCGACTTTGTTTTATACTATGTAGTGATGTATTGATGTAAGTGTATAGACTTTCTTATAGTTAAGTTGTTTATTTTCTGTTTACACCTACTGAAATCATATATTTTCTTGCATCGTCTCCACCCACCACCCATGTCTGGAAGAGATCACTTTTTAGCTATAAGACCGCCTGTTGTCTACCATTGTTTATATGTTTAATTTACCTCTATTTTTTCTATCATACACTATGTCTGGTGAGCAATCCATACTAATAAATGCGAAAGTGTGTCTGTCTGTCTGTCCGTCTGTCACCGCTTCACGATTAAACAGCTGAACCGATTTAGGTGAAATTTTGTATAGAGATCGAGTCCCAAGGAAGGACATAGGATAGTTTTTATCCCCGAAATCATCTCTTAAGGGAGTGAAATGGGGGGGGTTAAAGTTTGTATGGAGCTGCGATATAAACGAGTTCCACGCGGACGGAGTCGCGGGCAGAAGCCAGTAAAGAATATTAATATTGTATTGTGAGCAGTACCTTTTTACTGACCACCTCAATAGTGGTGTCGGCGGTGATGTTGATGACCTGCGACCTATTCTGTGGTTTCTTCTCTTTCTTGCTCTGTTTCGTCTGTTTCGCGGGAGGAGGCGGCGCCGCTGGTGCTGGAAAGGGACAACATCATCGGCATACATCAGTATGTTCATTCTTTAACTGGGCAGTATTAAAGAAAACTTGGTTTCGAGTGTCTGTCACGTGAATAGAGCCACAAAATCGTTCTAAAGATAAATACAAAAAGGTGCCCATTTAAAGACACGCAGCCAAGTATAAAGTGACTGAAAAAACCGGCAAGTGCGAGTCGGACTCGCGCACGAAGGGTTCCGTACCATTATCTATAAAAACGGCAAAAAAAATCACGTTTATCACTTAAATATTTTTTTTTTCTGTTTTTTAGTATTTGTTGTTATAGCGGCAACAGAAATACATCAACTGCGAAAATTTCAACTGTGTAACTATCACGTTTCATGAGATACGCCTGGTGACAGACGGACGGACGGACGGACAGCGGAGCCTTAGTAATAGGGTTCCGTTTTTACCCTTTGGGTACGGAACCCTAAAAATTACTGATGAAAAAACAAATTAATTTATTGAACGACAATGTTTTATGATTATGTTAAATTCCTGTATTTATTTGTTTTGAATTTTATTTTTGATGGTTATTTTTACCTATTAATTTTGATGTTGACATGTGAATTAAATTCAAATTACTAATAGTATTTGCACGCTTGCTTGCAAGCAAAATACACAGAACTTATCCAATAGGCATGATGACATTAATTGAAAATCACTAAAATATGGTATTTTCTTAGTGAAATTTTAATCATAGAATTCGAAAAACGTTCATATTTTTTAATTAAGTATGAGATTATTATTTATTTTGATAAAATTAAACTGAAAAATACGGAAGCCCGCCATGATATGTTAAACACCAATCAGAGTGCATGACGTCACACTTGCATAAACAAATACCCATAACGGTCATTACCACAGATTACAGAGAAAGCAGATAGGCCCTAATAAATTGAACCTTTTCTATACATCCGATCTCTTCTCACTTACGTACTGAACGACTAGTAAGACAGGTATAGAACCATGTTATCTGACAGGTCTTCATAAGTCATTGTCTCCGCTTTGTCGCTCGCACAACCGCGCAAGACTTGGTAAACTTTTGAACTCATGTTCATTCAACGAGCAATCGAGCATCTAGGTAGCAAACGTCAAAGTCCAAGGTCTGCGTTCTGTTTATACAAACGTGACGTCACTCGGGACGCCATGACACTGACAAGCGTTTTTAAAACTAAAATAAAATAAAACGAATTTAAAGCTGAAATTAAAAAACTAAAATGCATTTTTTTCCTACTTAACTGTTATTTTCTCTAGAAAAATCTTATTCGTTGTACATAATAAATGTTTCTAAACAGTTTTTCAAAATGTGTCATCATGCCTATTGTAGCATCCTACCACTGTATTTTTGCAAATAAATATATTCGATTGATACTTCCCGACATTAGATGTAAAATAGATCTAAATCGGACATTAAAAGGTTATCAGGGTCAGGGGTCAGGGTTGAAGTGTGTTGTGGGCGATGGGCAAGCAACCTATCACTGCGACATCACATTTTGTCGTTCTTTTATACCAACATTTATGCTAACAGTGGCACTGGACACAAGTTTCATGTGCTCTGCCTACCCCTTTTAGGGATAAAGGCGTGTATGTATGTATGTAAAGGGTTATGCACTTACCAGCCTTCTCCTGTTTATTCTCCTTCCCCTTCTTCTCCTCTTTCTTGGCGGGCTCCTGTTTCTTAACCTCCTTCTTGTCTGCCTTCTTAGGCTCCGGCTTGGCCGGCTCCACTTTCTTCTCCTTCTCCTTTTTACTCTTGGCTTCTTGCTTTTGGAGCTGCTGTTGTCTCTTTCGCTCTTCTTCTTCGGCCTGTCAAGGGAAATATTTTATGATTATGTCGCTTACTTGCAGCAAATGGGTGAGGACCAATTTTTAGCCAGTAGTTAGCATGGTTAGTTGGTAATTAGCTATACAAACTGAAGAAGTGAAAGTTCCGTTGTGACACAAAAATTTACCAATTGTATGGTTAAAACTTTCATGAAAAATTTAACTGAGTGTGTTAAGCTGGCCAAGTATTTGATCCTTACCCAAATATGAAGCGATATTGATGAATTTCTGTGATAACTGGTATCATGAATGACCATATAATATACTTAAAGCTAACAGTAAATATGAAATTATATTCCGTAAAAACTCATTGGTGCGAGTCGGGCTTCGAACCTACGACCGCCGTTTGACAGCCGCATGCCTGAACCACTAGGCTACCCTAGCTTCCTGCAGAGAACCTTTAACACTTTCGCAACCGGACTAAAAATGGTACAATACACCAGAAACCGACAGAACTCGCTAGGCGTGTAGGTTCATACTACTGCCCGCCTAGCGGGCTGAGCCGGCATCAGAGCAAACATTACGAGTGCCTCCCAGGCGGGTTCTTGGTTGGCGAACGTGTTAAGGTGGTTTGATCACCATAAAAAACGTCTTTTGACATTCGCAGGTTATCTGCGTGGTATTTTAAGAAACTTATGTTACTCACTTCCATTAATTGGCTTCACAAGTTTGTTTCGCAAGAGTCGACTAAAGGAACAGGGTTGAAGTGAGTTGTGTGCGATGGGCTAGCAACCCATGTTGTGGCCATGGGAATTCAGTACTTAACCGACGTAACCCCGGTGAGTTTGGGCTCGTTAGAATCGTCTCAATGAATAGTTGACGATGGTATACAGAAAAGTACAGTCGGCAATAAAAGCGTGTACCAAAAATGAAATTTTTGAAAGAAACTTATGTACCTGTTGTTTGGCGAGCAGTTTCCTCTGCTTTTTCGACAGTGGCTGGCTGTCCGGGAGGGACTGCGACCGCTGCGGTTCCTTCTGTTTGGGCTCCACTTTCGGCTTCTCCGCCTCTTTCTGTTTCTTCTGAAACACCAAATTGGTTTATCGATGACCGCTTTAGCCTAGCTCGAAGTGACCCTGCCTACGAAGCAAGAGCTCCTGGGTTCGAATCCCGGCAATGTACGATCCCCAACGAACGGGCCGGGCCGGGTCGGCTGACGCCGCGTCGCAACAGGCGCGCGAGCACCCGGCGGCAGCCGATCGCGTTTTAATAGAGAGCAGTAGGCAATAGCCAGACGGAGCCGGTCACATGTGACGACAGCCGTCCACATCCTCGAGGAGCCGACCGGTCGCAAGTACGACGAAATGAAATTTAACGTCTATATTAAAGCTTCAAATACCTTTGGCAACTTGTAAAAAGCGCTCAGGCGCGCTCCGGCCCGACCCGTTTGATGAGAATCGCATTTATTTGTGTGATGAACACGAATATTTGTTCCAGAGTCATGGATATTTTCTATGTATTTAAGTATTTATTTATTTATTGTAAATATATTACACAGCATTACAGACTTAGCCTAATACACTGTGAAACTAAATTAAAATAAGGTAACAATCAGGTAGGGATACTAGTCATTCCATTATCCATCAGCTCACAGTACTTCAGGCACGCACAACACACAGCCATCCATCGCCCTGCAAAAATATGACATTCTGGTGTTGACGCCAGAAGCACATTAAGCAGCGTCAGGGCGCGGAGAAGTGGAGAGTTCCTGTGTGACACGGTACGAGCTGCTGGCACAGCCAACAACACGCGCGTACGGGGTCTAAGAGTTATTCGAGGAACATCTGGAACGTGTAACCTTACTACATTTTGTACCAGTTCTAAGCAAACTGACTCTCCCCGCAGCACACGGCAGACATTTATATATGTAAGTATTATGTTTATCGTCGTCTAGTACGGTCAGCGTCATATAGTTAGTAGCAGCCCAGGTAGCCTAATATTTCTGTACACGTCTTTATTACTGTAAGCATAAGGGTGTGTTACGAAATATTTGGCCACTCTGGCTGATACTAACTATATGACGCTGACCGTACCCATAGTACAAGCTTTGCTTAGTTTGGGACTAAGTCGATTTGTGTAAGATTGTTTAATTTAGAACTATTTTTCTACTGTCTACTATGTCTGGTGAGAAATAACTAATATTTGTATTGTATTGTATTGTCCGAAAATTTTAAACATGATGTATAAGATTAAGGTACAAAGGCGAACTTATCCCTATTATTTAATCGTATGGCATACATTATTTTGGCCTTTAAAGTTTTTCACTCTTTAGTACCCCCCAGGGGACACGTGCAGGGTTGTTGGTAGCTCCTGCGGACGCGAGTCACAGTTGTCCCCCCTTTGCCAAGTGAGTGGGCAACTCGACTGTTAGGAGTTCTTAAACCGCCCGAAGGCCTCTAACTCAGCTTACTGACAACTGTCATAGACAGCAACCGGGATCAACTGCTTAAGCGCTCATTTATATTAACCACTCAACAGGCGGTCACCCATCCAAAGGCTGACTGCTGCCATCTTTGCTTAACCTGCGTTATCGTTTCCGACTCGCAGGCGCCGCTGGGCTATGAGCACTTCAACTTATACCTATAAGGGATCTCTTAAAGCTAACCTTTGAAGAATTAAGTGGAAAACATGTAGAAAGAGATAGTTAGAGATACCTTACACCAATGTCGTTGGTGTTGTGTTCCAGGTGGTGAGTCGGTCAGAGCTCCCGAGTGTATTAGTGGTAGCCCTACGCTTAAAAAAACCGCAAATCGATGTACAGTTTAGCCGTTTGGCACACACATACTAGAGGGTAAAAGAATTTTTTTGCCCTTTCATATGATACTACACAAGATAGGTTTCTGAAAAAAAAAATTTTTTTTCCATACAAAAAGAAAAATGTTCCGGCACTCCCCACCTAAGGGAAATTTTTTTAGGAACTGCGGGTCAAAAAAATCGTTTTGACCCCTAGTATGCGTGTGCCAAACGGCTAAACTGTACATCGATTTGCGGTTTTCTTATGAAATTGGGCTTGTGGGGGCTTCCACTATATGATGTGCTGAGAGCGAGGGGTCCGCGTTCGTCTCTAGCTATCAACACAACGGATTCTCAAATCAATAAAGGGTCAACGCGCTTGTGGTTCTCCAGGAATCACAAGATTCCATAGACTACGGTGTCTGCTTGTTTAGAATAGAATAGAATAATGATTTATTTGCCAAACATTGTGTACATATATGAAGATGTTTTTACAGTATACAGTTGGTCTCAACAATGTTTGATACCTTATAGTAGTAGGTATACAAATATTTTAGCACTAAACCTAACTTACGGATAACTTATGACTACTAATGTATTGGTAAAAAGAAATCTTTTAGTGAATAATAATTTTTTTGAGAGAGCCATTTTAACAGTTGTGGTTTAAATTTCTTATGGGTAATTCTAATAAAGCCGTGGGCAGGTGATTATAGACTCGAGCAGCCATCCCAATTTTTATAAAACTTTAAATTTGCTCTAGGTGCATATACTTTATTTCTGTGCATACTTCTTGCATTTGGGTTATGATGCGAAATCCTAGTAAAGTAATTACTATGTTTTTTGACAAATAAACATATGTCAGCAATATAAATACACGGTAAAGGAAGTATTTTTAATTGTTGGAAAATTGGTCTACACGACTCTCTTTTGCCTATATTGCTTATCGCTCGTATACATTTTTTTTGGGCTAAGAACGCTCTCTCGACGTCTACGGAATGTCCCCACATAATGAGGCCGTAGCGTAGAACCGAACCAACATAACCGTGGTAAGCACTCAGAGCGGTCTGCGTAGAGGCAATTTTTCTTAATCTATGTAAAGCGAACACAATTTGTTTACTTTACTACACACTAAGTCTACATGACTTTTCCAATTACAATTTTCATCCAGTGATATACCGAGAAATGCCGTTGAGTTTACAATATCATCATCAATATTATCATCAGATCGTATGCCTGTTTGCCACGGTCGAAGAAATTAAAAAAAATGTAGCTTCTAAGCTAATCCTCAAATCAATAAAGGGTCGGCAACGCGCTTGTGGTTCTCCAGGAATCACAACATTCCATAGACTACGGTGTCTGCTTGTTTATCATCAGAACGTATGAATATTTGGCACGGTCGAAAAAAAAATATAGCTTCCAAGCTATGTGGTCGGCTCACCTTCTCCTTATTGGATCCCTTGGCGAGCTGGTTGATGTGCGCGAGCGCCTGCTCCCACGTCTGCTTGCGCGGCGGAGAGGCGGGCGCGGGAGCGGGCGCGGGAGCGGGCGCGGGAGCGGTAGCGGACGCGGGTGGTTGCATCACTGCAATAGGGTAGTTGCGTCATGTTAAAATTGATAACGTAGTGTTGCTAAATAGCCCAAGCACTTTATTTTCATTAGTATGGAAAAAACTGGAAATTTGGAAATAATTCATAACAGCAGCTTTTTTGGGTGTAACTGATATATTATCATTTTAGTAATTACGGAGACTCAAAATCCATCAAAATATTAGTCATCAAAAAAATCGATATTTAACCAACTCCTGAAAAAAGAGGAAAAATATTAATAGATATTTTAATTCTTGTTTTGACTAATTTACAGGAGCTCTTCAAGAATAATATATAAAGCACACTAAAAACATAATGGATGTGTCATTTATTTTTATATATTTACTACCCGATGGAAATTTTGTAGGATTCTTGGATAAGGCATCTTAGACTAACATTTCAAAATTAAATAAACAAAAAAAACGCTGTTATAAATTAATGTTTGAAAAAAAACGTAATTTTCCTGGGGTAAAATGGATAGTAAACCATCTATTGTAATAAAGTATAATTTACTAAATATTTTAAAATAATAGATGGACGTAGAAAGTTTAGAAAAATAATGCATATGCTACTAATAGAATCCTTGCGCTTTTTATAGAAACAAATCTGTATGAAAACTATGGACCTAAATGCAGTTTCTCGTCCCAAAACAGAAATTTACTTGATTTTGCCAGACGATTAGTGCAAATTGCATAGTGTGACGTCATACTTTTACGCAAATCAGTATGAAGCGTTTCGGCTGCCGCTAGCGAGGTCCGACTTTAACTCATGTTTTTGGGTATTTTTGTTCTATAATTGTAGTTGCTCCCATACAAACATTTTTTCCTGTCCAAAAACTGGTTCAAATGTCTGTGTGTAGGTCACAAGTCTATTCGCATTACAAATACATATATACTGACACAGTACCCGTGCACCATCCGTAGCTGAGGGGGTGAAATATAGTTGGTGTCTATTCTATGTATTGGTGAAAAAAAAACATACAGGCTGCTTATAAGCCAATCACATCGAAACAGAGTTTACAGTAGATATGGTGCTACTTCCCCGCACTAGTGCAGAAAAGAGCACTTTCTGTGCATATGTCGAAACTTTAAAGAGCCATGTGTACATTAAAACGTTGTACGATACACGTGCGAATAGGTAATTCGCAACTCGTGTCGATTTAAAACACTCCCTTCGGTCGTGTTTTAATTTATCACCACTCGTTGCGAATTTTCTATTTTCGGCACTTGTATCGTAAATAACTAATTCGCTAAAGAGTACTGTATAACAAAAACTATCTACTAACATTGATTAACAAGCATGAGTATAGAAGGGTAACGAAAAACGTAGTACAGTCAGAGTCATATAAATAGTTGATAGCAATCAAAGTAGCCAAATGTATCGAAACAAGTCTTTATCACTGCAGTACGGCTACCAAGTGACCTCGCGTGAGCTCTCTCGATTTTTACCCGACTGCCGGAGGAGAGGAGGGTTATGTTTTTCGAGCATATGTATGTGTGTATGTCTTATTCTTTGGCACGCCCTGCAGCCTAAACTGTTTGACGGATTTCGACATGCGGGGTGTCGTTGGTTTCCTCTTAATCGTAGGAGTGACATAGGCTATAATATTTGTAAATAAGTTTCTGTTCAAAAAATCATTTTTGGTACAAGCTTTTATTGCCGACTGTATTTTTCTGTATACCATTATCAACTACTCATTGAGACGATTCTGACGAACCCAAACTCAACGGGGTTACGTCGGTTAAGTACTGAATTCCCATGGCTACCTTCTGTCTCCATCATCAAGCCAGCTCGATGGTACCATAATATTGTATAGTCAGTCAAACTATACTCATACCCAAAATTCAGCTCAATCGGTCACCGGGAAGTGGGTCAAATTTAACTAGCAAGATTTGTCCCATACTAACAGGGCAAGTTAAATAAAAGCTTGTAAAAAGAAGTGGAGTTTTCGAAAATCTCTTGATTTCACTTGTTCTCGCATTATCCGTCTCTCTCTTATGAGAACACTTAGAACAAGAGGTGCGAGAAAAATCTAGAGTATGTCGCGGCCGTCCCATTTATAGACGCGCAGGAGTAAGGTTGTGTTACGATATAATTGGCTACCTTGTCTGCTACTAACTATATGACGCCGACTGTACATATAATCTACTACTCCATGCTATAAACTTATAAACGATCTAGTGTCTGAGATACGATGATTTGACTCTGTATAGTAAGGGCCTACGCTAACCGACGCGGATTACCCGGAGCGGACGCCCGTCTTATAAGAAATTGTATGAACACCGCTAGCTGGCGCGGGCGCGTGCGACGGAGTTTACTCCGCGCGGCGGGTGGCGGGCGTCCGCTCCGTGCGCACGCGGCGGGCACACGCTCGCGGACTTGTTTCTTGAATTCAGCGCTAAGTTAGGCGTGCGCCCGTCGCGGACTCGCTGGCCCGCGGCGGGTGTCCGGAGCGGGACCCGCGAGCGTGCGCACGCGGCGGGCGTCCGCGTCAGCTAGCGTACGCCCTAAGATGTTTTTGAAATGTCCAAATTGACATAATCGGCCTATCTAATATTGTGCAATTTGTTAAAATTTAACACAACTTATCCGTTTCAAATTGTACGAGAGAAGTAACAATATAATGCACACTAATAGCTATCCTCCCATGTAACATATAAGGTTCAAGTTGTATTAATTAGCCATAAGGGTGATATTCCACTCCGACATCTTTGTCCAATGTGCATATTTAATCAGATTTCCTTGACGGAGGCTCATTCCACTTTTACAATATTTTGGTTACTGTAATATTACAATAAATTAAAAAATAAAATACAATAATAATAATTGCGTAGCCTTTTTGAATTTAATGTCATTCGTAGTAATGGACGACCCGCTTTAGCCTAGTTGGTAGTGACCCTGCCTACGAAGCAAGAGGTCCTGGGTTCGAATCCCGGCAAGGACATTTATTTGTGTGATGAGCACGACTATTTGTTCCCGAGTCATGGATATTTATTTATCTACATAAGTATGTTTATCGTCGTCTAGTACCCATAGTACAATATGCAATATGCTTTGCTTAGTTTGGGACTAGGATCATTTGTAAGATTGTCCCCTAATAAAAAATGTATATATCAGTGTTTTTTTTAATACTAGGTTGGTGGCAAACAAGCTTACCGCCCACCTGATGCTAATAGTCCACACAAGCTCAATTTCATAAGAAAACGCAAATTGATGTACAGTTTAGCCGTTTGACACACGCATACTAGAGGTCAAAACAACTTTTTTGACCCGCACTTCCTAAAAAAAAATCCCTTAGGGGAGTGCCAAAACATTTCTCTTTTTGTACGGAAAAAAATTTTTTTTTTAGAAACCTATTGTGTGTAGTGTCATATGAAAGGGCTTTTTGAGGCGATTCTAAAAATACATTTAAATTACATTTTAGCCATATTTTTTAAATTAAAACAAAAATAATTTTTGAAACATACCAAGTTTGGGCTCCTCCAGACACGATATGGGTGATTTTTTTAAAATTCAATATACCACAAATGATACGTGATATCCTCATATCTAACCTCAAAAAAGCAATTTTAAAAATAATTGCATTAAGTATTTTTTTTCTAATTTTTCAATATTACCAAGTGACACAGTTCTACTTCTATTATTATTTTACGTAACTTATGGAACTGTACTGCAGATACGGTACATATCAATCATAAAATGATACGTAGTATCCATATATCCAACGGGAAATACCTCTTTAACCCTTTAACTGCGCCTTTTCATCAGTTGGTATAGTTTGTTTAGTTTTTGTCACAAAATACCTATCAAGGTTGGAATCTTTCAGATACGATATCCAAATCCCTTAGGGGGGGAGCCCCCTAAGGGATTTTTTTTAGGAACTACGGGTCAAAAAAAATGTTTTGCCCTATAGTATGTGTGTGCCAAATGGCTAAACTGTACATCGATTTGCGGTTTTTTTAAGCGTAGGGCTACCACTATAAGTGGTTACCGTAACCTTTTGACGCTTGCAACTCCAGAGGGTTGACATGCGCGTTGCCTTTAAGAATTTATACACTCCTTTTTTGAACCTTGAGATCTTGGCGAAGTGGAAGACCGCCCTAAGACGATTCGGACACCTTAAAAACCTCTCACTATAACTACAACAAAGAGTTGAAAAACCCCCGACATTTTAATTTCAAAGTCCAATATCTCAAAAACGGCTGAACAGATTATCATTAAACATGGCTAAGAAACACTCGGGATAAAATTATCTATAACACGAAAAAAACTAAACGAAAATAGGTTGATCCGTTTGGGAGCTACGATACCACAGACAGACACGTTTAACTTATAACACCCCTCTCTTTGCGTCGGGGGTTAAATAGCTTGGCCACGGCTACGAGCGGTGGCGGCAGCGTGAGCATACGCGGAGGCGAGAGCGGAGCGCGTAGCCAAGCGTTTACATTCGGGGAAAACGAGGGTATTTGCCAAGCGGGACACAAAACGCTAAGTGAAAACAACAAACTATCTACATCACAGATATAGATATACACTAGATGACGCAAATGCATATACAGTGTGTTACCGGCACGGCATGCGGGCATTTATTAAAACTGATAATAATATGTTCCATTAGCAATTGTTTGCATGTATTTGCAAATCATAATTATGTAAATTAACTGCGCAATTAATTCCAAAATACAAACCTTCAATGGACTAGGTCTATGACGCCGTACTGAACAAAGTATGAAGAGCTATCATTTACACTTACTTGTCAATTTACGTTGCTGTACATTGCTGGTAATTTAAATTTTGTTAGAAGATTTATGAAGTCTGAATTCTAGTTAATTATCTGTATTAAGGTCATGTCATGATTAAGTTAAAGAACTCCCTTATGTTATCCTACTTAAAAAAAAGCCCGCATGCCGGTAACACACAGTACTTCGCGTGTCCGAACTCGATCTCCGATTTGGCTGTCGCTGCTGACATTCCGCGCGCGTCTGTTGTGGTAGCCGGTTATCCGTGAATAACAAGAAAATGACTTGTTGCAGAATCGATTTTGCGCGGACCACGGGGAATTCACATCACTAATTCTCCCTTGTGACGTCACAGTAGGTAGAAAAAAGTTACACGGTGGGTTTTCATACAGATTGAGGTGTTTAAGTTATCTAGTGTATATCCATATCTGTGATCTACATATTAAACCGGATGTTACCGGATATATGGCGGTTGTGACGCGCCGGGTCCGGCGCCGGCACGGCTCGCCGCACGCCAGCCGCGTCTGCATCACACACAACTACGTTGGCCACAAACCGTTCTGAACGACAATACTCTCATAGACTCAAAAAATTATTATTACTCCAAATAAATATGCCTAGGGACGAAAATTCCATTCGGATACCTCAAAGAATTACGAAGCTACAACCGTTTTAATATTGCTTGTTGAGAGAAAACTCTCGGGGATCGTGACGTCACAATCTGCAAGCGTTATAGTACATGGTAATCGTTTCAAATGAATTCCCGCACTAGTGCGGAAAAGAGCACTTTCCGTGCATATGTCGAAACTTTAACCTTTTCACCGCCAGATGGTAAAGCAACTTGCCGTGCCACCTCACGCCACAAGGGTTAAAGAGCCATATGTACAGTAAAACGTTGTACGATACACGTGCGAGTAGGTAATTCACAACTCGTGTCGATTTAAAACACTCCCCTTCGGTCGTGTTTTAATTTATCACCACTCGTTGCGAATTTCCCATTTTCGGCACTTGTATCGTAAATAACTATTTCGGGAAAATTTTACATTATTGGTTACTTAATTTGGTGTACCCCTATTTATTGTCCGTCGGTTCTACGTTCTATGTGACAATGCCACTTAGGTCCTGCTGGATACGAGTGCTGCAAAACCGGTCACTTTTGGCACTCTTTGGGGTAAGGCTTTGTCCAGCAGGGGACGTCTTTCGGCTGATATGATGATGGTGATGATATGCTAGCTTGTGCTGGTCCTACCAAAGAGGCTGTAAAGGTTCAACGTTTACAATACTCACTGATAAACGCCTTCTGTTTCTGTCTGTCCATCTTATCGTTGACGGCGAGGTGCACGGCGGCTAGTTGTTGCTGCAACTGTTGCTGCTGCAACTGGTGTTGTTGCTGCAACTGTTGCTGATGCAACTGCTGCTGTTGCAACTGCTGCTGTTGCTGCATCTGTTGCTGTTGCTGCATCTGTTGCTTGTGGAATCTCGCCGCGTCGATCTGTCAAAATGTTATTTAACGATGTTTTAAAGGATTGATTCGCCGATATATTCGAATTTTCAACTCTCAGTTGCAAGACCCGCATAGTATGGAAATGACCGCATGTATGGAAGACATTTACACTAGAATTATTTGGGGTTTACCACTGACAGATAGATTGCCTTCATTTAATTTTAAACTTTAACCTCATACAAATTAAGTAGTTATTTCTAAATCGGTAGACGTGGGTAACAGTATCCTGAAAATTGCTTTGTTTGTATGACATTAAAGTTGAAAATTAAATCTGTTACATTATAGTAAACTATTTCAGAAACTCGCAGGAGTCTAATTGTACATTACGTACCACTGAATTCGTGAATGCCCCAGATCGCACGTGTTTGTGGCCCGAACCAAAGGTGAGGGCCATAAATATGCACATGGGGGCTTTACGAATTACCGCCCGTGGTGAGTACAAAATTTTACGTCTGCACCTGGCCACAATGCGAGTTTTCCCGTACGCGCAGCGAGCAGTAAAACTCGCATTATGGCCAGTAAAAAAATAACCGATTGTTTCAGGCGTTATTATGTGGAAGTGACTGATATGTCATGGGCACAATATTCTTTACGTCACACCTGGCCTTAATGCGACTTTTACTGCACGCTGCGCGTACGGGAAAACTCGCATTGTGGCCAGGTGAAGACGTAAAATGTTGTACTCAACACGGGCGGTAATTCGTAAAGCCCCAGAGCGCATATTTATGGCCCTCACCTTCGGTTCGGGCCACAAATACCTGCGCTCTGGGGCATTCACGAATTCACCGCCCTAGTTACGTAATGTACTATTATAGCAGGAATATTGTTCTCGTGACATTTAATGGCAGTTTATTTCCCCAGGAGGGTTCTTGGTTGCATAGTAGGCACTCGTAACGTTTGCTCAGATGCCGGCTCAGCCCGCTAGGCGGGCAGTAGTATGAACCTACACACCTAGCGAGTGCTGACGATGTATTGTTCCGTTTTTAGTCCGGTTGCGAAAGTGTTAAAAGAGTTCTTAAATGATAACGAGATTTTTTTTAATATAGCGCAATAAATATTTAAATCAGCCTGAACTCGCACCGAACACTAAATGAAAGTATACGCAAGCAGCAAGGATGTCGGGGGACGGCTTGCAAGCCGTGTCGCGGCGTCGACTGTCTGATCTGTTTAGTAATTAGAACGTGTGGGAAGGTCGGGATAGTGTATGTCGCCGCGACACAGCCCAGGGTCAGGGTCAGGTGTCGGCGGGTGCAGGGCTGACGTGTGTGTGTGTGTGTGTGTGTGTGTGTGTGTGTTTGTCACCTGGGCTTGCGCGTGCGGGGACAGCGCCGCGCCGCCCTGCAGCGAGCGCGCGAGGGCCAGCTGCCGCTCGAGCTCCTCGAAGCGCGCCGCGAAGGCCGCCACCTGCTTCTCCGCCCCCGCCACCTCCTGCAACACGAACACGAAACATCACACTCATAACTACTACTTACTTTTACTAAACTTGACAAACCCGCGACATTTTCATTTCAAACTCGTATATTTCATAAACTACTGAACGGATCTTCATGAAACTTGGCTAAGAACAATCTGGATGAAAATATCTATGACGCAAAAAGAACCGCACTCATAACGGAGCTACGATACCACAGACAGACACGTTAAACTTATAACACCCCTTTCTTTGCGTCGGGGGTTAAGAAGTCATCATCATATCAGCCGAAAGACGTCCACTGCTGGACATAAGCCTCCCCCGAACAGAAACAAAGTGACCGATCCCGCGCCACCCGCATCCAGCGGACTCCCGCGACCTTTACCGGGTCATCAGTCCACCTTGTGGGGTCTCTGGTACGTGGTCGCCACTCGACTAGCTTGTGACGACATGACCCGAGTCGCCGCCGGCTCACGCCCCGGCAGGCACGTCCCGGTACCGCCGCATACCGGGTAGTCAGTCCGACCCAAGTCAGGCCTAGCTGAGTTTTTTGCTGGAGTCTTCTCCGCTAGGCTAGGTTTTAGCATACCTGCGATTAAACTCCCAATAGTTCCACACCACTCACACTCCAAATTCGGTTGATAGGGTTACCTTTGTTTTACCAAAAAACTTTTGACAAATTATCACTTCCCAAAACATTGTTCGTAGAATTTCATTTGCCAAATAATCGTTTGCCAAATTAACACTCGACAAATAATTCTTACGCAAACCTTATGTTTGGCATATTCATGTTTAGGCAATATCTCGTTTACCAACTGGTACTTTGACCAAATTTCATTCAGTCAAATATGTTAGTTGGCATAATATGTTTTAACCAAAACAAAATAAGGCAAATGATTTGTATCGTCAATATTTAATTGACCGTTTCTATTCCGTCGGTTAATCAGCAGAGGAAGTCTTCAATGACAAATCATTTGCACCTTTATTTCAATGGTGTATAAGATACACAATAAAATAACAACTTTTTTTTGTTATGTGGGTAGGGAAAATTAATTTGTGTAGAGGTCGCAATTCTAACCTAACCGCCAGCGTGTCGACGTCACCCCGCTTCGCGGGGTGCCTATTTCCGCTCTAAGGGACACAAGCTAACCATAACCTAACCTACCAAATACTACAATAGTTACGATTGTTTGGTTTTTTACTGCTAGGAAGCTTTTCCCCCCGAGCTCCCCTTTTTTGGCTGCCCTAACCTAATTTAAAGCCTTTGCCTACCGACCTACTTAACCGTGCATTATTTTATTTAAGGGACCGTGCCGTTTTTTTAATAGTATTGTTTGGAACACCCGTCAATCCTGACTATTTCTTTCCCATACTTAGTTACCACCTGGAAATAGCTCTCTCTGCTACGTATGTCTACTTATGTCATACGAATCGTCTATCCGATAACAACATCTTTAGATAACGAATAGGTATAGTTTACTAGCCATTCATAACACCGGATTTGACTTAGAATATTATCAGGCCACAAATAAGATACCCTGTATCCCCTTATAAACAATACATTGTGCGCCTTAGGTCATATGCGTTCCCGAGGAACGCATATTCGAATAGCCTACCCAAATATAATACCTGAATAGTGACTCTGGGTTGACCACCCTTATCAGGTCGTGCTTAGGCTTGCATAGCCTGCTGTGTAAGTCGGCACAAACCTAACCAGACCGCAATTTAGTTTTCACACAGATTGACCCACATTGTTTTTAACGTAGATTTATTTAACCTTGTTTTTGTAGTAGCTTCACGTCAATCTCTTTAGTAATTCTGTTTCAAAGGCACTGCGCCTACCCCTAGTTAAGTTGAAATGTCTGAAAGACATTTCGTCATATCGAAAACCGTTCGTTCATACCCATATTTGTACTAGTATTCGTAAAACTTACTTATGTAATCAGGTTCACACGTAAATAAATAACTAACAATTAACTGTAGCTAAAAGATTTTATTAAATTGTAATTCTGCATCACTATACATAACTATTAACATAGTTAAACCTAGTCTGTAAGCCCGCTGTTAGTCTCAGTATCAATATTAAGATCTTAATTGTTCATACTTTCTCCTAAATCAGACATTCACATAGTAATTTCTCGAAATAGAATTGAATTATATACATATAACTTATATCTTATCATTCCTCACGTAATTCTGTATTATAAAAATGCAACACAGCATTTTGAGATAATTAGATATAATTAGTGTTAAGACGTAAGCACTAAATCGATAATGAAAATGATGTAATGCATTACCTATTTTGGAAAATAAAAATTGATCACTTCATGGTAAGCGAATTGGCTATATATATAAAAAATGGCTCCCGATATTAATTCCATTCATCACCTGCAACTCGAGCCGAAAACATCTAGCCATCTCCCTCACCATCAAGCCCTGAGAACCAGAGATTGTTGTTTTCTCTTTCCGTCCTGCGGATTCCACTCCTAGAGAAAGTGCGACCGAATAGAAGAGGTCTCACTTTCTCCCTCACTCTCCAACTGCCTCGGTACGCCGTGGCTAGCGAAGGCGTGTCGCCGTGCCTGTGGTTTGGGTCGTCTATGCCGCGTGGTGGCGGACCCAAAGTTATCGAAGCCAGAACCCGTTCAACGCACGACCGCGCTGAATAATGGTCCTTCGGAGGCCGAATCACTGAAGCAGAAAGCAGCTCAAGCAAGAATATTTCGTGCGAATTCATCGAGTTTCTCAATCGCCGTGCACCGTACTGAGAAGATTGACTTTTTAAGAAGTATCGTAATCCGATTGTCGTCGTGCTTCTTCAATCCACGGGCACCGCAGCAAGATTGACTTTCCGGAAACGTCGTGAAGCAGCCGCAACGAGTGTTCATACGTAGTGCGTCCTTTTATGAAGCTGTTAGGGAAGAAACAACAATATCAAGGCTGAAAAAAAAAAAATTAAGAAAAATTCAAGAAAGAAAACAGTGTCGTCAAACTATATCCTCAAGCAAGTCCAAGCTCGAAAAAGAAAATCCTCGTTATAACCTCACACGAAACAAGAAAAAAAAGAATAAAGAAAAAACAGTGCCTATCACAATAAATCACTGTCACCGTCATCGAAGTTTCCAGCGATAAGAAAATTCAAGCCTCAAGTAAGAAGAGCCCTCAACAGGGATAAGGAAGCAAGAATTCTCAAAAAAGAAAAGCCTTCCAAAGGCCAAAGAAGCCTCAAGAAAGAAGAGCCCTCAACAGGGATAAGGAAGCAAGAATTCTCAAAAAAGAAAAGCCTTCCAAAGGCCAAAGAAACCTCAAGAAAGAAAAATCCCGAACGGGACTTAGTGCTGCGAAAACTTCGAAGTCGAAGAAACAAGCCGTCGTGTGAGTAATTTTAAATCCTGTTAAGTGCCGAATTTTGTCGATCTTCGATGCATACTGGCAGGTGGCGTGGCTCTGGCCTAACGGTGTCAACCAGAGCGTAAACACGTCTTAGTGCGGTATATCGAGTCGGTATCGCAGCGCACTTTTCAGAGCGTTTATAAGTACTCGGCCGTGGCTGGTATGTTGCTATGTGTTGTTAAGCCACAGGTTGGCAAGCTGAAGGGCGTGACTATCCCCCACGTCATAGAGCATTAACAGCGCATAGTATTCCTCTGCCAGACGGTACCTTTACCCATCCAATTTCCCCACATTCCTATTCTCAATCGGCATCACTACGGTAGTACGCCGAGCGAGCAGCTAGGGCCGTTAGTGTTAGGTAGGTAGGATGTCAGGAAAGGGGGTAGGGCCAGTCACGAGGTCGGGCAAGCAAAAGAAGATGGACTCAGAAGAGGAGCAGAGCACCAGCGGCGAAGGATCCAGAGGTACCGGCGACACGTCGTCGTACGGCACCACTACATCGCAAGAAACGAATACCTGGAGCCATGGAACCAACACCGCGGAGCAGACGACCAACACGGCATCGTTGAACACACCGGCGTGTTCAAGCGATACGGACCATAGTTTTCCGTTAGATAACGAGTTAGGCAACACGGGTGCAGACGCGCGCGGGATTCCCGTTTCATTAGTCAACGGTCAAAAGATAGGCGCGATCAAAGCAGTTAACGCGAGTTTAGGAGGCACGGCGCCCTCACGCGTGCAAGCCGTAGGCGCGAACGGATTAGGTGCGTATCCAGTAGGCGTTCCTAGGCATAATACGTTCGCGGCCGAACAAGTAGATGCGAATTTAGGGGGTCCGGCCGCCCCACGCAGCCAAGCCGCCGACGCGAATTTAGGAGGTTCGGACGCCTCACGCGACAAAGATACCGACGCGAATTTAGGAGGTTCGGACGCCTCACGCGACAAAGATACCGATGCGAATTTAGGGGGCCCGGCCGCCCCACGCAGCCAAGCCGCCGACGCGAATTTAGGAGGTACGAGCACCTCACGCGACAAAGCCGTAGGCGCAAACAACGCGGGCGCCGCATTTGAGGAATTTTTTCCGCGTAGTGTTTCCAGAGTCGGTCCAGTTGAGGAAGGGCACGATCGAATTTCATCCGGGTTAGGTATTAATATGGAGGAGCACTCTAGGGCCGAAGATGAGAGGTTAGTTAGGTTGCGCGCGGAGGCAGATTTCCGTGCGTCACAGTTGGATCAGGCTAGGGCCGCAGCGTCGTACGCCGCCGCTAGGTACGAGTTAGTGCTAGCGGAGAGCCATCGTTCGGCTAGGCATACGCCGTCACCCACTTTTAATAGTCAACCCAATGCGCCTAACGCCTTACCCGAAAGGGAAAAGCCCGCTCGTAATATCTCACCGCGGAGAGAGCCCCATACGACCGATAGGAATCGCGAATCGAACACTTCGACGAGCGAAATAAGCGCTCTGCGCGACGCTATAGTGCAAGCTATCAGTATGAATAGGACTGACAGTCACTCTTCGCCCCAACCGACGCAAACGTCAAATAAGTACATAGGAGACTTACCTTTCTTTGACGGCAATCCCTCGGATTGGATATCTTTTAAAAAAGTATACTTAGACACCGAGAACGCTTTCTCGGACATAGCAAATATGGGTCGCCTTCGTAAGGCCGTGAAGGGCCAAGCACGCGACTCGATAAGAGCTATCTTACACACGTGTAGCAACCCGTACGAAGTAATAGATGCGTTAGATAGATCCTACGGGAAGCCAGACGTAATAATATTAGCGGAAATTCAAAACGTGAAAAAAATGCCGCGTATGAGCGAAGACGGCCGCAATATTACGGAATTTAGCAACCGCGTGTGTAACGTAGTCTCGTCCATAACTGCGCTGAACAAACCGCAGTACTTATACGCACCCGAATTGGTCAGTCGTATAGTAGAAAAATTAAATAACATCGTCAAATTCGAATGGTATAGGTATAAATCTGGTCACGAAAACGTACCAGAACTACTCGCTCTGTCCCGGTTTTTAAAAGAATTAAGCGTTAATTTCAACTCTATGTTCGCGTACGAGCAGGCAAAACAGAAATCGCACGGGCGATCTCGCCAGGTTAATAATATTAACACTAAACGCAATTTTAGGACAAGAGAAAGCTCTACGTCGTCCCAGGACGCAGGGGATCAAAGCGACTTCTACGACGATAACTCCGTATCAAGCCGCGACCTCCGCGCATCCGAGTCACGTAGACATAGGAACGTAAGTTACGAAACCGAAAGCGAGTCTGAATCGGAACGACACTACATCGCGACAGCGAATAGGCGCGCGACTCGCGATAAGCGCACCAAGGGCGGTAGTGATAGGAAACCTAAACCACAACCGGAAAAGAGTAGTAATTTTGTTAGAAAAAACGATGACAATCGGCAAAATAAATGCATAATATGCTCCGGCAGTCATTCGATAGTTAATTGCGCCGATTTTCTTAAACAAAACATCACCGACCGATGGGAAACGGTGAAACGATTTAAGTTATGTTTCAAATGTCTAGGCGATACGCATCGATCTAATTCGAGTAGGTGTCGCTACAAAGCCTGCGGCAAGGGTGGCTGTGAAGCAGCTCACCACAACGCACTACACGGCAGAAGTAACTTAAATCCGAAAGAGAACACTATCGCGGTTAGGGAACACGTTAGCTCAGTAAATTACACCAACCAATCACAAGCGTATTTAAAGATAATTCCGGTAGAATTAAGCGGTCCTAAAGGTTCGGTATCTACGTACGCATTGATGGACGAAGGCGCGACGCTTTCATTGATTCAAAAAGACGTGGCTAACGAAGTAACAAACCCCGGTAAGCGAGAAACCCTCTCTTTCGAAGGAGTAGGAGGGCACGAGGTCGTCGACCACGACTCCTCTCGTGTCAAACTTAGCATTCGCGGTACGTCCAGCAGTGAATTTCACGATCTCACGGCACACACGGTCGATAGATTAAATTTAGCATCACAAAGCGTAGAAAGGACCGTCGTGAGCAAGTGCGATCACTTAAGACACTTACAAGACGAATTGTGCTACGAATCGGCACAACCCACCGTACTAATAGGACAGGACTCACCACACTTAATAGTATCCAGACAAATATGTGAGGGCGGTAAACAACAACCCTGCGCGTCTCTAACTCAACTAGGTTGGGTTATGCACGGCCTGAATGAAAAGCCTCGCAGAACAGACGATTCCGTCAATCACATTAACGATAACCAAGATCCTACTCTGACCTCGACGTGCGAGCATTTTAGTACGAAATCACTAGGTACCGAACCGCGCGAGCGAACAAACGACCCCGAGGACAGAGCCATACAGATACTAGAAAGAACGTGCGAACAATTACCCGGACAAGAACAAATTAAGGCAGGATTGTTATGGAAAACGGACAACGAAGCGCTACCCGAAAACAGGACTCTCGCGTCAAAACGGCTACGCTCGTTAGAAAAAGGGTTAAATAGCGATTCTGCACTTAAGGACGAATACAATAAACAAATGAAAGACTTCTTGGACCAAAACTCCGCCGAAAAGATAGACACGAACCTCGACTCGTCACGCGTATACTTTCTACGACATTTCCCGGCAATTCACAAGAAAAAGTGTAAAATGAGATTAGCTAAGAACACCACATGTCGAATGAATGAAAAAGCATCAAACGAAGACATTCTATTGGAGCCAGACACAATTCAACTTCTCAAGCCCCTCAGCAATAAAAAGCCTTCAAAAAACACTTGGCAAATAGTTCAACAACTCGTCTGCAGGCTTTGGAAAAAACGACTGAAGATATTTAAAACCCGTTTTGCTACTACGCAAACGGGCCACAGATCAACCGAACTAGAAACCCGACGACGTCGTCTTAATAGTAGACAGTACCCTGCCGAGAGGAACTTGGCCCCGCGGGCTCATAGAGAAAGTTTACCCCGGACCCGACGGCAAGGTACGCGTCACAGAGGTGAGAACAATTGCTGGACTCATACGTCGCCCGACCTCTAGACTCATCTTGATAGACTGATTAGACTTATCTCGATAGATTGACTAGTTTGGTTAGCATATGTTAGTACTTGCGTACGTGGGGGGGACTGTTTGGAACACCCGTCAATCCTGACTATTTCTTTCCCATACTTAGTTACCACCTGGAAATAGCTCTCTCTGCTACGTATGTCTACTTATGTCATACGAATCGTCTATCCGATAACAACATCTTTAGATAACGAATAGGTATAGTTTACTAGCCATTCATAACACCGGATTTGACTTAGAATATTATCAGGCCACAAATAAGATACCCTGTATCCCCTTATAAACAATACATTGTGCGCCTTAGGTCATATGCGTTCCCGAGGAACGCATATTCGAATAGCCTACCCAAATATAATACCTGAATAGTGACTCTGGGTTGACCACCCTTATCAGGTCGTGCTTAGGCTTGCATAGCCTGCTGTGTAAGTCGGCACAAACCTAACCAGACCGCAATTTAGTTTTCACACAGATTGACCCACATTGTTTTTAACGTAGATTTATTTAACCTTGTTTTTGTAGTAGCTTCACGTCAATCTCTTTAGTAATTCTGTTTCAAAGGCACTGCGCCTACCCCTAGTTAAGTTGAAATGTCTGAAAGACATTTCGTCATATCGAAAACCGTTCGTTCATACCCATATTTGTACTAGTATTCGTAAAACTTACTTATGTAATCAGGTTCACACGTAAATAAATAACTAACAATTAACTGTAGCTAAAAGATTTTATTAAATTGTAATTCTGCATCACTATACATAACTATTAACATAGTTAAACCTAGTCTGTAAGCCCGCTGTTAGTCTCAGTATCAATATTAAGATCTTAATTGTTCATACTTTCTCCTAAATCAGACATTCACATAGTAATTTCTCGAAATAGAATTGAATTATATACATATAACTTATATCTTATCATTCCTCACGTAATTCTGTATTATAAAAATGCAACACAGCATTTTGAGATAATTAGATATAATTAGTGTTAAGACGTAAGCACTAAATCGATAATGAAAATGATGTAATGCATTACCTATTTTGGAAAATAAAAATTGATCACTTCATGGTAAGCGAATTGGCTATATATATAAAAAATGGCTCCCGATATTAATTCCATTCATCACCTGCAACTCGAGCCGAAAACATCTAGCCATCTCCCTCACCATCAAGCCCTGAGAACCAGAGATTGTTGTTTTCTCTTTCCGTCCTGCGGATTCCACTCCTAGAGAAAGTGCGACCGAATAGAAGAGGTCTCACTTTCTCCCTCACTCTCCAACTGCCTCGGTACGCCGTGGCTAGCGAAGGCGTGTCGCCGTGCCTGTGGTTTGGGTCGTCTATGCCGCGTGGTGGCGGACCCAAAGTTATCGAAGCCAGAACCCGTTCAACGCACGACCGCGCTGAATAAGTATTTTGGTAAAATGTCATAACCCAAACAATTGTGATTTTTGTCTATTTATAGTTTGCCATAACATTAACTTGACGAAATGTTTATTGTCTAATGTTTTTTTGCCTTATTAAAGCATTTGCTAAAAGACCACATGCCATAGTGTAATTTTTCGTAATAATATTTTGCTGTATGAAAATTTGACGTAATGAAAATATTCGTATTAAAATTGTGCCAAAGTTTGCATTGGCAAACAATATAGTTGCTAAAATTTGTTTGGTAAATGAAATTTGACCAAAATAAGTTTGGTAAAACAACAGGATCCCCGGTTGATACCATTCAACCAATCTCACTGGAGTGCAAACTCGTAAAGTATTCCAGTGTTTAAAATTCCCCGCGTGGTCGTGACGGAGGCTTCCCCTGGATTTTCCCCAGGCTACCCTCCAAGCACGCAATTCGACCGCTATATTAAGACCTTCCTATTATAGCAGCAGTCAGGTTCCTAAAAAAGAAACCCGACTGGCAGTCGCTCGCCCTCCGTATAGTGTGAACGTCTGCCCACCTAGTTAGTGCGGTGTGGGAGCTCAGGAGGTTTCCTGGTAGCGGCGTGGGGATACCGCAAACGCTCCAGAAACCTAACCCCGACCTTCCTTCTCACCCCAGGTATCAGCGGAGTGGTATTTTGCACCGCCCTACGCTCACCTGGGTTCCACGGGGAACATCCGCTCCATCATCCCTAGCCAAAGTATACCGAGCCAACTTCAGGGCCAACTAACCTATGGCTGCGCCGTCTTCTAGACCCTTATTATATAACGCCATCCGTATAAACTAGAATCGCTATTTGCTAAACGTACTGTTGTTTAGATTAATAAAGAGCCCTCCGTATTCTCCCCACATCTCATTTAGTCTGGAAACCTCCGCCCAAGGAGGATATGAGGTGGTCGGTTTCGCCGCCCATAATCACAACGTTTCCACCCCAACAGTCACTTTTACACTTGTTCAATTTCTTTGTCCAATGTTTGACCCAATCATTTCTTCGATCATCCAATTTCTTTAATCAAATGCACATTGAACAAAGATGTTGGACAGGTGGAATATTACCCTTAAGTTTAACGATTCGGAGAGCTATATCGGTTAGCTTATCGGTTAATAAAGAGGTAAACTTTTAAACTGGTATGTAGGGGTAATCTCCGAAACTACAAAGCATGCAAGACACATTAAATGTTTATGAAGCAGAAACGTCCGCTAACGAAATTCCAAATTTCGATCATAGTGGACGCGCGTGCGTGGGGTAGCGCATTGTTACTAACGATTCTCAATGTAACTTGAGACGTTGGTGCCGTTTAAGAAGTTGTAATAACTTCGCGGTAGATGTCGCTACGAGCCTTCCTAAGGTGTAAATACAATAGTGGAAGGGATTGAATGATTCGTCGTCATTAGCGGACCTACGGTAGCTCAATTGGGAGAGCGATGGACGGATTCCAGTGGTTGTGGGTTCAAATCCCGCTCGTGGCGAATAATTTTTCAATTTTCCACTATGATCGAAATATGCAAGACACAAAAACAATTATTCGTGTTGAATTCGGATATATTTGCCCCTGCTGGGATTCGAACCCAGGGCTGTCACCTTTTTTGGCGGGCACCACTACCGAATAGGCGAAACCCGTAGTCGATACAATACAGCTGAGCAAAATTTCGGTTTGAACAGCTATTGACACAATACTGTCACACAAAAATCGAAGATATGATCTCCATAAAATAATCTTATATTTGTATTATACCTTTGCTGACTTGTTTAGTAGAGTATTGAGTTCCCCCAGTTGTTCCGCAAATAACTGCGTCTTGGCTTGCTGCGCTGGGTTCAGTTTCTGTTTCTTTCCTGTAAACAAATTATATATAATAACTACAACTAAGAAAAGTTGAGAACCCCCCGACATTTTCATTTCAAAGTCCAATATCTCTAAAACGGCTGAACAGATTTTCATGAAACATAGCTAAGAACACTCGGGATAAAATTATCTATGACACCAAAAAAACCGCATTCAAATCGGTCCATCCGTTTGGGCGCTACGTTATGCCATGCGTTAGCCATGTTTCATCAATAATCTGTTCAGCCGTCTTTTGATATTGTACTTTGAACTTAAAATGGGTTGGTCTCAGACGGTCCTGAACGCAATTTGCCTAGTTGGAGTTTTGCCCACATTGCAGTTTGACCACCGAGCATTATGCCTAAAACGCAAAATGCCTGCATCACATTTTCGTCGTTTTGAGGATACGCTAGCGATATTGACGGAGCCCCGCGGAGCGGGGCTCCTATTTCTGGTCTGTTTGCCCGTCGGGCATCTGAAGAAACCTAACGAACCTAACCTACCTATAAGTGGTCACTTTGCGTTTTAGGCATAATGCTCGGTGGTCAAACTGCAATGTGGGCAAAACTCCAACTAGGCAAATTGCGTTCAGGACCGTCTGAGACCAACGCCTTAAAATGTCGGGGGTTTTTCAACTTTTCTAAGTTGTAGTTATTGTTTTAGGCACAGGGTGTTTGGGTAGATATTTGTAAGGAGCTCGCATGCCATTGTTTTTTCGATAGGCAAGCTGCTCCGTCGGCGTTCGGGACTGAATCTCCCGGGAGCACATCCGCACACGTCTATCGACCATACCTTTCCGTTTGGTCTGAGTCTGTTTGAGCTGCGCCTTGGCCTCCTCGGCGCTGCGCGCGGTCACCATGTACTTGGCCTGCGTGGCCCGCAGCTCAAGCCGCATGCGGTTCAGCTGCGTGGCCATCGTTGCGTGCTCCTCCATCAGACGGGCTTCCATCTGCGGAAAATAAACGTTAATTAGGATCAGATAAATAATGAATGGAATCGATGTGGCAAGAAATGCCGCGCTGCTATAGGACTGGCCACCAACGTAGATGCGGCAATTTATAGGATCCTAAGCGCTGCAACAATCAGATTAGATCGAACACCGGTGACAATAGGGATGGTGACTACATTTTTTTTATGATGTCATCGAACCAGTTCTTGGAGAGGAACAAATGTTTGTATGGGAGCAACTACAGTTAAAGAACATAAATACCCAAAAATTCGAGACAAAGATTGACCTGTCTGGCGACAGCGCAAAATGCTTCATACTGATACACAGACAGGTATGACGTCACAACCGACATTTGTTAGTACAAAGTACACGTATCGTTGTATAGAAAATCAGGTAAATTGTTGTTTCGGTCGCGAAATACTACGTAGTTGTCATACCATTTTGTTTCTATAAAAGCGTAAGGATTCTATTTCTTTAAATTTACTCTTGGGCAATAAAAAAACATGCGTATTTTTTCTAAACTTTCAAGGTTTATACCTTTTTATGACTTTATTAGTATTTCATAATTAACACTTTATTACGATAATTTGACGGTTTACTATCCATTTAGCATGACTACGTTATCAATTTGAACTTGAGGCATCATGCCTATTACAGACGGTTTGGTGCCCACCCTAAGGAGAAGAGTGTGACGTAGTGGAGCACGCCGCAGCCGCAGCCGCCGCGGGGCAGCCCCGCGCCCCGCGCCCCGCGCCCCGCGCCCCGCACCCCGCCCGCTCCCGCCGGCCGGTATACAAGCGTGGCGCGACACCTAGCGCTGGGACACAGCCTGGCGGCGAGAATACCAGCCGCCCAGCACCACTACAGGGACAGAAAGGCCCAGGAACCAGTGAAAACCGCCTCCTCCACCGAGGAGAAGAAACAAGCGCCAAGAAGGCACCCACCTACCGGCCCATTCGTTAATGGACCACGACAACCGATTGACAAAAAGTACAAGAAGTACTGAAATGTCCCCCATCACACTCCTAAAAGGAGAGTGTGTGAAGAGCCGCGACGACGAGAACGCCGGGAGTTTGTCAAGCGGCCTGCCGTGTGCCCAACTCTCTCCCCTCACCCTCCTCTCCTCTCCACCACTGGCCGCTTGGCTACCCCGAGTGTACAGCCGGGGCATCCCGACTTTCCGGCCGCTTGGCTACCCCGCATGCACTGCTTGAGGAGTGAGTACGTAGGAATGCCCCGTTATCCCTGGCCACTTGGCTCCGCCGGGTGTACCGCGCCAGCAGCCCCCACTGTGTGGCGTGACCCTAAACCCGCAGATGACGCGAGTCCCCACGTACCCGCTTCCCCTTCTGCCTCTGTTTCTTGGCCCTCTTCTTCCCGCGGTCGACGTGGCGCGCCGGGCCCTCGATGTACTGCAGCAGCGCGTACAGGTCGCGCGGGTCCTGCTGCGCGCCGCGCCAGCAGCCCCCACTGTGTGGCGTGACCCTAAACCCGCAGATGACGCGAGTCCCCACGTACCCGCTTCCCCTTCTGCCTCTGTTTCTTGGCCCTCTTCTTCCCGCGGTCGACGTGGCGCGCCGGGCCCTCGATGTACTGCAGCAGCGCGTCCAGGTCGCGCGGGTCCTGCTGCGCGCCGCGCCAGCAGCCCCCACTGTGTGGCGTGACCCTAAACCCGCAGATGACGCGAGTCCCCACGTACCCGCTTCCCCTTCTGCCTCTGTTTCTTGGCCCTCTTCTTCCCGCGGTCGACGTGGCGCGCCGGGCCCTCGATGTACTGCAGCAGCGCGTCCAGGTCGCGCGGGTCCTGCTGCGCGCCGCGCCAGCAGCCCCCACTGTGTGGCGTGACCCTAAACCCGCAGATGACGCGAGTCCCCACGTACCCGCTTCCCCTTCTGCCTCTGTTTCTTGGCCCTCTTCTTCCCGCGGTCGACGTGGCGCGCCGGGCCCTCGATGTACTGCAGCAGCGCGTCCAGGTCGCGCGGGTCCTGCTGCGCGCCGCGCCAGCAGCCCCCACTGTGTGGCGTGACCCTAAACCCGCAGATGACGCGAGTCCCCACGTACCCGCTTCCCCTTCTGCCTCTGTTTCTTGGCCCTCTTCTTCCCGCGGTCGACGTGGCGCGCCGGGCCCTCGATGTACTGCAGCAGCGCGTCCAGGTCGCGCGGGTCCTGCTGCGCGCCGCGCCAGCAGCCCCCACTGTGTGGCGTGACCCTAAACCCGCAGATGACGCGAGTCCCCACGTACCCGCTTCCCCTTCTGCCTCTGTTTCTTGGCCCTCTTCTTCCCGCGGTCGACGTGGCGCGCCGGGCCCTCGATGTACTGCAGCAGCGCGTCCAGGTCGCGCGGGTCCTGCTGCGCGCCGCGCCAGCAGCCCCCACTGTGTGGCGTGACCCTAAACCCGCAGATGACGCGAGTCCCCACGTACCCGCTTCCCCTTCTGCCTCTGTTTCTTGGCCCTCTTCTTCCCGCGGTCGACGTGGCGCGCCGGGCCCTCGATGTACTGCAGCAGCGCGTCCAGGTCGCGCGGGTCCTGCTGCGCGCCGCGCCAGCAGCCCCCACTGTGTGGCGTGACCCTAAACCCGCAGATGACGCGAGTCCCCACGTACCCGCTTCCCCTTCTGCCTCTGTTTCTTGGCCCTCTTCTTCCCGCGGTCGACGTGGCGCGCCGGGCCCTCGATGTACTGCAGCAGCGCGTCCAGGTCGCGCGGGTCCTGCTGCGCGCCGCGCCAGCAGCCCCCACTGTGTGGCGTGACCCTAAACCCGCAGATGACGCGAGTCCCCACGTACCCGCTTCCCCTTCTGCCTCTGTTTCTTGGCCCTCTTCTTCCCGCGGTCGACGTGGCGCGCCGGGCCCTCGATGTACTGCAGCAGCGCGTCCAGGTCGCGCGGGTCCTGCTGCGCGCCGCGCCAGCAGCCCCACTGTGTGGCGTGACCCTAAACCCGCAGATGACGCGAGTCCCCACGTACCCGCTTCCCCTTCTGCCTCTGTTTCTTGGCCCTCTTCTTCCCGCGGTCGACGTGGCGCGCCGGGCCCTCGATGTACTGCAGCAGCGCGTCCAGGTCGCGCGGGTCCTGCTGCGCGCCGCGCCAGCAGCCCCCACTGTGTGGCGTGACCCTAAACCCGCAGATGACGCGAGTCCCCACGTACCCGCTTCCCCTTCTGCCTCTGTTTCTTGGCCCTCTTCTTCCCGCGGTCGACGTGGCGCGCCGGGCCCTCGATGTACTGCAGCAGCGCGTCCAGGTCGCGCGGGTCCTGCTGCGCGCCGCGCCAGCAGCCCCCACTGTGTGGCGTGACCCTAAACCCGCAGATGACGCGAGTCCCCACGTACCCGCTTCCCCTTCTGCCTCTGTTTCTTGGCCCTCTTCTTCCCGCGGTCGACGTGGCGCGCCGGGCCCTCGATGTACTGCAGCAGCGCGTCCAGGTCGCGCGGGTCCTGCTGCGCGCCGCGCCAGCAGCCCCACTGTGTGGCGTGACCCTAAACCCGCAGATGACGCGAGTCCCCACGTACCCGCTTCCCCTTCTGCCTCTGTTTCTTGGCCCTCTTCTTCCCGCGGTCGACGTGGCGCGCCGGGCCCTCGATGTACTGCAGCAGCGCGTCCAGGTCGCGCGGGTCCTGCTGCGCGCCGCGCCAGCAGCCCCCACTGTGTGGCGTGACCCTAAACCCGCAGATGACGCGAGTCCCCACGTACCCGCTTCCCCTTCTGCCTCTGTTTCTTGGCCCTCTTCTTCCCGCGGTCGACGTGGCGCGCCGGGCCCTCGATGTACTGCAGCAGCGCGTCCAGGTCGCGCGGGTCCTGCTGCGCGCCGCGCCAGCAGCCCCCACTGTGTGGCGTGACCCTAAACCCGCAGATGACGCGAGTCCCCACGTACCCGCTTCCCCTTCTGCCTCTGTTTCTTGGCCCTCTTCTTCCCGCGGTCGACGTGGCGCGCCGGGCCCTCGATGTACTGCAGCAGCGCGTCCAGGTCGCGCGGGTCCTGCTGCGCGCCGCGCCAGCAGCCCCCACTGTGTGGCGTGACCCTAAACCCGCAGATGACGCGAGTCCCCACGTACCCGCTTCCCCTTCTGCCTCTGTTTCTTGGCCCTCTTCTTCCCGCGGTCGACGTGGCGCGCCGGGCCCTCGATGTACTGCAACAGCGCGTCCAGGTCGCGCGGGTCCTGCTGCGCGCCGCGCCAGCAGCCCCCACTGTGTGGCGTGACCCTAAACCCGCAGATGACGCGAGTCCCCACGTACCCGCTTCCCCTTCTGCCTCTGTTTCTTGGCCCTCTTCTTCCCGCGGTCGACGTGGCGCGCCGGGCCCTCGATGTACTGCAGCAGCGCGTCCAGGTCGCGCGGGTCCTGCTGCGCGCCGCGCCAGCAGCCCCCACTGTGTGGCGTGACCCTAAACCCGCAGATGACGCGAGTCCCCACGTACCCGCTTCCCCTTCTGCCTCTGTTTCTTGGCCCTCTTCTTCCCGCGGTCGACGTGGCGCGCCGGGCCCTCGATGTACTGCAGCAGCGCGTCCAGGTCGCGCGGGTCCTGCTGCGCGCCGCGCCAGCAGCCCCCACTGTGTGGCGTGACCCTAAACCCGCAGATGACGCGAGTCCCCACGTACCCGCTTCCCCTTCTGCCTCTGTTTCTTGGCCCTCTTCTTCCCGCGGTCGACGTGGCGCGCCGGGCCCTCGATGTACTGCAGCAGCGCGTCCAGGTCGCGCGGGTCCTGCTGCGCGCCGCGCCAGCAGCCCCCACTGTGTGGCGTGACCCTAAACCCGCAGATGACGCGAGTCCCCACGTACCCGCTTCCCCTTCTGCCTCTGTTTCTTGGCCCTCTTCTTCCCGCGGTCGACGTGGCGCGCCGGGCCCTCGATGTACTGCAGCAGCGCGTCCAGGTCGCGCGGGTCCTGCTGCGCGCCGCACCAGCAGCCCCCACTGTGTGGCGTGACCCTAAACCCGCAGATGACGCGAGTCCCCACGTACCCGCTTCCCCTTCTGCCTCTGTTTCTTGGCCCTCTTCTTCCCGCGGTCGACGTGGCGCGCCGGGCCCTCGATGTACTGCAGCAGCGCGTCCAGGTCGCGCGGGTCCTGCTGCGCGCCGCGCCAGCAGCCCCCACTGTGTGGCGTGACCCTAAACCCGCAGATGACGCGAGTCCCCACGTACCCGCTTCCCCTTCTGCCTCTGTTTCTTGGCCCTCTTCTTCCCGCGGTCGACGTGGCGCGCCGGGCCCTCGATGTACTGCAGCAGCGCGTCCAGGTCGCGCGGGTCCTGCTGCGCGCCGCGCCAGCAGCCCCCACTGTGTGGCGTGACCCTAAACCCGCAGATGACGCGAGTCCCCACGTACCCGCTTCCCCTTCTGCCTCTGTTTCTTGGCCCTCTTCTTCCCGCGGTCGACGTGGCGCGCCGGGCCCTCGATGTACTGCAGCAGCGCGTCCAGGTCGCGCGGGTCCTGCTGCGCGCCGCACCAGCAGCCCCCACTGTGTGGCGTGACCCTAAACCCGCAGATGACGCGAGTCCCCACGTACCCGCTTCCCCTTCTGCCTCTGTTTCTTGGCCCTCTTCTTCCCGCGGTCGACGTGGCGCGCCGGGCCCTCGATGTACTGCAGCAGCGCGTCCAGGTCGCGCGGGTCCTGCTGCGCGCCGCGCCAGCAGCCCCCACTGTGTGGCGTGACCCTAAACCCGCAGATGACGCGAGTCCCCACGTACCCGCTTCCCCTTCTGCCTCTGTTTCTTGGCCCTCTTCTTCCCGCGGTCGACGTGGCGCGCCGGGCCCTCGATGTACTGCAGCAGCGCGTCCAGGTCGCGCGGGTCCTGCTGCGCGCCGCGCCAGCAGCCCCCACTGTGTGGCGTGACCCTAAACCCGCAGATGACGCGAGTCCCCACGTACCCGCTTCCCCTTCTGCCTCTGTTTCTTGGCCCTCTTCTTCCCGCGGTCGACGTGGCGCGCCGGGCCCTCGATGTACTGCAGCAGCGCGTCCAGGTCGCGCGGGTCCTGCTGCGCGCCGCGCCAGCAGCCCCCACTGTGTGGCGTGACCCTAAACCCGCAGATGACGCGAGTCCCCACGTACCCGCTTCCCCTTCTGCCTCTGTTTCTTGGCCCTCTTCTTCCCGCGGTCGACGTGGCGCGCCGGGCCCTCGATGTACTGCAGCAGCGCGTCCAGGTCGCGCGGGTCCTGCTGCGCGCCGCACCAGCAGCCCCCACTGTGTGGCGTGACCCTAAACCCGCAGATGACGCGAGTCCCCACGTACCCGCTTCCCCTTCTGCCTCTGTTTCTTGGCCCTCTTCTTCCCGCGGTCGACGTGGCGCGCCGGGCCCTCGATGTACTGCAGCAGCGCGTCCAGGTCGCGCGGGTCCTGCTGCGCGCCGCGCCAGCAGCCCCCACTGTGTGACGTGATCCTAAACACAAAAAAATCACACTCACTCACTTAAATCAACGCCCAGCCCAAACCGTTGGATCTAGAAAGCTGATTTTTTCACAATAGGTATTATGACGTAAGTACCCACTAAGGAAGGATTTTATAAAATTCCACCCTCAAGGGAGTAAAAAGTGGGTTGAAAGTTTATATAGGGATGGACTAAAATTTTAAGTGAGACTTGAAACATTGTGTATGAACTTCTTATTACAATAAAAGAAACGGGTTAAATAGGGGTGCAAAGTTTGTACGGGTGACATTTGGTACAGAGATATTTTCCCGGGAAAGGTCAATAGTATTTATATCCCAGAAATCAGTCCCTAAAGGGGTGAAATAGGGGATAAAAGTTGGTATGGAGCTAGGATAAAAACAAGTTCCAAGCGGACAGTCGCGGGCAGAAGCTAGCAATAAAATTTTGCACAAATAAACCAAGTCCCAAACAAAGCAAAACTTGTACAATGGGAACTAACGACGATAAACATACTTATTCAGATATACAAATACACTCATGACTCAGAAACAAATATTATTCTCATCACACAAATAAAAACCCTTAACGGGATTCGAACCCAGGATCCGCTTCGTAGGCAGGATCACTGCCAACTAGGCTATAGCGGTCGTAGCGAAAACAAGAGAGTTTACTCACCCAGAGCACCCACTAGAAGTGGAAAAGACGCTCGTGTCTCTGCTAGAGAGAGACACCGGCTGTACCGCTGGCCTGCTCTGTCGCTGCTGTTGTAGCTGAAACGAAATATAAAAAACAATCATTCACCGTTCGCAGCCAGTTTACGTGACAGAACTAAATAAGTTACAAAGATGTACCTGCGCAGGAAGCATTTTTGAAAATATTTTTACGAATCAAAAGGCAGCGCGTTTACGCGGGTAAAATCTTCAACGCACATTGGCCTAAATTTTGCGCGCGACGCCGGCAGCTCCGGCGCCCGCTATCTTGTCTGGCGCGATGAGCGGGACAGCACGACAGCACCTGTCATTGCATAGTGTACCTTACGTATAGTGCAACAAGGTTGCCGATGTACCTTATTTGTTATTATATTGTTTTCTTCTGTGTTACAGTACCTGTTGCTGCAACCGTTACAGCAACTGTTACTGCAAATGCTGCTGCTACTGCTGCTGCGGGCTCAAGGTCGGCTTGTTGTGTATGGGCAGGTCGTTTAAGGGTTCCTTGTTATAGTGCCTGTTGGTGCTGCTGTTGCTGCTACTGTTACTGCATCTGCTGCTGCGGGGTCAAGGTCGTCTTATTGTGCTACAGTACCTGTTGCTGCAACTGTTGCTGCAACTGCTGCTGCCTGATCTGCTGCTGCTGCTGCGGGGTCAAGATCGGCTTGTTGTGTATGGGCAGGTCGTATATGTGTTCTGGTTGCGTTGCAGTACCTGTTGCTGCAACTGTTGCTGCTGCTGTTGCTGCAACTGCTGCTGCCTGATCTGCTGCTGCTGCTGCGGGGTCAAGGTCGGCTTGTTGTGTATGGGCAGGTCGTATATGGGTTCTGGTTGCGTTGCAGTACCTGTTGCTGCAACTGTTGCTGCTGCTGTTGCTGCAACTGCTGCTGCCTGATCTGCTGCTGCTGCTGCGGGGTCAAGGTCGGCTTGTTGTGTATGGGCAGGTCGTATATGGGTTCTGGTTTCTTCTGGAGCTGGGGTTGCGGTGTCGGCTGCGGCCGCTGTTGGAACTGGGCTTGTTTTTGCTGCTTTAGTTGCTGGAACAAAATGGTAAATTGTTTCTTAAGCGAGCGATTCAAGAGATGACGTCCAAGACGGAAAAAAACTGCTAAGTGGCAGATACCGCGTTTGACATCGTCTATAAAGAAAATTGAAATTAAACAAGGAATATTAGGGGAGAAAAGTACCCTTTGATACACTATTTAAAAAAACAAATGCAAATCTTTTCCAATTTCAAATAATATTAATTCCACTGGTGAGAAGTGGGCCGTTAATACGCATTTGGGCGGCTAGAGGTGTTCAAAATGATTTATCTGGATGGTATACCTGTAATCGTATCTGCTCCATGGCGTTGGGGTTGACTTTCCCCTCGGCTTTTAAGGCGGGTGGCACGTTAGCTTGTATCGGCACTGTGCGTTGTAATGCCTGCAAACAATGGTGCCGGTTAATGTACGTATAATGTACTCGGAGTCCCTGTGGCTTCGGATTATCGGGCTTTACATTTTCTGTGCAGACTGATAATTACCAGCGAGTCGACGCCACCCCGCTGCGCGGGGTGTATATTTCTGGTCTGAGGGACACAAGTGAACCCTAACCTAACCGACCTAAGACAGAGTTCCCTTATGACAAGCCATTTTCTTCGCCCTGATAATCCCAATAATTCGAGTCCACAAAAAGTGGACGCAGATTATCGGGCCGTTATTATTTGGGTTTATCGTCGCTGACGCTCATGTCGGCCATCTTGTCGAGCACGTCGGCCATCTTGTCGGGTGGCTGCCACTCGTCCTACAGGGTCAAATTGAACTTATAATCCCTAGAGAAATACATTTCTATCTCCCGGCACGGTTCTGTTCAAGTAGGAACGACTCACTTTGGGTTTATCGTCGCTGACGCTCATGTCAGCCATCTGGTCAAGCACGCCGGCCATGTGGTCGGGCCGGCGCTCGGCCTGCGCCTGCGCCTGCCCCTGCCCTTGCGCCTGCCCTTGCGCCTGCCCCTGCCCCTGCGCCTGCCCCTGCCGCTTGAGCTGCGCGTGCGTCTGCGCGGCGGTGAGCGGCGGCGCAGGCGGCAGCGTCTTTGGCAACGCCTGGAACACGAACTGTTCGGTTATTTAGTCGGTGCGCGGGTTCAACCAGGATCTCAACAACTATATATGTTTGATACATTGTTGTAGTATGTCTATGCTGATAATATAGAAATAGTTTCTGTAATGTAAGTTTGTAGCTTTCGTTCCGGGATTTATCCGTACATACATACAAACTTCCATTTCACAAAAGTTTCCCCGTGATAACTGTGAAACAATTTCATTTTCACATGTACACAATTTGTATGCTTATTGTCGTTACAAAACTGACAAGAACTTAATTTTTGTTTAACTCACGCTCTTTTTCAAATAGCACGTGGCAGGCGAGCTTACGGCCCACCAGATGGTAAGTTGTTACCGTGGCCTGTGGACGCTTGCAACTCCACGGGTGTTACGGGTGTGGAACATGTCCAATAGGCATGATGACAGTAATTGAAAATCACTCAAATATGGTATTATCTTAGTGAAATTTTAATCATAGAATTCGAAAAATGCTCATATTTTTTTATAAAGTAAGAGATTATTATTTATTTTGATAAAATAAAACTGAAAAATACGGACGCCCGCCATGATATGTTAAACACCAATCAGAGCGCATGACGTCGCGTTTGTATAAACAAATACCCTCAACGGCCATTACCACAGATTACAGAGAAAACTTACGTACTGAACGAATAGTAAGACAGGGATAGAACCATGTTATCTGTCAGATCTTCATACGTAATTGTCCCGCTTTCTCGCTCGCACGGCCGCGCAAGACATGTAAACTTTTTATTTTATGTTCATTCAATGAGCAATTGAGCGATCTAGGTAGCAAACGGCAAAGGTCTGCGTTCTGTTTATACAAACGTGACGTCACTCGGGGCGCCAAGACGCGTTTTAGCGCACACATACACGCACATCTTATCTATTAGGTGTGTGGGACGGGTAATAGGTACTCACTGGTGGCTTGGGCGTGGTGGGCGCCGGCACGGGCTTGGGCTTGAGCGGCTCGGGCGCCAGCGCGGGCCGCGGGGCCGCCGGGGGCGCCGCGCCCTGCCCACACATACACACAAACACATCTTGTAACACCATCAACAATAGGGGTGCTACACTCTGCGTCATACAGTTAGTAGCCAAATAATACGTTTTTATAACAATTTTGTGTATTGTATGAATGTTTTATATTTTACTTTTGATATAATTATTGTAAAAAGCTTGCCTAAGCCAAAACATAAACAAATAGAATAATAATCATAATATTTTCGGACAATCTTACACAAATAAACCTAGTCCCATACTAAGCAAACCTTGTACTTATAATACACTCGAGAGCAAAAGTTTCGGGTCACTAGCATTTACTTCAATATCTTGAAAAATAATAAAGCTATCGTATTGATATAAATTGAACCTTGACAATTTAATAATCCTTCGTTACACGTATAAAAACTTATTGGTTGGCGTGAAGTAATGGCATAAAAAAAGTTATAAACATAATGATCCCTTTTTTTCAAATCAGAACTTCTAATTTTCGCAACTGTTTTTGCTTTTGTTTTTGTTCTGTCATAAAATGTATTTATAAGAAGTCTTCCAGGTATCCAATAGTCATTATTAAAGTAGTAATTATGTCACTCACACCTGAGGAATGTACGAGATTCCTTACGATCCTGGAAAATGGGAGCAGTCAGCGAGAAAAAGCAAGAATAGTCGGTGTATCGTTGTCTACAGTTCAGCGTGTTCGCCAGCGGTTTCTATAAACTGGTTCGAACCTACGCAGACCAACAACAGGCAGACCCAGGTGTACGACGGCACGGGAAGATCGATATCTAAATAGTCAACTCTATGCTGCGAAATCGGTTTCTTACGGGAACAGCACTGACTCATCATTTTTTAGGGCTTGGTAGAAGCAACCCTTCTGCTTGGACTGTAAGACGGCGACTTGCTGAAGGTAGTTTGAAACCATTTAGACCCGCAAATGGTCCGAAACTCGAGAGGCACCATCGTATAGCAAGATGAATTTATGCACGCGAACACTCGCATTGGACGATTGAAAATTGGTCAAATGTCGGGTTCTCGGACGAATGAAAATTTATGCTGTATACACACGACGGAAGGGCAAAGGTGTACAGAAGACCAGGAGAAAGATTTATGCAAGCCTGTATTGAAGAAAAGGTGTCATACGGTGGTGGTTCGGTACTCGTGTGGGCTGGAATTTCTGCGGAAAGCCGAACAGAGCTTATACTGATCGAAAACGGTACTCCTAATGGCGTAAGATACGTGGATGCAATCCTCAACGAGCACGTCGGTCCATTTATGGCAAGACTTGGTGAGAATGCCATCTTTATGCACGATAACGCCCGTCCCCACACTGCTCGTGTAGTGCAAGACTACCTTGATGAGGTGAATATTCGTCCCATGGTGTGGCCAGCACGCAGCCCCGACCTCAACCCGATCGAGCACGCCTGGGACGAGCTCGGACGACGTGTAAGACAACGAGATCCTCCTTTAATTACGCTTCGTGACTTGAAACATGCATTGGTAGAGGAATGGGAGAACACTCCCCAACAGTGTTTCAGAAACTTGGTGTACAGCATGCCGAATCGCATTGCAGCAGTCCAGACAGCACGTGGGGGTAATACCAAGTACTAAACTGTGTTAAAACTACTTGTAAATATAAAAAGTTCAATATTTTCAGTTTTAGTTGTGCAAGCAAAATGACGCCATTTTTAATTTCACGTTTTAAACATAATAAAATAAATGGTCAGTAGTAAATGTAACGCATTTTATTTTAGTAACATTAAATTGTCTATAAGGTTCAATTTATTTCAATACGATAGCTTTATTCGTTTTCAAGATTGAAGTAAATGCTAGTGACCCGAAACTTTTGCTCTCGAGTGTACTTATAATACATAGAAAACATCCATGACTCGGGAAAAAATATTCGTGCTCGTCGCACAAATAAATGCCCTTACCGGGATTCGAACCCAGGACCTCTAGCTTCGTAGGCAGGGGCACTACTAAGTAGGCTAAAGCGGTTGTTAAACACATACATATTTCATGAGCGACTTCGATATTTACAGGGAAAAATGGCCCTTTGATCTCGTGTCTACAGTAGCACCACAAATATAAGTTACATCGGCAATCTCCGTCCACGCCGACGAGTGCTGACAAGTACCGAATGAAATCGAACGTATGACCATTTCAATAAAGACCTTGTTGCTATACGTAAGGTACAATATGCAATGACAGGTGAACTCGTGCTTTCCCGCTCATGGCGTACAGACAAAATGGCGGGCGCCGGAGCTGCCGGCGTCGCGCGCAAAATTTCGGCCAATGGGCGTGAAGATTTTACCCGCGCAAACGCTGCCTTATGATTGGTTAAAATGCTTTATCCGCAGGTACATCGTTGTAGCTTATACTTGTGGTACTACTGTGCGCGCGGGGTAGACGGAAAGTGTTAATTACGTACGTTGGCCGTCCTGCATTTCTGTTTCTTCTTGTTGAGTATCGAGCGCAGTCGTTCCCGCGTCTCGTTGAAGTTGCGAGGCACCGGCGTCGTCAGCGGCGGCTGCCGAAATACATACAGATCATTTTTTACAAACTTTTACAGATATAGTGCATAATATATGGGAAACTGTAAGTGTGTGTTTGTTTGTTTGTCCTAAACTGTTTGGCTTAAACAGCTTGATTCTAAACAAGGAAATTCCGAAAAAAAAACAAGAATTTGACAGTTTTGGTAGGACTGACGGTAAAACCGATGCTGGCGCCATCTGCAAATACCTTCGCCCGGCCAACCCCATTGACGTGATTATTTAAGTGGGGATAGTTGAAGGGATGGAGAGTGACAGGATAGTTTTTATTTCTGAAATCATCCCCTAAGGGGGTGAAATGGGGGGGGGGGGTAAATGTTTGTATGTAACTGCGATGCATTCCGCGTAGTTAAAATGTGTCATTATGCGTGTAATCCAAACGGATTACACGCATAATGACATATCTACGCGAAACGACACATACGCAAAACGACACATACGCGGAATGACACATACACGGAACGACACTTACGCGAAACGACACATAAGCCTATTTTCCTCGTAGCCACACTGTTTGGTTCTGGCGCTTCGCCGGCCGCTGCCGCGGCACGCTCGCTTCGCTCGCTCGGCTTGCGCGCCTAGGCTCATCGTACAACTAACACTCCTCCTCGCTTCGCTCGTCGTCGTACCTACACCGACATGCCTTAGAGTAGTATAGGATAGATATGTGTCATTCCGCGTATGTCTCGTTTTGCGTATGTGTCGTTTTGCGTATGTGTCGTTTTGCGTATGTGTCGTTTTGCGTATGTGTCGTTTTGCGTATGTGTCGTTTTGCGTATGTGTCGTTTAGCGTAGGTGGCATTCCGCGTAGTTAAAATGTGTCATTATGCGTGTAATCCATATAAACGAATTCCACGCGGACGGAGTCGCGGGCAGAAGCTAGTATAATATAAAAGGGAATTCAAAGTGTAGTGAAATGGAGAAAAAATAAACGCAAAAGTGTGTGTGTGTGTGTGTGTGTGTGTGTGTGTGTGTGTGTGTGTGTGTGTGTGTGTGTGTGTGTGTGTGTGTGTGTGTGTGTGTGTGTGTGTGTGTGTGTGTGTGTGTGTGTGTGTGTGTGTGTGTGTGTGTGTGTGTGTGTGTGTGTGTGTGTGTGTGTGTGTGTGTGTGTGTGTGTGTGTGTGTGTGTGTGTGTGTGTGTGTGTGTGTGTGTGTGTGTGTGTGTGTGTGTGTGTGTGTGTGTGTGTGTGTGTGTGTGTGTGTGTGTGTGTGTGTGTGTGTGTGTGTGTGTGTGTGTGTGTGTGTGTGTGTGTGTGTGTGTGTGTGTGTGTGTGTGTGTGTGTGTGTGTGTGTGTGTGTGTGTGTGTGTGTGTGTGTGTGTGTGTGTGTGTGTGTGTGTGTGTGTGTGTGTGTGTGTGTGTGTGTGTGTGTGTGTGTGTGTGTGTGTGTGTGTGTGTGTGTGTGTGTGTGTGTGTGTGTGTGTGTGTGTGTGTGTGTGTGTGTGTGTGTGTGTGTGTGTGTGTGTGTGTGTGTGTGTGTGTGTGTGTGTGTGTGTGTGTGTGTGTGTGTGTGTGTGTGTGTGTGTGTGTGTGTGTGTGTGTGTGTGTGTGTGTGTGTGTGTGTGTGTGTGTGTGTGTGTGTGTGTGTGTGTGTGTGTGTGTGTGTGTGTGTGTGTGTGTGTGTGTGTGTGTGTGTGTGTGTGTGTGTGTGTGTGTGTGTGTGTGTGTGTGTGTGTGTGTGTGTGTGTGTGTGTGTGTGTGTGTGTGTGTGTGTGTGTGTGTGTGTGTGTGTGTGTGTGTGTGTGTGTGTGTGTGTGTGTGTGTGTGTGTGTGTGTGTGTGTGTGTGTGTGTGTGTGTGTGTGTGTGTGTGTGTGTGTGTGTGTGTGTGTGTGTGTGTGTGTGTGTGTGTGTGTGTGTGTGTGTGTGTGTGTGTGTGTGTGTGTGTGTGTGTGTGTGTGTGTGTGTGTGTGTGTGTGTGTGTGTGTGTGTGTGTGTGTGTGTGTGTGTGTGTGTGTGTGTGTGTGTGTGTGTGTGTGTGTGTGTGTGTGTGTGTGTGTGTGTGTGTGTGTGTGTGTGTGTGTGTGTGTGTGTGTGTGTGTGTGTGTGTGTGTGTGTGTGTGTGTGTGTGTGTGTGTGTGTGTGTGTGTGTGTGTGTGTGTGTGTGTGTGTGTGTGTGTGTGTGTGTGTGTGTGTGTGTGTGTGTGTGTGTGTGTGTGTGTGTGTGTGTGTGTGTGTGTGTGTGTGTGTGTGTGTGTGTGTGTGTGTGTGTGTGTGTGTGTGTGTGTGTGTGTGTGTGTGTGTGTGTGTGTGTGTGTGTGTGTGTGTGTGTGTGTGTGTGTGTGTGTGTGTGTGTGTGTGTGTGTGTGTGTGTGTGTGTGTGTGTGTGTGTGTGTGTGTGTGTGTGTGTGTGTGTGTGTGTGTGTGTGTGTGTGTGTGTGTGTGTGTGTGTGTGTGTGTGTGTGTGTGTGTGTGTGTGTGTGTGTGTGTGTGTGTGTGTGTGTGTGTGTGTGTGTGTGTGTGTGTGTGTGTGTGTGTGTGTGTGTGTGTGTGTGTGTGTGTGTGTGTGTGTGTGTGTGTGTGTGTGTGTGTGTGTGTGTGTGTGTGTGTGTGTGTGTGTGTGTGTGTGTGTGTGTGTGTGTGTGTGTGTGTGTGTGTGTGTGTGTGTGTGTGTGTGTGTGTGTGTGTGTGTGTGGTGTGTGTGTGTGTGTGTGTGTGTGTGTGTGTGTGTGTGTGTGTGTGTGTGTGTGTGTGTGTGTGTGTGTGTGTGTGTGTGTGTGTGTGTGTGGTGTGTGTGTGTGTGTGTGTGTGTGTGTGTGTGTGTGTGTGTGTGTGTGTGTGTGTGTGTGTGTGTGTGTGTGTGTGTGTGTGTGTGTGTGTGTGTGTGTGTGTGTGTGTGTGTGTGTGTGTGTGTGTGTGTGTGTGTGTGTGTGTGTGTGTGTGTGTGTGTGTGTGTGTGTGTGTGTGTGTGTGTGTGTGCATGCTCACCGCGTGTCCGAACACGGTGCAGTAGCAGCACGTGCAGGGCTGGTCGGCCGGCCCTTCGCCCGCGCACTGGTTCGTGCCGTTCGAGTGACCCACTGGAAAACATATAAGGAATTCAGACCATATACAGAAACAGAACTTTCATAACTTAAACTTAGAAAAGTTTAAAAAGCCCCGACATTTCTAAGTCCAATATCTCAAGAACGGCTGTGCGGATTTTCATGAACATGCCTATGAACACTCGGGATCACATCAGCTTTCGTATAAAAAAACCGCATTTAAATCGGTCCATCCGTTTGGGAGCTACGATACCACAGACAGATACACAGACACGTTAAACTTATAACGCCCCTCGCTTATCGTCGGGGGTTAAAACTAGGCAACTAGGTTTCGGCATTCGACATACATGTAAACGTAACTTGGTCATGTGTATCGCATGTACAAGTTGTTACAATACTAATTTCAATCAGCTTATATGCTTCGCAGAGAACATTTAGCACTACATACAGCAAAATCGCGGCAGCTCAACGACACCTGTCTCACTCTCACAACGCAAATTAGAAAAAAACCGGCCAAGTGCGAGTCGGACTCGCGCACCAAGGGTTCGGATAAAAACGGCAAAAAAATCACGTTTCTTGTATGGGAGCCCCCTTAAATATTTATTACAGTACATATGGTGCTACTTTCCCGCACTAGTGCGGAAAAGAGCACTTTTCATGCATATGTCGAAACTTTAAAGAGCCATATGTACAGTAAAACGTTGTACAGTCAAGTGCAAAAATATGTATCGATAACATCCTCTCATAAATAAGTACCAAAACCTTAATCCGCTGACATAAGAGCTATGGGACATATTTATGAGTAAGTTGTATGCACCCATATTTTTACACTTGACTGTACGATACACGTGCGAATAGGTAATTTGCATCTCGTGTCGATTTAAAACACTCCCTTCGGTCGTGTTTTAATTTATCACCGCTCGTTGCGAATTTCCTATTTTCGGCACTTGTATCGTAATTAACTATTTTATTCTGTTTTTTTAGTATTTGTTGTTATAGCGGCAACAGAAAGACATCTGTAAAATTTTCAATTGTCTAAGGACCAGGAGCGCACTACGATTTTTTGTCGTGCGATAATCGCGTCGCAAAATTGCAACGTATGTGTTTACATGTGAGTGCGCGCATATCGCACATATGCATATGCATATGGTTGCACTTTTGCTACGCGATTATCGCACGACCAAAAAATCGTAGTGCGCGCCTGTCCTAACTATCAAGGTTCATGAGATACAGCCTGGTGACAAACGGACAGACGGAGCGTTAGCAATAGGGTCCCGTTATTAGCCTTTGGGTACGGAACCCTAAAAAGGATAGTACACATTGTACGGTAGCCACCGTCTTAGTACAAAAAACACCTCACCTTTACAAACATGCTGTTGATGGCTCGCGTTCTCGCACACTTTCGGCTTGACCGCCGGCTTCGCGACCGGCTTGGGCTTGACTTCCCTCCTCCTCTCCTCCAACCCTGTCTTACTTTTATCCTCCTTCTCCGCACCATCGTTATCCTTACACGAACTACATATACAATCATAAGTCAATTTACAGTCCGTCTTGGGAGTATCGCACGCGTCCGATTCCGATTTCGTCTGCCCGTTCCGCATCATATTTCTGAAGGCTACAGCGTTGAGCGCTTGTTTCGCGTTCCGCAACGCCTGCGCGGAATATTTCGCTAGCTGCTCCGGGTTTTGGGAGCCGATGACGGAGAGCGGCGCCTTTTCTTTGTCGTCTGTTTCGTCGTCCAGTTTCAAAGTTTCTTGTGTATCGTCGTCTAATAGTTTCGCGTCTATGCTTGAGCAGATTGAAATTACGTGTTTCTTGTACGATTCTGGTACGGGTAAACCTTGCGTGATGTAAGATTTTATAGTATAAAAACTGTCTAATAACGATTTCTCTCCTTTAGAAGTTAATATCGCTTCGCATTTCGCTAGCAGCGCTTCGTTTTTACATTTCTGCTCTTCTTCCGTTTCCTGTGTTTCTGGCTTTTCCTCTTTTTTAATCTTGGCCAGTTCTTGTTTCTTCCTAGAGTTCGCTGTACCGATAATCTTACTTAGTCCTTTAGCTGCTAGTATTTCTGCTTCACTGGCCTGTATGGCTGGGCTCTTCGGCAGAGTTAGTTTTGAAAATGATTCCTTAATTTTATCTTCTAGTTTCTCTAATCTATATAGCATTACTAACCACTCGTCACCAGAGAGGGCGTCCTTAGGCAATGTGTACATGTAAGTCTTATTCATATCTTTTAAGCGTTCTAAGAAGTATTCCTTCTTCTCGTCCTCGGGCATGGTGAGAAAATCTGGCACGTTTTCTGTATTCTTGCCTGGTATACCTGTTAATTCTTCTATGACATTGCTAGCTATCTCGGGGTTGAGCAGAATCCAGTCTGTAAGTTGGGCTGAATCCGCACACCTCTTTAAAACATCTATATATTTGAATTTGAGACCTTTCACCGAAGTCTTTTTGTCTTGAGACATTTTAGACAGCTTCATTATTAGTAGATCGAACGTGTTTCCCGCCGAAGTGCTTAGCAGCTTTGATATTTGTTTTAAAGATTCTTTAGAAGCCGGGCAGCTCTCGCTGTCACTTTCAGATTGAGAGCCCTTATTCAATTCCTCTATTTTCTCTATAATTTTATCACTATCACTCGCTTTCTGTTTCCCAGCTAAGTCTTGTATATAAGTATAAAATTTCTCAAGCATCGCCTCTATCTCGTTTTCGAGTAACTCTGCCGGTATGCCCTTGAATTTCGTCGCTACATAATGCTTCATAGAGTTGAACCTGGCTTTAAATATCTCTCTCAACTCGTCCATGCTTAGGGCGTCTTTGACGAAATTGTCGAACAATGTCGAGGCCTTTGAACACATTTCAGAGTTAATGTTATTCTTGTTAAAAATTACTTTATTTAGATCGTCTTCAAGACACTTGGCTAGCTCCGGGCTTTTGCTTTGTTTTAAATATTCGAACACTTTGTTAATAACTACTTGAGCAGATATAGAGAAGAGTAGATCGGAAATTTTGAAATCTTCTTTATTATTCTTATTCTTCATTAGCGCTTGCAAATCCTTCTCATCTTTCAGCAATTCCGTTATGTCCTGGCTGTCAAATTCCAAAGTCATAGTGCCTATAATATCCTCGTGATCTAGATTAGATTTGACTTTTCTCGTTTTACGCTTGGCAGTGTTCTTGGTTACTTTAACGTTATCCTTATTCTTAGTTAACTTAAGTTCTCTTATTTGTCTTAAAGTGTCGGGCGTGAGTTGTGCTTCATTGTTCACTTCGGGGAGGCTGTTCATGATCGAAGCGAATTCAGGGAGTTCGAAGGAGGCGTTTGCGAATTCGGACAATTTGGACGCTATTTCGGGCATATTGGCTAATATCTGAGGCATGTTTTCGACTAGTTCCGCTAATTTAGTGTTGGCTGTGTTAATGTCTATAGGTTCATCCGAGTCCATTTTTTCGAGGAACTCTGCGGAGTTTTTGTCCAAGCTCATCATGACTTCGCATATCTGTTCTAAAGACAGCGGTCCATCCTGCTCTTCTTTACCTTCATCCTTGTTAATAGTGTTGTACGAATTAATGATATTCTGACATTCCTCCATAGCTTTTTTGATTTCTAGTCCGAAGGTAACATATTTTAGTACGTTGGGGTCTTTCTCGTCCACCTTTATACATTTATCTTCCTCCTCGACCAGGACGGGGGTCCGTCGCGCGTTCAGCGGTATGGTTAAGACTTCCGGTGCGATTTGCGACTGGAAGTCGAGGGTGTCATCGCGATTTAGGAACTTGTTGACTTGGAGTAGCCTCTGGCTCGGTTTCGGGGTGTACACAGGCATCGGCTCTGAGGTTGTTGGAGACATTTCCTGGGGACAAGATGTATTTGTGTGAGACCATGGAAGCAAGGAAAAAAAGAAGTTATAAAAACTCTCAGTTAGCTAATTTTGTTGAACCGATACCCGCACCGTAGAACCGATGGCCGTTGGGGCGGAAAGGTTCTCAAGTGGCGACCAAGTACCGGAAGGCGCGCAATTCAAGATGGACTGATGATGTAAAGGTTGCGGGAGTCCACTGGATGCGGGTGGCGCAGGACCGGTCACTTTGGCACTCTGGCGCATCGCTTAGGCTTATACAATTGAAACGTCGCTCCGTGAAACGAAACACCGGTGTCACGTTAAGGGGGCTCCGCGCGTTATTTGGCTAGTTTTGACGAGTTTTTAGTTGATATTCCTCCGTAAAAACTATAGATATAATTATGGCATAAACACTTATCGGTTATTCAATCCTTCATCTACATATGCACGAGATTTTTATTTTAATAATTAATATTGATTTTTTTTCTGAGTTATTCCAACATGGTCCAAAATAGCGTCTCTAACAATCCACGAGATATTTTTATTTTGAACTCGTTCTCACAAAAGTTACTACCAACAAACTGGCTCATTGGCCTGAGATTGCCAAAGTTTGGTGCTATATATCCCGAAAACTGTGGGTTTTGAAGTAAATATTAAATACTATTTAAACCTCGTTGTTGTTAATACGATAAGCCATAAAAAACACGAAAAAACCGACAGTTACAGATTGAAGGTCATTGGAAGCTAGGAGCCCCTTAACATCGTTAGGATCTCTTATTAAGACTGGTGTATTATCATGTTCTGGTTTACTTGTAAGGGCGGGCTGACGGAGTCCGGCAGCTCCGGCGGCCTGTGCTCGCTGTCGAGGCTGTTCAGCGCGAAGTTGGCAAACTTCACAAGGCACTCTTTCATCTCCTTGCATAGCTCCGTCTCTTTCTCTCCGACTATCGTTTCGGCGTCGCTCACGTTGTCCTCCTGAAAAATTGGAAATTGCATTAAGATTCATAATACTCTGCAATGTTAAATGTTTATAGTGTATAAGAGGTTACCAGCCAGCCTAAATCTTAAATGAAACAAATTATTTTACGTCACACCTGGCCATAATGCGAGTTTTACTGCACGCAGCGCGTACGGGAAAACTCGCATTGTGACCAGGTGAAGACGTAAAATTTTGTACTCAACACGGGTGGTAAATCGTAAAGCCCCAGAGCGCATATTTAAGGTCCTCACTTTCGGTTCGGGCCACAAACACCTGCGAGCTGGGGCATTCAGGAATTCACCGCCCTAGTTACGAAATGTACTATTATTAAATATTTTTGTTGACCTTACTTAATAGAATTTCTAAAATTCCGAAAACGTGTTTAGCCGTATTTAAATTTGCATACTATTGTTATGGCCGATTATATTTACGCATAATTTTATTCGGCATATTATCGATTGTACCAACGATACTTACTAAGCATACTTAAAACAACAACCATATAATTATATGATTTCGATAAGGATTATAATACAGTAAATTAGGTTAGGGCAGCTAGAAAAGGTCGGGCTCGTAAAAATGGTATTATTAGTAGGTTAGGGTTAGCTTGTGTCCCTTAGAGTGGAAATAGGAACCCCGCGAAGCGGGGTGACGTCGCCACGCTGACAGTTAGGTTAGGTTGGGCTAAAATAATTGGCGTTGGTTTTAAAAAAATGTTTTTTCTAACAACGAAAAAAAATACGCTCATATACAAAGTGTCTAGGCTAGAGTCACCTTGTCCAGATGGAAGGCCAGCGGGGGCTCCACCTCCTCGTCGGGCCGCTGCCGGTGCCGCAGCAGCTGCAGTATCCGCTGCGGGGGCGAGGGCTTCAGCTTCCGCTTGGGCGCCGCGCCCAGGCGTTGCTTGGGGCTACAGCTGCGTCGCTTGCGGCGGGGAATGTCCTCCACTAGCGTCACGTTGCTTTCCGGCATGCTGACGGAAAATAGCGTATTCGAAATAAGTTTGTCACAAAAATTTCATTTTTGGTACAAGCTTTTATTGCCGACTGTACTTTTCTGTATAATCAACTACTCATTAAGACATTCTAACGAGCCCATACTCAACGGGGTTACGTCGTTTAAGTACTGAATTCCCATGGCCACCTTCTGTCTCATCATCATATCAGCTTGATGGTACCATAATATTGTATTGTCAGCCAAACTATACTTATACCCAAAATTTCAGCTCAATCGGTCACCGGGTTGTGAGTCAAATTTAACTTGCAAGATTTGTCCCATACATACTAACAGGGCCCATGGCCCCCTTCTCCGTCATCAGATCAGGTCGATGGTACTCGCAAGATTTGTCCCATACTAACATACATACATACCTACTAACAGGGCAAGTTAAATAAAAGCTTGTAAAAATGTACTTTTTAAAAGTTAATAGGGTAAACACTAAATTTAATCTTAGGGTGAGTTGCACCAAACCGTCTGTAATCGTAAGCGGTGTTCGTTAAAATCTGAATGTATGGAACGTTTGACAAGTTTCTACGGACTGACAGCTGTCGGCGCCATATTTAACCTTGATCGATCTGTAATCGTAAGTCCCTAAATCTCATAAAATAAAACCGGCCAAGTGCGAGTCAGACTCGCGCACCAAGGGTTCTGTACTATCCATACTATCCATACCAATATTATAAATGCAAAAGTGTGTCTGTCTGTCTGTAACCTCTTCACGCTTAAACCGCTGAACCGATTGAGATGAAATTTGGAGATAGTTTAAAATCCCGGGGACGGACATAGGATAGTTTTTATCCCGGAAATCATCCACTAAGCGGGTGAAATGGCGGACGAAAGTTTGTATCGAGTTACGATATAAGCGAGTTCCACGCGGACGGAGTCGCGGGCAGAAGCTTGTTATCTATAAAAACGACAAATAAATCATGTTTGTTGTATGGGATCCCCCTTAAATATTTATTTTATTCTGTTATTTAGTATTAACAGAAATACATCATCTGTGAAAATGTCAACTGTCTAACTATCACGGTTCATGACAGACGGGCGGACAGCGGAGTCTTAATAATAGGGTCCCGTTTTTACCCTTTGGGTATGGAACCCTAAAAACTACAATTATCATCTTTAATACAACTCTACCATCGCACCGCCCGTTATCGTCTCGGAACATCTGACACTAAAATCATTAGAATAAAGAGGGTGAATACCTGTCTCGCTCCCGCTCCCGCTTGTGCCGCAGTTGTTCTTCTAGCCACATCCTGAGTCTGTGGTAGTAGAGCTGCTGATCCCTCATATGCATCACTTTGCGTCTCACCTGTAAAACAACGCATCGAGTTAAAACCGGTTATTCCCAATTCTACAGATTTCCATTACAGATTCCCAATTCTACAGATTTGCAATTCTTCAGATTCCCAATTCTATGGGATACGTGCACTTAAGATAATAATTTCAACTTTAGTACCTACACATAAATTCCTACGGACAGACGGACGGACATGGCGAAACTATAAGGGTTCCTTGTTGACTACGGAACCCTAAAAAATCGGTTCTGGCGCTTCGCCGGACGCTACCGCGGCACGCTCGTTTCGCTCAATCGGCTCGCGGGCGTAGGGTCGCAGTACACCCAACACACCTCCTCGCTTCGCTCGTCGTCATACCTACACAGACCTGCCTTAGAATAGGGAATCTTTAGAATTGGGAATATGAAGAATTGGTAATATGTAGAATTGGGAATCTGTAGAATAGGGAATCTGAAGAATTGGGAATCTGTAGAATTGAGATACTGTGGAATTGGGAATTTGTAGAATTGCAAATCTGTAGAATTGGGAATAAGCCGTTCACGTGTGGAAGTTGACCATATACCCCGTTACACAATAGCTAATTCACGGAGCACGTGGTTGTTTAATTAATTATTTAAATATGTATATATAGCGTTAGTCTATAATAATATTTTATATGTACAATCGTTATACAATGAGGGCTCTTAAAGTCGAGTACCGTGTTTAGGCCTGGCCTGGCCTAAGTAAGGTATAAAAAGTGTTATTTTATACTCGTCGACTTTAATGTTGGAATTCGGACTTCGTACACCACACTATAATCACATACTTTTTCTATGGAGCTCGCAACTCATCTATACACATTATCATCTACATTATGTATGATATATGATACAATTATGTATTATACAATTGTTTAGACAACTATAATAAATTTGGCCAATCACTTGGCGCCTTTACTGAACTATAATGATTTTGACCATTAGAACGTCGCCTTGATCATAGAACAAAAAACAGGGCTCAGATTTTCAATAGATACCAGGACTGTTTAATTATTATAGTTGACTCGTCGAAATAGTATTTTATGCCATCGTTATAATTTATCATATACGTAGTTCGTGGCCTACTGAAAAATCCTTTCAGTAGGCCACGAAGCTTGCTGAGTGGTCTACTTAAGGTACGAGACTTAAAAAGCTAATTATATAACTATTGTATACAATACTTTTTCTACGAGTCAACTGAACTAATTAAACAAACTTGGATTCTATCGTAAGTCAGGCTAAAACGAAGTAAAGCCAACGGCTTTTTATTTTTTGTACGTTGATGTCTTTTAATTTCGACTTTCTCATGACGGCATCCTATTGCTCGAATACATTTTATTTCAGTAAAGGCGCCACGTGATTGGTCGAATTTATTTTAGTTGTCTACACAGTTGTAAAATGTTGACTTGGGACCTCCATATTAAAAAGTATGTGATTTTAGTTTGGTGTACGAAGTCTTAACTCAAACATTTAAGTCAACGAGCATAAAAAAGTATTTTATACAATAGTTACACAATTAGCTCCTAAAGTCTCGGCAAGCCTCGTGGCCTTAACACGGTGCTCGACTTTAAGAGCCGTCAATGTGTAACGATTGTATAAAGTGGGGAATGATTGAAAGGTAGGTGGTAATACCTCCTTGAACCGCTGCAGATGGTACTCGGGGCAGAGCGCGCGGCACGCGGCGTGCGGCGGCGCGGGCGGCGGCGAGCCGGGCGGCGGCGGCGCCGGCGCGCGCCCGCCCACCAGCTGCATGCACACCTACACACACACACACCACTTACCAATACCAACCCGACCAACCAGACCAAGTCATTCCACTTTACAACCCTCACTATGCTCGTGAGCCAACTTTACACCCCTCACTATGTTTGTCATTCAACTTTACACCCCTCACTATGCTTGTGATTCAACTTTACACCCCTCACTATGCTTGTGATCCAATTTTACATCCCTCACTATGCTTGTGATCCAACTTTACACCCCTCACAATGCTTATGATCCAACTTTACACTTTTTATTATGCTTGTGATCCAACTTTACTCCCGTCACTAGGATCCAACTTTATACCCCTCACTATGTTGCATCAAACTTATCACCCCTCACTATGCTTGTGATCCAACTTTACACCCCTCACTATACTTATGATCCAACTTTATACCCCTCACTATGCTTGTGATCCAACATAACACCCCTCACTATCACTATGCTTGTGATCCAGCTTTACGTCCCTCACTATACTCGTGACCTTAGCACACGTTACGGTCATGACCAAACCAGTATGAATTCTTCCCTGCACTTGTTATATCTATGATCACACAAAAACCAAACCCTCGCTTGTGATCTACGTTTCATTCCCTCCACGTGGCAATTACCATAACACAGCGCTCTCTCTCTCGTTTTAAACTGACACACACAAAAGCTACTTATTTCTAACACAAGTTCTTTTAAGACCCGGGCTTGGCGACGAAAAAATAATGTCTGTAGTATGGCAGCCTCACTCCGACTCGTACTTGGCCGGTTTTTAGTATTTGTTTTTATAGCGGCAACAGAAATATCACGGTTCATGAGATACAGCCTGGTGACAGACAGACAGCGGAGCCTTAGTAATAGGGTCCCGTTTTTACCCTTTGGGTACAGAACCCTAAAAATGTAGACCTCTTATCTGCCCACTAATCCGAACACTTTAAACTTAGACTTTAGATACTTAACCTCAATAACTACAACTTAGAAACCCCCGACATTTTCATTTCAAAGTCCAATATCTCAAAAACGGCTGAACAGATTTACATGAAACATGTCGGGATATCTAAGACAAAAAAAAACTAAACGAAAATCGGTTCCGTTTGGAAGCTACGATACCACAGACAGAGCTACTACCGCAAAGTGAAACCCTCTCTGTTGCTCGAACTAGCAAGTGCGACAGAGATGGAGCTACACGAACGAAGTTCTTTCACGAAGTTTCGTTTCCCGGTAGCCCCTCAGATACACAAACAACACGTTAAACTTATAATACCCCTTTGTGTCAGGGGTTAAAAACTACTTACCGTGGACAGTTTCTTCTGCTTCCGGTAGACCTGCAGCTGCCGACGATGGACTTCCGGTAACCGTCGGTACATCGCCATCAACTTCCGGTCCACCTCTGTTAAGCCCATGTCCACCTTTTTTCTGGACACGGAAACAATTATGCCGTAAAACTTGATCTCACATAGACTAAACCGCGAGCAGAGTTAATTTTTACGAGGGGGGCAGTTATTGGCGGTTTACCCCATCTTCTGTAAAAGCAAGGGTGTTTCGGAGTCATGTTACGGAATGACCAAATCCAAAAAAAAATTCATACTGACGGAGCCAAGCAGGAAATCGAAAAAAATGCGATTTTTTTGCGATTTATTAGTTATTTTAATGGGAAATGTTGTTCAGTGTGACCATCTTAGTCGCATTTGGCCATCCGGATCATGTATCATGACCCGGAAATATCCCAGTAATATCAGAATGTTCTGCCGGTAATGGTAAGCGATAATTTAGTGAACTCTTAAGTGATTGCTTGCCGGTGTTACCAAACCTGACGGAGAGGTACACACCACTAAAGTTTCTGTTTAGTCCAATGGTACACTGGCAGATAATGCCGGCATTAAGTCCGCCTTTATTTTTATACTAGCTGCCCGGCCCGGCTTCGCAAGGGTAGTGCGTAAGAATGAAGCATTATCCCGCGGTAAAAAGTAGCCTATGTTCATCAGGGATAACGTCGGCTTGTAATGGTAAAAGAATTGTTCAAATCGGTCTAGTAGTTTCGGAGCCTATTCAATACAAACAAACAATCAAATCTTTCTTCTTTATAATATTAGTGTAGATTATGCAATAAGCTTTAATAGTACATTACGTAACTAGGGCGGTGAATTCGTGAATGCCCCCGATCGCAGGTGTTTAGGGGATAAATATGCGCTTAGGGGCTTTACGAATTACCGCCCGTGTTGAGTACAAAATTTTACGTCTTCACCTGGCCACAATGCGAGTTTTCCTGCTCGCATTATCGCCACTTACACTCTAGACTTTCTGATCGATATTCCCACTTACTCTCTAGCCCCTCTGGTCGATATTCCCAGTTATTAACTAGCCTACCTGGTCGATATTCCCACTCTCTAGCCCCTCTGGTCGATATTCCCAGTTATTAACTAGCCTACCTGGTCGATATTCCCACTCTCTAGCCCCTCTGGTCGATATTCCCAGTTATTAACTAGCCTACCTGGTCGATATTCCCACTCTCTAGCCCCTCTGGTCGATATTCCCAGTTATTAACTAGCCTACCTGGTCGATATTCCCACTCTCTAGCCCCTCTGGTCGATATTCCCAGTTATTAACTAGCCTACCTGGTCGATATTCCCACTCTCTAGCCCCTCTGGTCGATATTGCTCTGGGCAGACTGGCCAACACCGCGACGCGCAGCGTGGTGCGGTCCTGTTACTTCGCGACTGTACACAGCCTACTCACGTACGGGACAGAGGTATGGGCCCGCGCGGCCGATTCTCAACGCGCATTCGTAATGCAAAAGCGAGCACTACGCGCAATGGTAGGTGCGCCCAATGAAACTTCATGCAGGAGTTTGTTTAAAGAATTCGGAATCTTGACACTCCAGAGCGAGCTCGTGTATCAGGTGGCCGTATTCACTCACACGAATATGCATATATTCCAACGACAGGGTATAAATGAAACCCATGCCCTTCGTAGTAATAAGTATGACTACCGCCTTATCACTCCTAAGCACAAACTGGCAAAGTCTGCAAGATCAGCCTACATAATGGGTCCATCCATCTATAATAGACTGCCCGCAACGGCCAGAAATGCAACTTCCACGGTCGCGTTTAAGCAGAAGCTACGCAAGTGGTTACTAGATGTAACTCTGTACAGTGTCGAGGAGTTTCTTAAACTACCGTGCACATAACCGATGACCTAATTAATTATTATTGTTATTACTGTTTACATTAACCGTTTGACTTGTAACTATGGCGTTACCAATAAAGTATTGTATTGTATTGTATTGTATTGCCACTTACTATCTAGCCCCTCTGATCGATATTCCCAGTTACTCTCTAGCCCCTCTGATCGATATTCTCACTTACTCTCTAGCATTCTAGTCGAAATTCCAACTTACTATCAAGCCCCTCTGGTCGACATTCCCACTTGCTATCTAGCCCCTCTGATCGATATTCCCACTTATTCTCTAGCCTCTCTGGTCGATATTCCCACTTATTCTCTAGCCCCTCTGGTCGATATTCCCACGTATCGTAATTACCTCGCATTGCGGTCGTCCGGCGCCTCGTCTCCGCGGCGGCAGTGCGGCGAGGCGGGCCACTCGTCGCAGTGCTGGAGCACCCTGTCCATCAACCTACGGGGACAACACTACTTGTTAACATGGTATTTGATAGGGCAAATGAACTACTTTTTATAAAACGTCAAATTATAGCTGTTAGTGCCAAGTATCAAGTCTCGACTGGGCAGCGTTCGGGAAGCTACGGCACATCTTTTCGTATAATATTCCGCAGTGTCTCAAGACGAGTGTCTTTGACCAGTGTGTGTTGCCGCCAGTGATATGTGGCACTGAAACGTGGTCGCTTACTATGGGCCTCATAAGAAGGGTCACCCAAAGGGCAATGGAGAGGGCCATGTTGGGAGTTTCTCTGCGTGATCGCATCAGAAATGAGGCTATCCGCAGCAGAACCAAGGTAACCGATAGAGCCCTCCGAATCGCTAAACTTAAGTGGCAGCGGGCGGGGCACATAGCACGTAGAACCGATGGCCGTTGGGGCGGAAAGGTTCTCGAGTGGCGACCACGTACCGGATGGCGCGGCGTGGGTAGGCATAAGGCGGACTGATGACCTGGTAAAGATCGCGGGATGCGCAGGATCGCTGCATGCGGGTGGCGCAGAACCGGTCATTGTGGCACTCTTTGGGAGAGGCCTATGTCCAGCAGTGGATGTCTTTCGACTGATATGATGATCGAGTGTCAATTTGAGGAACGAGCGACTCAACTTTTTTTTCTGTCACTAGTTGGTCACTTTAAGACGAACTGTACCCAGAGCGAGACCCTGTCGTGTCATTAGGAAGGACTGTCCCAGGATACTACCACTACTCTAGGATCATGAGCGACGCGAGCAACTTCAATAACCTCGCTACTAGGCTGAGGAGAAGAGGGTATCGAGGGAGTTATCCTCAGGGGAAGGGGTGGGCCTTCCCAGAAAAAAGCCTTTGAGCGGGTTAGTCGTACTTTTAATAGCCCAAATCACTTGCTGTCCTTTATTGATTGAAAACTCATTCATTTAACTTAGCCGTATGAAGGGGTTTCCCGGGACGCTACCGCTACTGATATAAAAACCCTTTCGAAAGGCTTTTTTAAGCGCTTTTTAAGGGTTGATGCGCTTGCCCGTATTGAAAGCGATTTAAAAGCCAAATTAGCATCGGCTTTGGTAAGCAAACCCTTTCAAAAACCCTTTGAAGGGGATACCGTATTGGAGCGCTTTTATAGCCAAATAAATGGGTTTCGAGGAGCATCGGCTTTGGTAAGCAAAACATTACGAAAATCCCTTTCAAAAATCGGAGGGGGTACCAAGCGGGTCCCTGGTTATCCTAGGACCACGAACGAAGCTAAACAAGAGTAGTGACCTCTCTATGGAGGCTATGGAGCGCATGAGATGGCGCACGGTGCGGCACAGCGAGCCGGGGGCGGCGTCCTCGGAGCCCGACTCCACGGCCGCGGCCGCCGCCAGCAGCAGCTCGGAGGCCGAGTCCAGGGACGAACTCGAGAGCCCGAGAGACCCGGACCCGTCGGACGAGGACACTGAAAGAAACCACTCAAATTAAACGATTTTTCAACAAACTTACAGCAGTAATAGTAAATTACTAGAGGCCGGGAAGTATGGAGTTGCCGGCCGAGTATACATATAGCCGGCTGAGCGTAAGGAGGTCGGATAGTTATGAGGCTGGCAACCCCTTTTCACGCCGAGGTATGTATAGTGCTTTTCTCAAACATGCAATGAAATAAATTAAAAAACTCCAAGAAATCAAACTTTAATTTTCATGGCTGAACGCAGTGATCCCTGTGCCACAAATTGTGGAATGGAAATCAAAATAGACCATCTTGCCAGCCTAGGCCTCCAGTTTTGTATGAAATGCCATTACGGGTCTCTCTCGTCTCGCTGCGCCCGAAACGTGACACTTTGAAGCCCATTATGAAGAATACAACGTCAATATTTCATTGCATGCTAAACAAAAATTATTGAAGCTGTCCGTTCGGCACTTGAAAGCTTATCTTGTCAACGATGGCAGTTTCCTATTGTATAAGCCCACCGCAAATCATCGGACCTACCATCTTATCTAAGTCACAAGGTTCAAATTGCAATAGCATCATAACACTTTCGATAGTGACACTTGGACATTGAAAGCCGGAATCAGGTAAGTCACCGACGTTGTCGTGCGTCCACAAAGATTGTTATTAACAAAATGACTTTCTTAATAATGAGTTAAGCTTTAGCAATCTCAACCTTGTAACTTAGAGGAGATGATAGCTATTTGTATGAGTTTTATTGTTATTTGTATTAGTTTTTATTTGGTGGGATGATTTGCAGTTTCAAGTGCTAAACGGACAGCTTATATAATTTTAACTTTACTACATATATAAATTACATCGGCAATCTCCTTCCACGCCGACGAGTGCTGACGAGTACCGAATGAAATCGAACGTATGACATTTCAATAAAGACCTTGTTGCACTATACGTAAGATACAATATTGAACTCGTGCTTTCCCGCTCATGGCGCCAGACAAAATGGCGGGCGCCGGAGCCACCGGCGTCGCGCGCAAAATTTTGGCCAATGTGCGTTGAGTATTTTACCCGCGCAAACGCGCTGCCTTATGATTGGTTAAAATGTTTTCAAAAAATGCATTTTGCGCAGATACATCGTTGTAACTTATATTTGGGGTACTACTGTGACTGCTTTTCTACAAATATTGGTACATATGAGACGAGATCTCAAATGTCAAATCTATTAAGCCGTTTGGACTATCATCATCATCAGTCGTTCCCTCATTGCTGTATTACGAGCTGTGTGCTGTTTATATACGTACAGTCGTCGAGGTCGCCGGTGGACTTGTCGCTGTCCTGCTCGTCCTGCTGCACGTCCTGCTGCCCGACCGGCTGCCCGTCCTGCTTCTCGTTCTGCCGCTCGTCCTGCTTGCCCGGGTCCGGGGTGGTGCTCTGCCGAGTCGGCTGCCCCTCCGTACTGTCCGGTGGCCTGTGTGACATTGTCATATTAATGAGTGAAGGCTTTCTAGGCAACATAAGAAAATATCCTCGTTAATCACCTGACCCCGATCACCCAGGGGAATTAGCGGCAATTAATTCGGAGACCGAATTCGGACACGCGAAGTACACGCATTTGCGTGATCTATGGATCCGATTCTACAGTGGCCTCTAAACTTCCTAATTTTACTTAGGTGTCGCTAAAACACTCTGCTATTCTACGAGCAGCTGTCATAATCAAATGACAGCGCCAATTTGAATCTGACGTTTCTTATTTTAGGCGGTCTATATACAAATTACTTAGCTGCCTAAACGCTATTTTAAATATGTAGTTTTTAGTCTGCTGCCTAAATTGTGTCTAAAAATTAAACAATTTAGTTTTAGGCTAGTTAAGAGGCCGCAGTAAGCTCGGCCGAATTACACCTTCCCATACAAACGTAGTTACGCTCTCATTTTAAAACTACGTATTGGATTGTGACGAAACTTTGCATATCCAATGACATGAGGTATATCTATGTCTGTAATTAGTTTATATGGTTCCAATTTATAAAACAAAGTAAATACAGCAAAAACTAGATTTGTACGATAAATTTAAATTCGCTGTATCTTTTTTATTATGGTATCTGAAGCTACGTAAACTAATTTCAGACATAGATATACCTCATTTCATTGAACATGCAAAGTTTCGTTACAATCCAACACGTAGTTTTAAAATGAGAGCGTAACTACGTTTGTATGGAGAATCGAGCTTACTGCGGACTCTTAAGCCACGTGCACGTAGATTCGGGTGCTATGTATATTAAACGGCCTCTGATTAACTACTGCATTATTCTTCTATACTGTGTCTAAAATCTCACTTGATGAAATTGAAATAAACTTCACTAAGTTGGGTATTTATCGAAATTTGTCCAAAAAAGTCATTCCCGAAGAGTGTCACATCTCTTTTTTAACCGACTTCAAAAAAAAGGAGGAGGTTCTCAATTCGGCTGTATTTTATTTTATTTTTTCAATGTTTGTTGGCTCAGAACTCCGTCATTGATGAGCCGATACGATTATTTTTTTTGTTCGTATGTATAATACTTCCAGGTGGGTCCCATTTATTTCAAAATTCAGTTAGATGATGGGATCCATCCTCATTGGTGATGATCTTGGGGAATCGATGGAAGTCCTCAAATATTATCGGCCCACATACAGCGATTCGGTGTTTTTCTATATTAATCAATGCATTTTCTATCGGAAATCAGTTCATGTGGTAAATTGTAAAAAAGAAGGAAATCTTCTCGTGGCTTGGCGGAGTACTAAATTGAAGTCGATTAAAACGGTTGTCTATTGTTTGCCCGACATTCACATACTATAATAATATTTTGCCCGAACTTCGCTTGCCCGAATTTCATTTGCCCGAATGTTTCGTTTACCATAATAGCTAATTGACATACTCTTGTTTACCCGAATATTGGATGTCATAATGATACGAATTCCAAACGTATTGTTTTCCAGATTATTGTTTGCAATAATATTATTTAATAGAATATTTAAACGCCATAACTACTAAACATGCATTCGGATTCATCTTTGTTAATTTGTTAGTTTTTCCGCTCTTTTATAAAAAAAATAACTTCGAAGACGAAAGCGGGAGCAAAGCTCCCGCTTCCGTCTTCTAACCTATCCGCGATCCGAGTCGGTTTTGCCACTAAGTCCCTGTTCCCTACTGCCTATGATACACCACTATCTTGGCATTGGGTAATCTCAGAGAAAAGTTTATTTTTACTTAGTGGCAAAACCGACTTGGATCGCAGATAGGTTCGAGGTATTTTTTTTTCATTTTAGGCACTGCAATACGTACCCACATTATTACATATGAATATTATGGATGTTGAGATAGATGGCAAATGACATTATGGCATGTGATAGTTATGGATTACAATGATTATGGAAAATGAGATTATTGATATTGATATTATGGAAAACAAAGTTTCTGGCATATAATGAATATGGTAAACAATGAGTATGGCATACAAAATTATAGAAAGCAACTTTATGGCAGTTGAATATTATGGCAGATAAAATTCGGGCAAATGAAATTCTGGCAAGCAAGAGTATACCGATTAAAACTTTGTTTTTAAAGTAAATTATCTCGTGCGCGGAAGGCATAAGCGCGCTCTGTCTTGGGGGCGTGTTCGACTCAAATTGAGGCATCCCCTTAACCCTTAATTTGGCAGTGTCAAGCCGGCGGTAGAAACTCTTTGGCCCTCTTTTTATTTTTCCTTGACCAGAATCGTTCGGGCTGTCCTTCGTCACCGAGGCTTGAACTATGGACTTTTGCTATTTTTAGGGTTCCGTAGCCAAATGGCAAAAAACGGAACCTTTATGGATTCGTCATGTCTGTTCTTTTAGCGAAAATTGTTTTGAACAAGATCGGTTCAAAGGTATTTGAGATATTTCTAAAATCGAATCAGTAACGATACGACCTTTTTAATAGGCACGGAACCCTTGTTGTACGTGGTTCGACACGCACTTGGCCGCTTTTGTTGTCAATTGAAGGGTTAACCGACGGCCTAACTACTCTAAATAAATAAATAAAATAAATAAATAAATATATGGGACAGTCTTACACAAATCGACCTAGTCCCAAACTAAGCAAAGCTTGTACTATGGGTACTAGACGACGATAAACATACTTATATAGATAAATAAATTTCTTAAATACATAGAACACATCCATGACTCAGGAACAAATATTCATGCTCATCACAAATAAATGCCCTTACCGGGATTCGAACCCGGGACCTCCGGCTTCATAGGCAGGGTCACTACCTACTAGGCTACGGCGGTCGTCATAAGGCGGTAGGCTAAAGCCTGGTGGTGAACTCACTTGGCCCCCGTCCCGTCTCCCTGCAGCTCCCCGCTCTCCAGTGCTTGTGCGCTCTCTTCCTTGCTGCTGTTGAACTCGTTCACGGCTTGCATCATGCCGAAGAACGAGATCCTGTGAACAAAATAGTACATTACTATACAGGCTGGGGAGTAAGGTGTTGCCGGCCGGGTACATACGGGGTGTAACATAAATCGGTTGTGCACCGACCAAGGGCATAACAGGTATCGTGTCCTGATAAGAAAAAATTAAAATCAATTTAATCTACTAAAGACAACTCTAAACAAGTGAATTAAAAATATTTTACAAAAGATCCATCTGCGAAAATGTTAGTTAAGTCAACTTTACGGGCGGGTTGCACCGACTTACGATTACAGACCGATCAACGTTAAGGGTGAGTTGCACCAAACCGTCTGTAATCGTAAGCGGTGTTCGTTAGAATCTGAATGTATGGAACGTTTGACAAGTTTCTATGGACTGACAGCTGTCAGCGCCATATTTGACGTTGATCGGTTTGTAATCGTAAGTCGATGCAACCCGCCCTAAATATGGCGCCGACAGCTGTCAGTCCATAGAAATGATTCAATTCAATCGATTGAAGTATGATTCTTTAAAGTAGACCCACGCGTTTGATCTCTACGGCGCCACAAAGGCACAAACATACATACATACATATACACGGTGTTTTTTTAACCGTCTTAGAGCCGAAGCCCAGTTAATGTATACATTACAAAGAACTTTAAAAAATGTTTTTTTTTTTTTAAGTTTTTTTTTGAATGCATAAAATATTGTTTTTTTTGTATTAATATTAGTTTTAATCATCCAGTTGAGTGACCGCCATCTTATGTAGTTAGGTACGAACTCTAACCGGGTGAATGAACTTCGCTCCGTGCGCCATAGAGAATTTTTCAAACTTAATTACCCTTTATTACTAAAAACTTAACTAAAAAAATATTATTTTTCACGAATGGATAGTACCTTTTGGATACTTTCAGTGGGCTTCGGCTCTAAGACAGTTAAAAAAACACGTTGTATAGATAGATAGATAATATAGTGTACAAATATTTAAAAAAACATATCAAACACTTTTATAAGCTAAGGCATTCAGAAAAGTAAACTTAGCCGAGGGTTGTCGGAAAAACTAAATCTAATTGATCCAACGGCTTCATGGGCAACTCAGCCCACATACCACTCATCCCGCGGGCTTAGTTGACTACTACTGTTTATGTCGGTGGCGACTCGTACCACTCGGTCAACTCAGCCCGCGGGCTGAATTAACGACTGTCTACCGTTATTGGGTCAACTCAACCCGTGGGCTGAATTAACTACAGTCTACCGTTATTAGGTCAACTCAACCCGTGGGCTGAATTAACTACAGTCTACCGCTATTGGGTCAACTCAACCCGTGGGCTGAATTAGAATCAGTCGTGTAGCGCGATTACGTTCGGACGTGCAGTAGTGACTCTTGTCGCCTAAAATGGCTGATAATGTGATAAAGTGTGCGACATGCAATATCGTGATATGTGAACTGCTTGCATTTGTGCAAAATAAGATAGGTGTAATGGAAGAGGAAAGTTTAGTGCGATTGTGTTCAACCGCTTTTTCTGTGAAAGAAATAGAAACCGCGAAGAATCTGCTGTTCTCCTCAACCTCGACAAATATTCGTAAGATAACGAGAAAAAATATAGGAAAGGAACAGCGCGATCTCCAAGATATTATCGCAATCTTCAAACAGACACAAAGTGAATTGATGCCTATCTTTGTTGCCAAAGACTTACACAGGCTGCCGCCTGTAACCTTTGATTATGTGGATGTTACTAGGACGCTAAAAGAATTAGTGATGCTTAGAAACGAGATTGAAATCGTAAAGAGTACCTATGCAACGGAAACTCAACTACGCGAAATTAAAAATGAGCTGGAAGACCTGAGACATGGATCTGTTATAGATTATAATTATTATAACCCGACTATAAACCACAAGAGAGGTGCTGGAGCTAAATTAGATAGCTGTTGTTATGATAGTGGCCCCTCGGGTCTACCCCACATTTTAGAACCTGCAAATAATGAGAATAACGGTCATTCAAAACAAAGTCCCATCTCAACAGCTGACCAACGCGTGCAAGATAACGCCGTCCCCAGCAGTATAGATCCATCTTTCTCACACCTACGGCAACCTGTGGAGCCAACACTAACTGGGCGTCATGTGCAATCGGAAATACCCGAACGTGAGGCTTGTGCAGACGCATCACAGGCGATAACGCTAGCGGACACCGCGAGGGCGACGGAGACAACGAATACCGAGCGCAGCGTAGATATTGACGTATGGTCCAAGTCACAAACTGACGATGCGCCGGAAAATGATGAGGCGAGTTGTACAGACATGAATAATCCGTCCATTTGGAAAGTGCCTCGAGTAAAGAAAAAACGAAATCGATTCACAGGTATAGAGGGGAAGGCCATTGTTAATCAATTGGATGCAAAATTTAGAGTGGCGGACACGCAAACTCCCCTGTTTCTGTACAGAGTAAATGTTGAGACCAGTGATAGCGACATAACCGAATACATACTCAAAAAGACTAAACTTATTGTGACAGTCAAGAAAATAAACATACAAAAACATAACCGCTATGGTGCGTTTAAAATCTATGTACCACACTCCAAGCTGTCTTTGTTTCTTGTGGATGATTTATGGCCAGCGGGGGTTCGATGTCGCAAGTTTATCTATTTTAATAGAAATTCATATGATACCAGAAATGAAACCAAACGAATAGCTGACAAGTCGCAACTACAAGTTAATGGATAAAAAGTCACACATAAAAATCGTAAGTTTTAACTGTAGATCCATCACTCGTTCAGTCGAGTGTGTAAGAAGTTTATGTCAGTCAGCCGATATTGTTATGGTTCAAGAGACGTGGCTACAGACGCAAGATGTTCCGTTTTTGGGCAGTATTGATCAAAACTTTGAATTTACGGGAAAATCAGCAATAGACACTGCGTCTGGCCTCTTGCGGGGGAGACCGTACGGAGGGGTCGGTATACTGTGGAGAAAGAATGTATTTGACTCGATATCTGTTGTGAAGTGTAATAGTGTGCGTATAACGGCAATAAATATACGGTCGGCGGGGCGTTCACTACTGCTATTCTCCGTTTACATGCCTGTCGACTGCGCGGAGAATGTTGCGGAGTTTACGGAGTGCTTAGGGGAGATAGCCGCCGTTGTAGAGGAGTCCAAAGTGGACGCTGTGTTAGTGATGGGGGACTTTAACGCGCATCCTGGAAACAGGCTAGGCAACGAACTCAAAGACTTTTGTCATGACCAGGCGTGGCGCTGTGCAGATATGGAGGTGTTGGGGCCGGACTCGAACTCATACACTTACGTGAGTGATGCACATGGTACGACGAGCTGGCTAGACCATTGTGTTGTATCTGAAGCGGCGTGGAAGATGATAGTGGACGTTAAGATACAATATAATGTGTTCTGGTCGGATCACTTCCCTCTTGAAGTGATATGCGACCTAAATGTATTGAGAGCTAAGTCTGTGGTTGTAACTACAGAGCCGGACAGTGTTGCATGGGGTGAAAGAGATCAGTGTCAAATATCCTCTTATCATGATCATTGCAACAGGCTGTTAAGATGTATTGACTTTCCCCAGGAACTCAGAGAGTGCTGTGACCGACCTTGTACTAACATAGCACACAGGTGCGTTATTGACAACCTACATGCTAGTGTGATTACGGCCTTAAGACAAGCGGCATCTGCGAGCTATGGGAGTGCAAGAGCGAGTGTCTGTAGGTGCAGACAGGTGGTCGGCTGGAACAAACATGTGAGACCACTTCACGCGGAGGCTCGACTAGCCTTTCAAAACTGGGTTCATTGTGGTAAACCCAGGTCAGGTCCTTGCTATGATGTCATGGTTCAATCTAGGAAAGCGTTTAAACTTAAATTAAAATGGTGTCAAGACAACGCACAACAGATTAAGCTAGACATCATGGCAAATCACCATACAAATAAAAAATTCAGCAGTTTTTGGAAACAGACGAGCAAAATGTGCCCTAAGTCGAGCCTCCCAGTAAACGTAATGGGTGAAAGTGACCCAGCCAAAATAGCGGAATTGTTCAAACATCAGTTCATAATAGAATCACCGCTCGGGCCGTCACAAGATACACCCACACCTGTTGAACCGGGCCATAAATCGCTTATAAGGTTCACAGCCGGCGACATAAAAGCGGCGGTGAAGGGCATGACGCGAGGAAAGTCACCTGGGCATGACTCGCTCAACATAGAACATCTTCAGTATGCTGGAGTCCATCTGCCCAGGGTACTTGCCATGCTGTTCACCATATGTTTGAGCCATAGTTATTTACCCGACGCAATGATAAAAACGATTGTAGTCCCTGTTCCTAAAAATCGTACGGGCGATGCGTCGGACATAAGTAACTATAGGCCAATCTCACTCGGTACCATACTATGTAAAGTGTTGGACAGCGTGCTTGATAAGCGCCTTGAAAAGATTGTGCCACTTCACGACGCCCAATTTGGGTTTAGATCCGGACTATCTACAGAGACAGCCGTCCTGTGCCTCAAGCACGCTGTCCGATACTACACAGATCGTAAGACACCAGTGTATGCGTGTTTCTTGGACTTGTCCAAGGCATTCGATATGGTGTCTTACGATCTTCTATGGAAAAAGTTACATGACGCTGCTGTACCAGAGGAAATGGTTGAGCTGCTTAAATATTGGTATGGCAACCAGAGTAACAGGGTAAGGTGGGCGGGCTCCCTGTCAGAGGCTTTTAAAACGCAGTGTGGGGTGAGACAGGGTGGATTAACCTCACCTAGACTGTTCTGCCTGTATATGGACCAGCTTATCGATGAACTCAGCAACACCCGAGCCGGTTGTTCAGTTGGGGGTCAGTGCTTCAACAACATCAGCTACGCTGATGATATGGTGTTGCTGAGCCCATCGGTATGTGCGCTTCGGAAGCTACTCTCTGTCTGTGAGCGGTACGCGGCGGCCCACGGCCTCAGGTACAATGCTAGTAAGAGCGAATTACTTATATTCAAAGCAGGCACAAAAACCTACAGTACTGTACCTCCGGTGGAACTAGGTGGGGTTCCGCTTAAGCTAGTATCGCAATTTAAGTACCTGGGACATTGGGTCACCGCGTCGCAGAAGGATGACCTGGACTTGGAGCGGGAGCGCAGGGCGCTATCAATGAGAAGCAACATGTTGATCCGCAGGTTTGCTAAATGTACGGCAGATGTAAAACTTACCTTATTTAGAGCGTACTGTCAGTCTTTCTACACATGCAGCCTGTGGATGAACTGTACGAAGACAGCCTATAGCGCCCTGCGCGTCCTCTATAACAACGCATTCAGGATGCTGATGGGGTTGCCGCGCTACCGCAGCGCATCGGGGATGTTCGCGGAGGCGCGCACGGACGACTTCCATGCTATAATGCGTCAGCGAGTCGCGTCCCTGATGCGGCGTGTCCGCGGCAGCACCAACAGCCTCCTGAGCGCAGTTGCGGCAGCACATGACAGTCCAATACTCTGTCACTGGACGCGATCTCATGGCTCACAGGTGAGCTATGAGAAGTGACCATTTGTGTACCTATACCTACTACATAATACCTACACTAACATAGCTCCTAAGTTAATAATGTGCCTAAAACTAACAAATATGGATGTATCTTTACTCCGAAATAAACGTATTTATTATATTATATTACCACTCATCCCGCGGGCTTAGTTGACTACTACTGTTTATGTCGGTGGCGACTCGTACCACTCGGTCAACTCAGCCCGCGGGCTGAATTAACGACTGTCTACCGTTATTGGGTCAACTCAACCCGTGGGCTGAATTAACTACAGTCTACCGTTATTAGGTCAACTCAACCCGTGGGCTGAATTAACTACAGTCTACCGCTATTGGGTCAACTCAACCCGTGGGCTGAATTAAGCACTAAATATCTATACCTATACCTACCTATACCTACCTTATAGCAGTATAAGGTCAACTCAGCCCATATGAAAAATATTTAAAGATTTCGAGAGTCTGGAACAATCAAGTTTATAAATATAGAGGTGCATAGGCAAATAACAAAACAAAAAATGTTCCAATACTGAAATAAGAACTTCGTAGCATACCTAAATATTTTTCACTGCATTCGATACTATTTTTTGCACTTTCGCTGTGCAAGTATGCATCACTTAGCATTTTATTATCACACTTTTTGCTCAATATGATTTTTACGCTTAACTTTACAATTATATGTTTATCATAGGAGTATAGTAAATTCATCTATTATATTATTTTTATATCATAATGATATTATTTACTATCTGGAAAGAGGTTGCATAAAATTGCTGGCTGACTTACACTTGCGTTATAACAATCATTGACTTTGACATGACATTTAATGTTGTTGCTCAATTGCTCATCTTTTATACGATGAAAGGTAATATTATACATCTAAATACATTTTAAACTCCGAAAATGTACCCGTATCCGTACAAACCGAGTACATCCGCGTCTTCCAGCTCCGATGCCGTTGACTTCATAACATCGCAACGTGGAGGGCGTATAATGCTAAAGTCGGGTCATCGATACCGCTTCAAGAGGAAGAATAAATCAGATGGATCAACGTTATGGAGATGCGTAAAGTGCAAATGTTATGCAGTCATTAAAACGATCGGAGAGAACTCAGAGATTGTGCACGAGACAGGACACAACCACGCTCCTGATATTACTGATAATGAAATTAAAAAACATTTGGACAGCCTGGACAAACAAGTTGTCGAAGATATAACTACGCCCGTCTCACGCATATATGACGATATGAATAATAAAATTAAAGACGCAGGCTTGGACAAAGTCAAGAAAATATCTACTTTTGATAATATGAAAAAAAATATATATCGTAAACGCTATAAATCGTTAGGTATTAAAAAATGCACTTTTAAAAACGCAGTCGACGTGATTATTCCACCCAAATTTTCGTATTTATTGTTCGCCGATTACACCTACAACAGCAAAAGAATATTGGTATTTTCATGCAATGAGCTTCAGAATTTACTATCGCAATGCAAAAATTTTTACATTGATGGCACATTCAAGTCGTGTCAAAGAAATTTTTACCAACTGGTAACAATACACGCTGATCTGGGAAGTGATCGAGAAAACATCAAAGCTGTGCCAGTATTGTACGCCTTATTGCCGAACAAGTGTAAAGAATCATACGAGATTCTATTTAAATTAATAAAAAGCCAAGTTCCCGAATGGAATCCAGCGACCATTAAAGTTGATTTTGAAAAAGCTTTAATTTCGGCTTTAGTGAAAACATGCCCCGGTATTGAAATACAGGGATGTTTTTACCATTTTACTAAATGCCTGTGGACCAATGCAAAACGTTATGGTTTAAACAAAACAAAATTAGGTAAAGCACATATAAGGCGATTATCAGCATTGGCACATTTGCCATTTGAGCATTTGTTAGACGCTTGGCTATACGCATTGGACGAAAGTCCTAAAACGAAAATGGCAAATGATTTCAATGAATACTTTTACGATAACTGGATGAATCATAAGTCGGTATACTTTAGTCGTTGGACATGTTACAGACAGTTTAATCGCACTAATAATCCAGTTGAGGGCTGGCATGCCAAAGTTAACAAACTTTTGAAGCCCAAACCCGATATTTTAAAACTTATCGTAGTTATACAACGGCTCATGAGAACAGAAAGATGTCAACAAATTAAGAGACCAGAACTTTAGCAAAAGAGGAAAAGAAATAATCTGTGTCAATGACAGAATTCATGACATAATAATGGATCTAGAACAAAATAAAAAAAGTTTACCGTTATGTATAGAACATCTAAGATTTTAGATTTATATGTAAGGATAACGTGTTGTACAGTCCAGGGCAAATACCTACATACACGCACTCATGAAAAAGGAATTATAATTTTGTTTCAATTAGGATATTTTGTTGAGTTGGTCACATTTTTTAATTAAACATATTATTTTCAGTATTTAAATTTGTTTTTGTTAAGCGGTTGCCATGTTGTTGCCATTTTGTTACTATCTGAAGATACCTAACAAACCTGATCCCTATCTAGTGTTTTTCGATCGTCACGTGGGGTGAGTTGACCCTATAGCAGTGAACTGGTGTCAACTAAGCCCGCGGGCTGAGTAGACCCTATAGCAGTGAACTGGTGTCAACTAAGCCCGCGGGCTGAGTAGACCCTATAGCAGTGAACTGGTGTCAACTAAGCCCGCGGGCTGAGTAGACCCTATAGCAGTGAACTGGTGTCAACTAAGCCCGCGGGCTGAGTAGACCCTATAGCAGTGAACTGGTGTCAACTAAGCCCGCGGGCTGAGTAGACCCTATAGCAGTGAACTGGTGTCAACTAAGCCCGCGGGCTGAGTAGACCCTATAGCAGTGAACTGGTGTCAACTAAGCCCGCGGGCTGAGTAGACCCTATAGCAGTGAACTGGTGTCAACTAAGCCCGCGGGCTGAGTAGACCCCATGGCAAATGAATGGGCCGAGTATCTCCCGATAAAATAAAAGGTGTCAACTGAGCCCGCGGGCTCAGTCGTGTGTGGGCTGTGTTGACCATGAAGACGATCCAACTACCAGTGCACTGCATAGACTGGTAAACACATTACCCTTCTTAGCGTAGCGCAGTCGGGTAATAAGCATAAGTTACCTCAAGAGCAGCTTCCGTTGTTGCGCACAGACAGTTCGCGGCGTGAGACAGTCGCATCGGTGCTGGTACCCCAGCCACGCGCTCACTGGAACATCATTACTACAACTTAGAAAAGTTGAAGAACCCCGACATTTTCATTTCAAAATCCAATATCTCAAAAACGGCTGAACAGATTTTCGGGAAAACATGGCTAAGAACACTCGGGATAAAATTATCTATGACAAAGAAAAAGCCGCATTCAAATCGGTCCATCCGTTTGGGAGCTACGATACCACAGACAGAGATACACAGGCAGACACGTTAAACTTATAACACCCCTCTTTTTGCGTCGGGGGTTAACAGTTGGCATTGAAACGTGAACTTGGTATAGTAGGGGTAACTAATGGTGGCACATCTACTGCATGTACAGGTAATATAGACCGGAAGGGGTTTTGGGGGTAACTAAAAGGTTTCGAAAGGGTAACTAGTTAAGAGCATTTTCACTATTTCGTGTACCCGATTAGCGTGAGATATTAAACAAAAATTAACTCAGTGTCAGTTTTGTGATGAATATTAAGCATATAAATTATGTGAAAATATACTTTTTTCACATTTAAATAATGTTTATACGCGTAATCGTTCATAAATTGGAAAGAAAAGGTATTTTTGTACACAAACTGAATACTCCATTGTCGTCACAAAACTGAAACCACGTACATTTTTGTTTAACAACTCACGCTGATTTGGTACACGGATTATTGAAAATGCCTTTAAATGAGGTAACTTCGAGAAGTATAAGAGGGCAACTCAGAGAAATTTAAGAGTAAACTTAAAGTAGTTGAATAGGGTATGTAAACAATAAAAAAGGTTAAAAGGGTAACATAGAATAGTTCAATATGGTAACTTTAGAAAGCGTAATATAAATATGTTCGAAAGGATTACATTGATAAGTTCGATGGGGTAACTTCAAGCAGTTAGAAAGAGTAACATAGAGAAGCTCATAACTTTAAGAAGTCCGGGTAACTTAAAACCTTTGACGGGTAACCTAGATGAGTAGGAATGTTGTTGGTTGTGCACTCACGGTCCCTGGTGGCGGGGCGCAGCATCATGTCCCGCAGCCGCGCGGCCGTGGAGCAGCGCTGGAAGGGCGCCAGGTAGCGCGCCAGCCGCGCGCGCCACATGCCGGCCCACGCCGCGTGCGCGCCCGTCCTCGTGGGCGGGACTATCTCCACCTGGACGGTGGACAGTGGACACACGCATTAACGGTAACTATACGGCCAGGGCGGAGCGTGCGGCGGCCGACCAGCGCTTTGAATTTGACATGAACGCTGCACGCCACGCCCCGCTACTCGTATCGTTCGAGAGGGCCGTACACTTACGGTGTGACGATGCGCCTGCGTCACGCGGTCGAGCGGTGATGTCACACCAATCGGCCGCAACGCGATATAAGCCCGAGCGCTTTCGATGCCGGGGAAACCCCCTGGATTTTCCCCAGGCTACCCTCCAACTGCGCAATTCGACCGCTGTATTGGGTTCGTCCTATTAGGGCAACAGTCAGGCTCTAAAAAAACAACACTGGGAGTATTCTCCAGAGTCTACTTCGGATAGCACTGCCCCTCCCTTCCTCCTGCGTCTTCAAGGACGCAGCCCTTCTCAGCCTTAGACGTTCCCGAATACCCTAGTCCTCAAGGCGGAGCGTTTGGCAAGCCCCCATCAGCCTTTGACTAGGTTGTCACCCCGCGGCGGTTGGGAAATGAAAAGTTGGGAAACTAACCGGGTTGCTAAACGTTAGTTGCCACATGAAGGTGTCCCGAACATAATAACTAAAGTAATTTAGTTAATAAACTACCCTAAAAAGGACTCACCTTAAATGTGATAGTGGAAGCAGCCTTAAAGTTCTCTAAGATCTTCAACAATCTCTCCATGGCGTTTCTGTAACGAATAATAACAGTAAATATCACACATGACCTTCAAAATACCTACAGAATATAATCAAACAATATCACGCAAACGAACATTTAACCGCGGCAGCCGAGTTTAGTCGAAAGAGACGTCTACGCCAGGGTTTAAAATACGGAAGGAAATTACTCTTTCTGCAGCGGTTCCTCGACGGGTCGACACAGGCACACCTTGTTGACGATGTCGTGCGTCAGCTCGCTCTCCGCCGCCAGCTTCAGGAGGTGCTCGTGTATTATTGCGAGCCCTGCGGACAATATTTACAACCAAGTGAATAACTACATCAATCAAACATTAGAAACATACCCAACACAAGTAAGAACCAGAGAAAAGTCTCGATTAAAACTGCACTTGAATTGGTTGATAGGTTTACCTTGGGAGCAAAAAGATGGTTTTTAGCCCGTAAATAATTCATTAAAGGGGTGAAAAGGAGAGTAGAACTTCCTAGGATTGCGATGGGAGTGCGATAATTGTACGCTTGTGAGAGGTCTGATCGCATATTTGCTATTCGTTTTTGTGAGGCGTAGTATATTTCTTAAGACAATTATCAATGTATTTCTGTAGCTGCTGATTTTAAATCGTCACCGTCAGGATCGTGGCCCGAGCTGGAGGAGGAACAACAACATTACATTACAATGTTGTGTTACCTGTGTCGTGCACTTTGTGCCGCTTAAGCTTGGCGAGCTGGCAGGCGGCGTAGCGGCAGGGCTCCGCGGCCGACGACAGCGCCAGCGCGCGCATCAGCGCCACCGCCGTCGGAATCGTGGCCCGAGCTGAAGGAAGGAACATTACATTACCACTACTTATTTACAGAGGTCGGAATTTTCGTGGCACTTTTGAGCTATCATAGGGACTTCTCGTTTATCGACTTTAGATTATACATATGTATATCGATAAATACAGAATACAATATATGTAAAATATAATTACGAGGTAAACCACATGCAGTCTTATCGCGATTGGGCGAAATTATGACTATCTATTTCTTTTATAGAGAAACTAATGACGAAACACTTATTAGCACTAAAACAACTTTGAACATGAAATTAATAAATGATAAAACATTGAACTGAACTCATTCAACTTTAAATTGTAAACTTTTAACTTTTCATTGTTTTCATTGCAAATCTCTATTTAACAATTTCAACCACTCAAAATTTATCTAAAAGAGATCGCTTTTTAGCGGTAAGACTGCCTGTTGTTTACCTCTACTTTTAATCTTGTTTCATATGTTGTGTTCTATAATTTATCGATATAATTATGGATAAACGAGAAGTCCCTATGACAGCTCAAAAGTGCCAGGAAAATTCCGACCCCTGCTTATTTATTTACCAACAGCCCAATATATTTATAGACACAATAGTAAAACCATATAGACAATTACAGGTTCTCACAGATAAATATACTAACACAAAGAAATCTATAGCCAAACTAGCCTCCGCGTTGTTGGCGAGGCACTGGCACAGCCGGCAGTGGCAGCCGAAGCGGGCGCGGTACACCCGGGCCGAGCGGACCATCACTGTTGGAGACTGGAGACGTTATCTCTCGCGAGCGCCGTGAGCAGGGGGCGGAGCGCACGGGCCAGCGCCTCCGCGTTGTTGGCGAGGCACAGGCACAGCCGGCAGTGGCAGCCGAAGCGGGCGCGGTACACCCGGGCCGAGCGGACCATCACTGTTGGAGACTGGAGACGTTACCTCTCGCAAGCGCCGTGAGCAGGGGGCGGAGCGCACGGGCCAGCGCCTCCGCGTTGTTGGCGAGGCACAGGCACAGCCGGCAGTGGCAGCCGAAGCGGGCGCGGTACACCCGGGCCGAGCGGACCATCACTGTTGGAGACTGGAGACGTTACCTCTCGCGAGCGCCGTGAGCAGGGGGCGCAGCGCACGGGCCAGCGCCTCCGCGTTGTTGGCGAGGCACAGGCACAGCCGGCAGTGGCAGCCGAAGCGGGCGCGGTACACCCGGGCCGAGCGGACCATCACTGTTGGAGACTGGAGATGTTACCTCTCGCGAGCGCCGTGAGCAGGGGGCGGAGCGCACGGGCCAGCGCCTCCGCGTTGTTGGCGAGGCACAGGCACAGCCGGCAGTGGCAGCCGAAGCGGGCGCGGTACACCCGGGCCGAGCGGACCATCACTGTTGGAGACTGGAGATGTTACCTCTCGCGAGCGCCGTGAGCAGGGGGCGGAGCGCACGGGCCAGCGCCTCCGCGTTGTTGGCGAGGCACAGGCACAGCCGGCAGTGGCAGCCGAAGCGGGCGCGGTACACCCGGGCCGAGCGGACCATCACTGTTGGAGACTGGAGATGTTACCTCTCGCGAGCGCCGTGAGCAGGGGGCGGAGCGCACGGGCCAGCGCCTCCGCGTTGTTGGCGAGGCACAGGCACAGCCGGCAGTGGCAGCCGAAGCGGGCGCGGTACACCCGGGCCGAGCGGACCATCACTGTTGGAGACTGGAGATGTTACCTCTCGCGAGCGCCGTGAGCAGGGGGCGGAGCGCACGGGCCAGCGCCTCCGCGTTGTTGGCGAGGCACAGGCACAGCCGGCAGTGGCAGCCGAAGCGGGCGCGGTACACCCGGGCCGAGCGGACCATCACTGTTGGAGACTGGAGATGTTACCTCTCGCGAGCGCCGTGAGCAGGGGGCGGAGCGCACGGGCCAGCGCCTCCGCGTTGTTGGCGAGGCACAGGCACAGCCGGCAGTGGCAGCCGAAGCGGGCGCGGTACACCCGGGCCGAGCGGACCATCACTGTTGGAGACTGGAGATGTTACCTCTCGCGAGCGCCGTGAGCAGGGGGCGGAGCGCACGGGCCAGCGCCTCCGCGTTGTTGGCGAGGCACAGGCACAGCCGGCAGTGGCAGCCGAAGCGGGCGCGGTACACCCGGGCCGAGCGGACCATCACTGTTGGAGACTGGAGATGTTACCTCTCGCGAGCGCCGTGAGCAGGGGGCGGAGCGCACGGGCCAGCGCCTCCGCGTTGTTGGCGAGGCACAGGCACAGCCGGCAGTGGCAGCCGAAGCGGGCGCGGTACACCCGGGCCGAGCGGACCATCACTGTTGGAGACTGGAGATGTTACCTCTCGCGAGCGCCGTGAGCAGGGGGCGGAGCGCACGGGCCAGCGCCTCCGCGTTGTTGGCGAGGCACAGGCACAGCCGGCAGTGGCAGCCGAAGCGGGCGCGGTACACCCGGGCCGAGCGGACCATCACTGTTGGAGACTGGAGATGTTACCTCTCGCGAGCGCCGTGAGCAGGGGGCGGAGCGCACGGGCCAGCGCCTCCGCGTTGTTGGCGAGGCACAGGCACAGCCGGCAGTGGCAGCCGAAGCGGGCGCGGTACACCCGGGCCGAGCGGACCATCACTGTTGGAGACTGGAGATGTTACCTCTCGCGAGCGCCGTGAGCAGGGGGCGGAGCGCACGGGCCAGCGCCTCCGCGTTGTTGGCCAGGCACAGGCACAGCCGGCAGTGGCAGCCGAAGCGGGCGCGGTACACCCGGGCCGAGCGGACCATCACTGTTGGAGACTGGAGATGTTACCTCTCGCGAGCGCCGTGAGCAGGGGGCGGAGCGCACGGGCCAGCGCCTCCGCGTTGTTGGCCAGGCACAGGCACAGCCGGCAGTGGCAGCCGAAGCGGGCGCGGTACACCCGGGCCGAGCGGACCATCACTGTTGGAGACTGGAGATGTTACCTCTCGCGAGCGCCGTGAGCAGGGGGCGGAGCGCACGGGCCAGCGCCTCCGCGTTGTTGGCGAGGCACAGGCACAGCCGGCAGTGGCAGCCGAAGCGGGCGCGGTACACCCGGGCCGAGCGGACCATCACTGTTGGAGACTGGAGATGTTACCTCTCGCGAGCGCCGTGAGCAGGGGGCGGAGCGCACGGGCCAGCGCCTCCGCGTTGTTGGCCAGGCACAGGCACAGCCGGCAGTGGCAGCCGAAGCGGGCGCGGTACACCCAGTCCGAGCGGACCATTTCCACACTCCTGGGTGAAGAGACAATTCGGATTAGTTCTATTTCTATTGTATTATGCTGATGTAATTTTACCTGGTAGAAACATTTCAATGTATAACTATTTTACCAATTCATATCACGTAAGGTCCGCTGTGTCCTGTGTGCTAGGCACACGCACTCAAAATGTTCAATAATTCATATTCGTAGAATGTTACCAAGCAAGAAAACATATCACATACATAACATAAGTAACTCCTACAGCAACGTGTTTATGGGCTCCTAAAACTTGATGAGGGTAACTAACAAAAGATTAAGCAGGTAAAGTTTCTCAAGTTAAGGGTATAAAAGATTACAAGGGTAACATGCAGGGAAACTTGCAGAAGTTTGAAAGGGTTACTCCATGTTACCCTTTAGGAGAGTAACTTACAGACATTTCAAAGGGTAGGTTGGAAAAGTTTAGGAGGGTAACTTAAAGACGTTTAACCTTTCGTATGCCGTGTCCCGGATCCGTCCAGAACGGTTCGAACTTACCACTTTAACTTCAAGGTCATGATTTGAATGGTTTTTTTTTACATCGGCATACGAAAGGTTAAAAGGGTAACATGGAACAGTTTGGTAGGGTAATTTAAAGAAGTTTAGGGAGGGTAACTTACTGAAATTTAAAAGCTTTGCGAAGTTGCGAACGGTATCATATAGAAGTTTAAAAGGGTAGCTTAGAGAAGCTAAGATGGGTCACTAACAAAAGTTTTAAGGGGTAACGTAGAGAAAATTTAGCAGGGCAATTTACACAATTTTAAAAAGGTTAACATGGAGAAGTTTGGTAGTGTAACTTACAGAAGTGATAAAGGGTAACTTGGAGAAGTTGCGACGAGTAACTTTAAGAAGTTTAGGAGGGTGACTTACAGAAGTTTTAAAGGGTAACTTGGAGAATTGTAAGTAAGTTAGTGGCAAGTTAGTAACTCACATGTTGCACCCTATGAGCGTGTACATGAGCGCGCTGATCTCGCACCACGCGTGGTATACGCCGAGCAGCCATTGCTCCACCTCGGTGAATTGTTCCGGTTCGGCAGAGCACGCGAGCCGCTCCGCTTCTGGGATAACAAATAATCTATGATCATAGAGTCACGGCAACCGAACTGTGTTATTGGATAATACGGTGAGATACTTGGGCCATTTTACGGAAAGTTATACGACTTTTTTTTTAATTTGATATTATCGGGTTTTTTTACTCAGAATCGAGAGCACTTCCGAACCTAATTATTATTAAGTAATAGTACTTACCGCAGACGTAATGCAGCAACGCGGCCTCCTCCTCAGGCGTCACCGGAGGCTCCTCATACTCACACTCCTCGGACAACCTACCACAAACACACATTATATTCATAATTAATATTTGGGGACAATCTTACACAAATCGACCTAGGGCCAAACTAAGCAAAGCTTGTACTACTGTCAGGGTCAACACAACTAGGCGTGGTCGCCATATTATCCATACTATATTATTAATGCGAAAGTGTGTTGTCTGCCTCTCTGTTACCTTTTCACGCTTACCGCAGAACCGATTTGGATGAAATTTGGTATAGAGATAGTTTGAGTCCTGGGGAAGGACATAGGGTAATTTTTATCCCGGAAATCATCCCCTAAGGGGGTGAAATGGGGGGTCAACGTTTGTATGGAGCTACGATACAACCGAGTTCCACGCGGACGGAGTCGCGGGCAGAAGCTAGTTTCTCAATATCCATTTTTAACCACCGACTAAAACAAGGGATGCTATTAATTTTAACATACGTAACTGTGTAATACATGTGTGTCTGTCTATTGTAAAGCTCTGGTTCCCTAGTATAGCGGTGCCGGCATATGCCGGCGAGATAGACTATTCGTCTCTTTCTAATTAGAACACTTATCTTATCTTATCTTATCTTATCTTATCTAGATGAGGGCCCTTTCGGATGCACTTCGACCCAGTGGGATCTTTTGTGCATTTGCCCTCTCCTTATGTCTACTCCCAACTTCGCTCCATCATTTCCACATAGCGGATGATGCAGCTCAGCGGAAGTACCTTGAATTCCTTTGGTTGCGGATAACCGTTACCGAAGTAATTCATTCTTTGTCTGGCAAGGGCATGACATTCACACAATAAGTGTTCCATAGTCTCATCCTCCTCGCCACACATTCTACAGTCTAAACTGTCCGATAGTCCCATCTTGGCCAAGAGATCCTTGACCCCGAAGTGACCTTTGAACACCCCAGATATGATTCTGAGCTGCTTCCTACTGGATTTCTAGAGTTTGTTAGTCCAGCCCGAGTCCACTCCTTCTATGAAGAGCTTAGAGTGCCTTAAGCCCGCCTCATTCCTCCACTCGTGTTGGTGTTTGGTTTTGGCGTGGGCTTTAAAGGCCGAAGTTATGGTTCCCTGCGAGAGTCCCACACATGGTTCTGGACCTACAAAGTGATTTGTAGACCCCCCTCTTGCAAGCTCATCCGCTCTTTCGTTGCCGATGAAGCCCTCGTGCCCTGGTATCCAATCTAGTTGCACCTTATTATGCTTTCCAAGCTTGTTCAGTGCCTGGACGCCGTTATAGACTAGTCTAGATTCCACTTTCGGCGCCGTAAGTGCTTTAAGGGCCGCTTGACTGTCACTGAGTATATAGATGGTCTGCCCTCTGGTTTGCCTGTCTATATTCTCCTGTGCACAGGCAATTATAGCGTATGTCTCCGCCTGGAAGACGGTTGCCAAACTACCCATGCTTACACTACTACTGTAGTCATTCGCATAAATGCCTGCTCCCGTACCGGATCCCATTTTTGATCCGTCCGTGTACCATATACTGTCTTCGATACCAGACCTAGGCGGTTCTAGACCTTCGGCCCATTCAGCCCTGGATGGAACTTTTGTTGTGTAGTTCCTATGGAATACAAACTTGGGTAGCATTTTGTCACTTCCCATGCTTGTTATTCTGTCTAAGAAACCATCAGTCTCCATGTTTGTGTGTTTAGTCTTTGGTTTGTTGTCGCTCCACAGTCCAAGAGTTCTTAATCTGTAGAGCGATTTCCGCGCCTCTGACTTAATCACCAAGTGAAGTGGCGGTAGGTCCAGTAGAACTTCTAGCGCCGCTGTAGGCGTGGTACGAAACGCCCCTGTTATAGCCATGCAAGCCGATCTCTGCACATTCATCAGAGCCTCTCTGCATGTGCTCATTAAAGTCCTTGGCCACCATACCAGGCTGCCGTACAATAATATGGGCCTCACCATCATAGTGTAGATCCACTTAAGTACCTTTGGGTTCAATCCCCATGTTTTGCCATACGCTGATCTACACATTCCAAATACCCTCAGTGCCTTTGTGATGGTAAGATCTGTATGCTTCTTCCAATTCAGTTCCTTATCCAGTGTAACACCTAGATATTTCACATCATCGGACAGTTCTAGTACCCTCCCGTACAGTTTTAACTGCTGTACGCCTGGAAGGGTCCTTTTCCTAGTAAAGGGTATTACCACAGTTTTGCCTGGATTAATGGATAGTTGGTGCAGGTCGCACCATTTCTCCACTATCCGCAGTGCCTTGTTCATGATTTCTGATACCGTGCCTGGGAACTTCCCATTAACCAGTATCACTAGATCATCAGCATATCCCACCGTGTGGATGGGACCCTTATTGAGTTCTACCAGGAGTGAGTTCACCACCAGACTCCAGAGAGTTGGTGAGAGTACCCCCCCCTGTGGACATCCCTTTGTGGCCGTGGCCATTATCTCATCCCCTAAGAGAGATGACTTTATTAGTCTGCCATTTAGCATATTGCCTATCCATTTACATAGGGTGGGCTCTACACCATGTTTTACAGCTGCTTCGCTGATAGCTTAAATCAACACATGCTATTAGGGCATTTTAAGATGTATACCTTCTGCGAGGTGGTCTTTTTACGAACAAGTAATTTTGATAGTAAGCCGTTCTGATATTCAGACTTTATGCTAAGTGGTCGTTTTACTAGAAAGTCATTAGGAGATAAAGGCTTTTTGCAGATGTGGTCGTTTTGCGATCAAGTCTTTATGTGGTTCTGGTCGTTTTGAGAATCCAGTCGTTTCGATACCGACCCGCTTGTTATTTAATAATGTAAAGTTAAGTCGGTATGAATGGTTAAACGGTTCAACTGTTTTTTTTAAGGCAGTGACACTCGCTAGATTGAAATAAATAGATTGACGTATGATGCATTAAAATTGACACACACGTTTGATCTCTAAAGTTAGAGAAAGGAACCATCATCCTATAGACTGTTTAACACATTATCTTCTTTTGCAATGCGCAATCGGGTAAAAATAAGCATTTCTGAAATAAAGTAGTATTGTATTACAGAGTAATAGTAAAAGTAGATAAGGTCCGAGATGAAATTCGAATCGATTCGAAATGTAAACAAATGGGTTGCCAGCATAAAAAAATAACCGCAAGCAGTGGTTATTCTACAATCATTGAAATAGTTAAGTATTACCAAGTATTATCATATTCAGACTATCAGCGAAGCAGAATTAGAACACTTAGACAGAGACGGACAGTCTATCTCGCCGGCATATGACGGCACCGCTATACTAGGAAACCAGAGCTTAAGCGGCTGATTTCAAGATTCCTTCGACAGGTGGAGTTGCTTTACAGTAGAGAATTTTGTCTATTGCGTACAAGCCTCAACCGAAGATAGTGTGATTAGCTATGATTTCTTTCTGTCCGGGGGTTATCGGTTACATAACTCAATATTAATTACAACAAATGACAGTAGACGGTAAATAGTACATTGTTTTAACGAGGGGCGTAAGCGGAATATTGCGAACAAGAGTCTATCAGAGGTCCAACGCCGAAAGCGGAGGGCTTTTGATGACTCGAGTTTGCAATATTCTTACGCCCGTGTTATATATACACAATGTTTTTCATCACATTTGCGAGGAAACAAACACATTTTAGATGAAAATAATACAAATCGTAAAAAAAACTGCAAGTGTCAGTTGTCCATTTTGTTGGATTTGGCGTGAGACGCGTATGGGAAAGACATTTCGGTATACAGACACGATTTGAAAACACTTAAAAACATTATACACACATAACTACACACTAAATCTGTAAATAATTCTGTTAAACATGTTTTAGAAGTGCTTTTAAATTTAAAATTATTTGTAAATACATTTTCAGATATCGTATTTAATATTAATCCTCTTTGATTTGTAACTGCCGCATGAGTGACAGATACAATTTAATAAAAAAAGGCTAACGCCCGTGGGCGCAACATAGGCTATTGTAGCTCTTTATGTCTGCGCATTATGAAGCCATTTTCGAGCAAGTGTGATGAAACAGTACATTACGTACATAGGGCGGTGAATTCGTGAATGCCCCAGATAGCAGGTGTTTGGGGCCCGAACCGAAGGTGAGGGCCATAAATATGCGCTCTGGGGCTTTACGAATTACCGCCCGTGTTGAGTACAACATTTTACGTCTTCACCTGGCCACAATGCGAGTTTTCTCGTACCCGCAGCGTGCAGTAAAACTCGCATTATGGCCAGGTGTGACGTAAAAACATTATAAACACCGATTACTTACGAGTCTGGTTGCTCGAGCGGCGTCTCGTCCTCTAGAGACGCGTCGTTCGACACACCGTCATCATTTGAAGTCAGGAGCTGCAGGAAATATTAAACCATCTATAACTTGCATACATTATTATGGGCCGTGGATCTGTGGGACCTAACCTATATGATTGTTTATGTCACTCCCAAAAATTGTTGTATTGTGGCAGACATTTAAGATTTCATTGCTTATAACAGTTGCTTCTAGAAATGTCTAAACTCTTTAGACTGCAATAAATTGTGTCTCCTCTGTTGCATGATGTGCCTCCCTAGATAATACTTTTGGAAGTTACCTAAACGACTACCTGAGAGACGTAACCTTATAATAAACCTTGGACTAAAAATGACACAGCGGGATCATATCACTTTAAATATTTCAAATGGTTCCAAACACACGACCAATCATTGGTGGAAATTATAAAACACTATACACTTTTATACGTGTTTTCGGAACTTATGTACGGAATATTTACCGTTAGCTTTTCGGTGAAGGAAAACATCGTGAGGAAACCGGTCTAATCCTAATAAGGTCTAGTTTTCCCTCTGGGTTGGAACGTCAGATGGCAGTCGCTTTCGTAAAACTAGTTCCTGTTTCAAATCTTAGGATTTGGTGTCAAAGCGGACCCAGGGCTTCTTTAGTTACGGGCATAACCGGGAATAACGCTAGGAGGATGATGATGATGGTATACGCTTTTATAAAAACAAAATTGTATGACAACTATAGACCAAAACGCAGTATTTCGCGACCGAAACCGCAACTTACTTGATTTTCCATAGGATTAGTACAAATAGCAGATTGTGACGTCATATTTTTTTGTCAATTAGTATGAAGCGTTTTGGCCTGCCACCAGCGAGGTCAATATTTGTCTCAAATTTTTAGGCATTTTTGTTCTAATGTAGGTAGTTCTACTATTCGTAAACATTTGTACCTCTCGAAAAACTGGTATCGTAATAGTACATTACGTAACTAGGGCAGTGAATTCGTGAATGCCCCAGATCGCAGGTGTTTGTGGCCCGAACCGAAGGTGAGGGCCATAAATATGCGCTCTGGGGCTTTACGAATTACCGTCCATGTTGAGTACTAGTACATTACGTAACTAGGGCGGTGAATTCGTGAATGCCCCAGATCGCAGGTGTTTGTGGCCTGAACCGTAGGTGAGGGCCATAAATATGCGCTCTGGGGCTTTACGAATTACCGCGCGTGTTGAGTACAAAATTTTACGTCTTCATCTGGCCACAATGCGAGTTTTCCCGTACGCGCAGCGTGCAGTAAAATTCGCATTATGGCCTGGTGTGACGTAAAAGAATCTTACTTTACACCCCTATTGAACATGTACACCACAAAGTTAAATAACATAAATAAATTGGAAATAAATAATTATTTAACCCTTCCTTATCTCTAATGGCTATCTCTATGACGAGTTTCTTGATTACATATAAGTTTAATTACAGTAAAGATTAAGACTTACATGCAATGGTGCCAGTCTGATAGCCTGAAAATAATAATAAATATGGTTGAATAAAAATAATTATAGATAAAGCTTAATAAAATATATTTTACTGAAAAGTTATTCCATGACTAACTTGAGATCTTCACAGAACTTCTCGTTTACAATATTAGAAGTTTATGCATGTTCATTTATCATTTATAACAACGATGTGTTTTGTTATTAACCCCCGACGAAAAACGACGGGTGTTATAAGTTTAACGTGTCTTACTGTGGTATCGTAACTCCCAAACAGATGGACCGATTTAAATGCGGTTTTTTTTGTGTCATAGATAATTTTATCCCGAGTGTTCTTAGGCATGTTTCATCAAAATCTGTTCAGCCGTTTTTGATACATTGAACTTTGAAATGAAAATGTCGGGGGTTTTTCAACTTTTCTAAGTTGTAGTTATTTTAACGTGTTGCATAATTGTCAATCAAACATTTTTTCCTCTCGCGCCAAAATAGTTATATTTTTTTTCTTTCCCAATGAGCAGACTGATATTGTGAATGTTATTATACCTGCAGGATATCCTCATGCCGAATGAGCAGGCTGGCGCGCTCGGGCTCCGCGCTCAGCAGCGGCAGCAGGAACTGGCCCATCGCCGGGGCCTCCGGTTCCTGGGAATAGTTACACAGTTAACTAACAATTCGTGAACTTCATTCTTGTTACAAAGACCAATTGAGTATGTGAGCTATCATATCATACAGCTTTGTAACCTACAAGATAAACTAATAGAAGCAATGGCACGTAATTTAATGTCGGAGAGGCAACCGGATGGCTCGCGGTATTTGAGCTCCCGTAGTGTTGTGGAACCGCCCTGTGCAACCCGAAGTGACCCAACAGTGACTGGTTCGGAAATAGGTGTGGGGTGGTAAAAAGGGAAGAAAAAAAAATTGGCAGGCAACCGCTTGAAGATTGGCATGCTTGTCATCACATACAGACACTGTAAAAAATGCCATATGTCCCGGCCGGGCGGTTATCGAGCCGTCAGAGTTGGAAGCTGGAAAAAATGGTGGCGGACGAGAACTTAGGAAAAATGCACTTAACATCATTGAAATCGGATGGCATTTGCGTTTCGAGTGTTGTATGATTTGATAAATGATATGCACAAATGCCATCCCTCTCGCATGAAATTTCATCCCGCTGTGGTCACCCTTACAAACGCGAAATTCGTCAAATTGGAATACGCGCAATAAAAGGTTTTACAATCAATTGCCAATGGACAATTTTCGCGTGGGAGGCACGGTGCGGAGTCTCTAGTAGCTACTATTCACCGGTATTTACGGCTTTACGAATTACCGCCCGTGGTGCGAACACAATTTACGTATTCTCCTGGGTGTGAAGTGAGATTTACCGCTGCGCCATCCAGAGTGACGTAAATAAATAAACGTACCTCTTGTTGCTGGAAGCCGTTGCACGCCGCTTCTGCGGCCCGCTTCGACGACGAACAGTCTGAAGAGCCTGCGAAGACAACAACATAATAAATTACAATTTACAGACAGACGAAGTTACTTTTACATTTTTAGTAAGTCCGAATTGCATATTGCAAAGAAACAATCCTCCACAATACATCAAGTCCACTCACATGCATCATCGAGCTCGGTCCACTGTCCCTCGTCGTCCGAATCGGCGCCGACGTCCGACGCGTCCGACACCACCTCAATACGGCGTACGCGCATCGAGGCCGCGCGACGCGCCGCCGCGCTACGGCGACGGGATATCTGGTGACAATAGTTATTTTTTTACAAATGGATTTTAGTAGCCAAGATTCCGTCTCTCAAAGCTATCAAATAGAGATCGTCGTCAGCGTCGCTCACAACCCGAACAGCGGCGCTACCACGAAAATCGAATCTCGAAGTTCGTATATCTCTGTCTCTGTCGCTCGAATACCATAAACCATGAGTGTGATAGAGACGGAGACATACGAACTTCGAGATTCGATGTTCGTGGTAATAGCTCAGGCCTGTAACTCTTCCCGCTTCGGCTAAACTCGCCTCTCGCGCAGGTACAAATACAAAAAGCCATAACGATGGTCAATTAACATGCTGTTTACATTTTGGTGCCGTGACCAGGATTAGTGATATTGCACTCAAGTTTGTTTGTAAGTAAGGTTATGCTTGAGAGAGGCATCAAATAGGTAATAGAACCAGCGTAACTAGACACGCTACCTCCTACCCCTTGGCGAGAAACAATTGAAAGAAGAGAGAAGAAATCCCTTCTTGGAAGAGACCCCTTACGGGAATAAGATCGCCTTTGAACCAATTTTACCTATTCTGTCTGTATTTTTACCTGTGTCTTTTGTGCAATAAATTATGTATGTATGTATACATACAATTTACATAGTGAGTTTACATTTTGGTGCCCTGGCGAAGATTATTGCACACAAGTTTATTTCTAAGTAAGGTCATACTTGAGAGAGGCATCAGGTTTGAATTCTGCTTATAAAAGAACGAGCGCAGCGTTACATGGTTTTTGGCCATGAGGTGACGGACTTTTTTTTATATACTACATGGTGCAAGATGTAAACAAGCTTACGGTCTGCCTGATGGTAAGATACCCTAGCCTATGGATGCTCGCAATTCACTGATTCCAGCATGCGCTGCGTAGTTTGATAGCCAGAGACGAATGCACAACACATCCTCGGCAGCTCTGGCGACCTTACTCACTACCAGAAATGCTGGAGCCCTACTAACGAGAAATGCCATTATTTAGGTATCAGCGTTATTCGCCCCATTCGTTTTTCGTTCAATTCGTATGTCGTGTCATTCTGGATTCGTCACACATTCTTTATTCGTCTTGTTCGCTATATGACTTAATCTTCCTAAGTCTAATTCTGTAACTTGTCTCATTCTTAATAAATCCTAATCGTATTTAGTCACGGTCTTCCTAGGACTCATTCTTCATATGTCTCTCTCGTTTTTAGTATCATTCGCACTTTATCTTTCGACACACTCGTTATTGGTCTCTCTCTTTTTTTGTCGTTATTGGCAACTCGTCTCGTTCTTTTTTGGGCACGTTCGCTACTCGTCCCGTACGACGTACGTCTTAGTCGCTATATTCATATCTTTTTTGCCAGATCGTCTATTCATAGTTTAATAATCAAATTAATATATAGTAATTTACAGCTTTTGATTATTTTGAATTTTGCCTATTTATGAAGCGAGGTTTCTTTGTGCAACTCCAGGGACATATACAGGATGGAAAAAAATTGGGGCCCTGAGGGGTAACCACAGAGTACCTTTATATATACTGAAAAGGGTAACCTTAAAAACTTGAGATAGCTAGTTTTTCTCAAGACGAATATAACTTACTAGCTTTTGCCCGCGGCTTCGCCCGCGTAGTAAGTGTAATTTCCCAATAATTGTTGAATGGCTTCGCCGGCAACGGCCTACTACTACTAACTTCCCCTATGAATAACCCTGCGTCATAACCCATTATGTCCTAGCTGCCTACGGACTAAAAGTCAGATGTGGAGCTATAAAACCAGGAACACAGATTGTTCCTGGGGTGTGTAGAGAGTGTATGTATATATGTGTATAGTTGTGGAGTGTTTCGTGTGTGTGTAATAGTAGTGCGGGTAGCGGACTGATTGCACTGCGGACTGCTAGTGAGCGAGGGGGTTGCCATGTCCCTACACTGGGAGTAGACGTAGTTTTAGGACATACCCGTGTCCTCTACCAAGATATGACCGCTATTTTTAGAACTCTTATGGTGGCACTACACTTGGGATTGCGTGTTCGCGTAGCGTGTTCGCCGTGTTTGTCTAAATATTCGTGTGAAGTCCAAATATCACAAACACGACATCCACACTTGGGATGCCAACAAAAATTATATCAAATACGCGAACATGTTTGCAGTTCAAAATCAATTGAATTTGCTAGCGATGGACGTGTTCACGGCAGCAGCAGCAGCATATTTTTTATGCCAATGCGTCGTTAACTTTTGTTTTATTTTTATGGAATGCATTTTTCGGGTCCCAAATACACCGATGCATTTGGTACAATTCCAGAAATCGCAACACAACATCATTTTTCCAGTCAAAATCCATACTGCAAAACACGTCTTGACTCGTCGCCGTCGCTAACACAACTGAGCGAGCCAAGTGTGGACGGTGTACACAAATATTCGCCATATTTGCGTCCTTTGATGTGTGACCAAAAACCGACAAGCGGGCGCGTGTTCGCGTATTTGGGTGTTTGGCATATTCGTGCAAATATAGCAAATAGAGACAAATGAATCCTCCACACATAGTTGTTTTTGGCCAAATACAGCAAATACGCGAACACGCAACGCCAAGTGTAGTGCCACCATTATGCTAAAAAAATATTTAAAAATGGTAATTTAAGATTGACGAGAAAAGACAGTTACAAATAGCGAACAAGACGCAAAATGAATGAAACGAACTTAGAATTGGACTGAAAACGAATGAGACTAATTACGAATGTGACCAACATCGAACGTGCCCAAAAAATTTAGGCGAATAATTGAATGAGACCAAAATCGAAAAGGAAGAATGAAGAATGAGTGACGGAAGACGTGACGAAATACGATTGAGATTTATTAAGAATGAGACAAGTTACAGATTTAGACTTAGGAAGATTAAGACATATAGCGAACAAGACGAATAAAGAATGTGTGACGAATCCAGAATGACACGACATACGAATTGAACGAAAAATGAATGGGGCGAATAACGCTGATACCATTATTTATAGCGATAATTGTAGCGTGGCCGCACCTTTAACGTTCATTATCGCGTTAATTAATGGCATTTCTTGTTAGTGTGACCTCAGCATAACACAACACTGGCGTGTTCTCACGGGCTCTGGAGGGGGCTCGGAAAATCTTGCGCGGCTGTGCCGCATATGGCGGGATCGGGCGCAACTATGGACGGGTAGATGGGGTGGGCGTAGCGCCCTTCAGTTCCAGTTGGGTCGTCTGCTTCGTCCGTCGGCGAGGTCAAGCCCTGCCGGATGGGACTCCCTTAGGCCTCTCCTAAGGGAGTCCCAGCGGGCGACCAACGAGCCGACGGCACTGCAGGAACATCCTTGTGTCGAGTCATGTGGTGGCGAGCGGTCTCTGTAACTGTGTCTGTAATTTGAGTGTACACTACCTCCTTCCCCTTGGCGATGGGGCGGCGCCGCGCGGCCCGCTGCGCGCGCGCCGGCCGCCGCGCGCTGCCCGACCACGACGACGACGAGGAGGTCCCGCTGCCCGACACGCGGTGACTTTGGCTGCCCATCTGCAAAACAAGAGTTTTATGTAGTTTTCTGCAGTAGGTAATTGGAAATGCGCCCCGTTGTCGATTATTGAGTTCTACACAAGGTATAGGTATTAGCCTGAACATCCTCTATTCAAAAACACAGAATTTGGCAAAAACAAAACCGCCTCCCGCACGACGCCCGCTCCCCTTCGCCACGAAGGCGAGGACTGAATTAAGCGGTCGGACTATAGTATCCTTGTATTATTTATTTATTTATTTATTTATTTAAACTTTATTGCACAAATATAAAAGTAAACGTACAATTGGCGGACTTAATGCCTTGTATCTATGTAGTGTCTCTCTGTGATCATGTTTTATAGACAAAAAGCGGGACAAACGTTTTTGCAGGACACTGCTGGCGTGCCCGTTAAATTTTAAGCAGTCATAGTCATACAGCCTAACTGTTGAAAAAATAAGACCGTAAGACAGCCGCCCATCATAGGTTCCGGAGTCTAGCAGAACAGTCAGGGCAGGCCCTAACATGTGTAAAACCATGCATTAGGAGACCTTTTTAAGTTTCATAGCACCCTGTACAGCTCCCGCTCCGTTCCCTTAAACTAATTTTCCACCGGAGGGGCGAGGTGAGACGAGGCGAAGCGAGAGAGTTGAAATTTGTATGGCACTAGTCCACCGAGCGCGCGAGGATAGAATTGAAACTTTGCCATACGAAATTCAATTGTCGCCTCGCCTCGTCTCATCTCGCCCCTCCGTGGAAAATCAGCTTTAAGCCAGCCCTAACAATAGTTGGCACATCTTCAAAATTTCTAGAAAAAGAATTATGCATCTTTTTCAGAGCACCAAGACCCGCCAGATAGCGTTTAAATTAAACATTAATTTGCATAGGGATATTTGCATTGTATAAGGAAGATGCAACTGAATATTTTCATATTGTTGAACCAAGTGACACACTGCTTGTCAGTTATCTAAAGTTTATTTATAACGAGCTAAAGTTTGTCCTGACGGGGATGGATGACTTAGACGTGTTTATATACAATCATCACGCCGGTTTCCCTGAGGAGTCGGAGGTCAAGGACTTCCATTTAATACAATCTTGACACAATTATATTAACATTCACTTTCATAAAATTCCCCATATATACCCATCGCTTTAGGGCATCTTTGATTGACCTTACCTTTCTTAAGAATTTATGAGATTTGAAGGCAGTTCAGTGAGGGCTTCCCCTTCCATCTCCCATGCATTCTTCCCTCGTACTCTCTCACACATATAATTATATCAAACCCACTTCTGCCTGCGTGGAACTCTGTTTTTCCATGCAAACTTTCACCCAGTGGGTAAGGGTGATTTTTTTTTTACGACGGTGGCATACCAGCGTACGGCCCGCCTAGGCGCCTAGCGTAGGGTAAGCGGACACCGCAGCGTATAGACGCATGCAACTCCATAGGAGTAACATGAGCGTTGCCGACCCTTGATATGTTTGAGGATTCGCCATTTCCGGGATAGAAACTATCCTGTCTTTCCCCCGGACTCAAACTATCTCTATACCAAATTTTATCACAATCGATTCAGCGGTATGTATAAGCGTAAAGAGGTAACAGACAGACACACTTTCGCATTAATTATATTAGTATGGATTCTAATTAGAACTCTCCCAATTGGCAATGTGATGCTACTTGTATCATTGAATTCTTTGTCAACGAGATATCATTATAGTGTATGATTGAGTCTAAAAAGGGCGTACACAAAGTTGAAACTTATGACATAATCATATGTTTCAAAATGTATAAGTCTAAATACATGTGTCTGCACTACCTAAACATCAATGTTTTCAGTTCACAATTTCATTGTTATGTACTGCCTTATGTTTCTTTTTATTTCAATGCCTACCTGTGTATATCTACAATAAGTTTGTGACACAAATAAAGTTTTAGGTACAAGCTGTTGTTGTTCCAGTCATCAACTACTTACTCATTGAATGGTCCCATAAGCTCAACATATTCATCTTTCAAGATCAAGAATCGCTACACGCTACGCTCTTAGCCGATCCCGGCATATGGCCGATCGGAGTCCATACATTTGCTGCAAGTGCATGTAGCTTTTGTAGGGACTCGAACTAATCACTAATGTAAGGCTATGTAGCGGAAAACGCCTACACCGTAGGCGCCCGCTAGTCGGTTCAAGGCATTTTGTTAAGAGTTGCTCAGCTCAGTAGTGCCATAATATTGCGTTCTTGCATTGCCATCGCATTTACATACATGCATACATACGCACACCTTCATTCTCAAAAGGGGTAGGCAGAGCACGTGAAACTTATGTTCCAGCCAGTGCCACTTTTAATAAAATTTGGTATCCCACTCCCATTTTGGTGATGAAATTACACATATTTATGAAAATTTGAATTGAAGGTTAAGAATGTACATGTATTTAATCCATGGTGATATAGGACATCAGTGGCCTTGCGCTGGTTAGCAACCACTGAGTCAAGTAGGCCAGTTAGTGACCAATAAGACTAAATCAGATTGTGAACTAAAAGCATTTTTTCGATTTTTACATACATAAATAAATTATCAATTAAATAATCTTTATAATCCTATAAAGATCATGATCGAATGGCTGTATGAAAAATCACTCTATAATATTAGCGAGTATTTATAATATTTATCATTGTAAAACATTGACATTGTGTAATTTAATAATTAAATTTTATGACCTAAGTAATTGGATAAATCAAATCATTTTGACATATTAACTAATATACTTAATCCATATTGTTTTTGACATGTAAACTTTTATATTTTTGATTTCTTATAGTTTTGACGACCGCTTTAGCCTAGTTGGTAGTGGCCCTGCCTACGAAGCAAGAGGTCCTGGGTTTGAATCCCGGTAAGGGCATATATTTGTGTGATGAGCATGAATATTTGTTCCTAAGCCATGGATGTTTTCTATGTATTTAAGTATTTATTTATCTATATAAGTATGTTTATTGTCGTCTAGAACCCATCTTATCTTATCTTATCTAGATGAGGGCCCTTTCGGATGCACTTTGACCCAGTGGGATCTTTTGTGCATTTGCCCTCTCCTTACGTCTACTCCCAACTTCGCTCCATCATTTCCACATAGCGGATGATGCAGCTCAGCGGAAGTGCCTTGAATTCCTTTGGTTGCGGATAGCCGTTACCAAAGTAATTCATTCTTTGTCTGGCAAGGGCATGACATTCACACAGTAAGTGTTCCATAGTCTCATCCTCCTCGCCACACATTCTACAGTCTAAGCTGTCTGATAGTCCCATCTTGGCCAAGAGATCCTTGACCCCGAAGTGACCTGTGAACACCCCAGATATGATTCTGAGCTGCTTCCTAGTGGATTTCCAGAGTTTGTTAGTCCAGCCCGAGTCCACTCCTTCTATGAAGAGCTTTGAGTGCCTTAAGCCCGCCTCATTCCTCCACTCGTATTGGTGTTTGGTTTTGGCGTAGGCTTTAAAGGCCGAAATTATGGTTCCCTGCGAGAGTCCCACAAATGGTTCTGGACCTACAAAGTGGTTTGTAGACCCCCCTCTCGTCTAGAACCCATAGTACAAGCTTTGCTTAGTTTGGGACTAGGTCGATTTGTGTAAGATTGCACTAATATTTATTTATTATTTAATATTTTATTAATAAATGAGTAAGAGTATGAGTACGTGTATGATCCTCCTAGCGTTATTCCCCGTTGTGCCTTAAAGGAGTCCACCATCTGACCTCCCAACCCAGACGGAAAAGACCTTATTGGGATTAGACCGGTTTGGTTTTGTTTTCCTTCACCGAAAAGCTAGTGGTAAATATTCCGCACATAAGTTCCGAATAACTCATTGGTAAGAGCTGGCATTCAAACCCATGACCACCGCTTGACAGCCGCATGCCTGAACCACTAGGCTACCGTAGCATCTTTTTAACGCTCTAATAAAGGTATATTTTATTGCAAAGTCTAACAGACTTAAGTGACTCTAAAAATTTATTGGTATAATGTCCCAAGAGAGATTTTGCTTGAGTGAATTTTCTCATAATATAACTTTATTAGGAAATGCTTACAATACATTTAGTACATTACATTATATATCTAAACACAAACACAAACGAAACACATTTTGGTAAAGTGTAATAATGGCATGATTACCAGTTTTTTTCAGAAGAATTTGCCTGTGTTTACATACAGACTTCATACACATGTTTCTATGTCATACTCATCATGTATGATGTTGAATCTAAACAGAATCCAATTCTAATGTAATAAGTGAAAAACCGATAAAGACAAATGATGAGCTCATAAATTTGTATACAACCAGTTCAAATTTACATTTGATAAATATTAATCAGGTGTAACATAGTACACATTTAGTAGTGCCATAGTAAATGATTTCATATACAAAATGCCCTTGTCTAGCCTTGTCACAAGTCCAAAATGTACATAATCCGAGTACTAAAGGTCAATGACATGTTCCCCTGTAAGTTTAGCGTGAAAATCGCGAGTGAACGCGAGTTTTCAGCGTGGGAACGTCACCTGAAGACTATTAGAGACAATTAGTCAGCCATTTTTGTTGTGTGGTTGCACTTACCGCGATCTCGAAGAGGGACGGGAAGTCTTGCTGAGGTTCGTGGTCTGCCAGCCCCGCCAGCATCCCGAGCTCAGCGCTTAGGTTCTCGAGCTCCGCGTCTATGCGGTCAGCCTTGTCAGCATCACCCAGCTCATCCTTCAGGATGTCACCGATCTCCTCCGACACCGCCGCCACGGCAGAGGCCACCTCATCAGGAGGCACCCCTTCCTTCCCTAAACCGTCGCTGGTACCGGCGAGAACCTCGGCACCCTCACAAGTACCCGTGCTCTGATCCGCACATTTGTCCGCGGAAAACATCATTTGCAAACCAAACACCACAATTGCTCCGAAAAACGATACATCTAAAGTCACACACAGTTAATATAGATTACACGAACAGTGAAGACACAGTGGTTAATAAGTGAAAAACCATTTTTTCTCAACACTGATTTAGCCCGAAGTTTTTGACAATACCAATATGGCGACGATATTTTTAGGAATTTGTGACCAGCCTCAAATGGATTAATGACATTTTAATTTCTGGCAACTTTCACACCTCTTTCCGAACTATGATCGATACAATTAACTTTTTTGCTGGTGGCTCGCTAGCACGTTAACTTTGAAACATAATAAACATTCCAGACATATGTTTTGTATTAGTGATCTCTCATTTAATTTCATCATTTTAACGATAAACCCAAAATAGTATAGGAAAGGAAGTCCCACCTCAGCCAGTAGTCAGGGTAAGTAGGGATAGCAATGAGGTGAGTTGGGGAAATTACTACGGTGGACACTTTTGAATTATGAACATTACATTACAATAGCTTGACTGGTCAAAAGAAATTATTTTATATACGTACCGATATAGTTTTATTTCAGGTCCTACACAAAATAATTTAATCTTTTCTGTGATTAAATTAGGAAACGGAATCCTAAAATAAAAAGTAAAGAAAATGTAAACTGTTTACTACTCGTTTTAATTGACAACCCTGGTCTACAAGCACCAACTCGCCCCTCCATCATCCCTATACACCTTCGTAACACTAACTCTACCCATTCTTGACCCCACTGTCCCTGTAGTTACGCCAACTCACCTTCAACCTTCAATACATACCTAATCACCCCATAAAAATTCTCAAATACGATTGAAGTGTTTTCTATGTTAAAATAAAACCATTATACTAAGGAAAATATAACTTTATGTTTTATTATTGATATAAGCCTCGTAAGTATATAGGAGTTTCTAAACTATATCCGAAAGGTTGATAAACACTTACTTTGTGAAATCTCACATTAAAACTAATTAAAATTCAATCAAAATTCCACCGCTCTTTTCTATGATTTCACTACATAACTTAAATCTTATTTGTCTAACAGGACGCAAAGTTGCAATGTATATTGCCATTGTTATTTTTAGTTTTTATAAATGACTAGCTTCCACTCGCAACTTCGCCTACGTGGACTGTGTAGACCGAAGATTTAAACTATCCTTTATTGTAATCCAGGCTATAAACCATTTTTCGTGCAAAATTTAATCCAAATCGGGTGAGCCGTTTAAGCGTGATTGAGTAACAACCATCCAAACATCTAAAAATCCAAACACATAAACATCCAAACTTTCGCATTTACAATATAAGTAGAAAGTACAGTAGAAATTTGATAAATAATAACAATCTACTCATTAATCTTAATAAAACGCAGTACCTTAATGTAATTCCAGTCGTATTGAGTGGGTAGGGAGGACCAAACTAAATATCAACATTAGCAACTTTACGCAACAAAATCAATTTTTTTCTTCTTCTTGTAAAGATTCTTATATTAGTCGTTATGTTCTAGACTATACAGGTACTTATTTCCTTTGAAAAAACTGAAACAATGCGTTACTTATGACTATGACTCTGCCTGTAACGCAACATAAATTTTCAGTTATTGCCTAATCCTATGGGGTAACTCAGTAGAAGTTCAAGTTTCAAAAGAAATGTGTTCGTGCAATAGTAAATGCTAAATTGGGAAGCAACTGTAAACCCCTTTTCAAACCGCTTAACATATTACCCTCAGAGTGCATCTATATACTAAACATTTGCTGCTTTACAAAGACCTTCCCAAAATATTTCATAATGCGTTATGCCATGTATTCTATTAATTATTATGTATTTATTATTATTATTAAGGAAACAGTGTATAGATCGATTACTCGCTGTGTGACTGACATGTAAATAAATGCGTATAACATGAGCATTACGATTTATAGTATGTTTCTTCAACAGTTTTTACAACATCAGAGAATATCGAATCACTAAGTTTTGCATAATGATGTTTCGTTTTAAGTGTGAACAAATTTTATTTGATGTCTGCTATAATATGATGATACAATGTAAAGTGTTAGTTACGTAAATAGTAAAAAAATGTTGTGAACATAATTAATGATAGCCATAATGAACATTTTTTTATGGTATATGTGTATTTGCATGCTGTTAAGAACCAATTAGAAAGGTGGAACAATTTTTTGTTTACTCTAAGGCATGAAGACTTAACTTTTTTCTGAAAATAAATTATTATTATAATTGCTTAGTGTGGCAGCACAAGCAAGTATGAAAAATGACTTAAAATATAATAAAATTACTTATAGGGCAACTTGAGCGCGAAAGTTAAAGTAGCGACTAAAAAAAAGAAATTTAGAATTTGTGCCCTAGTCCCCCCATCGTCCCTTCTCCCCCGTTTTACTACTACCGAAACCATTTATTCGTTTAGGATTCGATTGGAATGTCATCGAGTAACATTTTTATTTGTCACAGGGAACGCATAATATCTACGTAATCAAACCTCTCACAAAGTTTTATAATGATACATTTTGAACCTCATTTATTTTAATTTTTACATATAATTTGTGATATTGGAATTAATACTTTCTCATCGATGCTCATGATCTGATGAATGATTAATTATATTTTTAGTTTTACTGTATCTACAATTTGCCACTTGCAACCCCAACCGGAACTGTCGCATCGCTTCGCTTGTCAACTTGACAATCTTGACATCTGATTTGACATTTGAAGATTGTGCGCGAACGGTCTTAGATGGAAATTCACATCTAATTATAAATTTTATATATAAAAAAATGTATTGCAGGTAAAATACCGCAGTGCGATGCACACGGACACGTGTCGACTATAGTTTTAGGGCTACATACGGGCCCGTTTAATTTAATTAGCTAAATTTGTTACCTGAAATCTGGTGTATGAAACTTATATCTGTTTTAAGTCTAAATTTAGGAGTTAGGCTGAGTTGAAGATATTGGATAAAGTCTAAATATTAGTGGTTAGAGATAGGATATTTTATAAATGAGCTATGGCTGTGCAGAATAAGGTTTTGTATGCCTTTCGTGGTTGGATAGCGTTTGTTGCGTTCATGGATCTGGGGACTGCCGGCCGGTCTTACATTGAGCGGCGGTCGTTTCTCAATCATAACGGGGACACCGAGCATTTGGATGGTAAGCTTCGTTTGTTTATTTATCTACTAGCTTCTGCCCGCGACTCCGTCCGCGTGGAACTCGTTTATGACGCAGCTCCATACAAACTTTTACCCCCCATTTCACTCCCTTAGGGGATGAATTCGGGGATAAAAACTAACCTGTAACACTCCATCCCTTCAACTATCTCCACTCAAAAAATCACGTCAATTCGTCACTCCGTTTTCCCGTCGGAAAAACGGACAAACAAACACACACATACACTTTCCCATTTATAATATTAGTATAGATTAAAGCGTCACAATACTAAACAAGAGACGGTTTTCCTTCAGTTTAGATATGAAAAAAGAAAATGTTTATATGGGTTGACAAATTGTATTGTTATTTTGTCTTTTATTTGAGAGATACTCGTAAAATGAAAGTAACTGCTAAATTACACCTAGGAGGGATCACCATGGCAACAACTACTTAAATGTATATGTATGCACCCGGTCTGATGGACTGACTAGTATAGAGCATAGGAATATATATACAGAAATGTGAGAAGTCATACAATACAAATAAATGAATGAATTAATGAAATATTTTATTTCAGGTCTTCACTGACCCATATAAGTAAAAGTATAAGTAAATGGGCCTGTACAATATTTACAATACAAATACTCTTTTCTCAATCATGCAATCAAGCTATAGAGGGGTGTAGATCAAAAAAACATGCTACATAGTTAAGGCCTAAATTTAATCTACGCTTTAACTTTCTCACATTCGTAACGACAATTACCCATACATTTTATATGGGTACTTGTCGTTACGAAAATGAGAAAGTTAAAGCGTAGATTAAATTAAGGCCTTAACTATGAAGCATATTTTTTGATCTTCACCCAGAGGCAAGATGAGAGGGCTAAAATTGTAGGCCTAGGCCGGCAAAGTCATATACTACTACTATATACTTTTGTTTCAGTATCAATTCATGACCCAACATTGAGGCGTTCATGCATTAAAAAGGGAGTTCTTTATTTAATTCCCATTTTCCCGGCCTCAGCAGTAATGTACTATTATTGCACATAGTGATGTGCCATTCCCGGGAACATTCCTGGGAATATTCCCACGCTAAGGGAATGTTCACTAGAAACATATAAATTTTGAAATTGTGTATATCAGCAATTCTATCAAAACATAAGCCCTTCAACTTTTTACCGAGACATTAAAGAGTGTAACTTGCCTGTGATAGTAAATTCCCAATGTTCCCGGGAATATTTCTGGGAATGTTCCTAGAAACATTAGGAGTATTCTCATACTTGAAATAAAACAAACTTTAGAAAAGTACTTCCTAACAACACAAATCCTCACAATTTCATTAAAGATGACTGTAATTTGTTTTTTTAACGGTGCGCATATAAATGTGATAGGGTGAATCAAAATATTTTTTATGCATTCATGCTGCACCATAAAAATAAAAATAATACATTTTACGTTGAATATTCATAAAAATTAAAAGTATCAATGAGTACAAATAATTTAGACAAAGAAATGACAAAACTTATAAGGTTATAAGATATATTATAGAAAAAATCCGTTGTTCGTGGGAATCTCCGTAAAATAGGAAATAAGGCAGAGGCAAGAGCAGACGTAAATTTCTTGTTGTATAAAACTATAGATGTACTTGTAAAACATGTACACCTAGCACAAAAACGTAGTTTTTAACAAAAGTCATTTAATTCTTTGGAGTACTAATCACCCTAGAAATCATTACATATGTATATTAATCGTACCTTTCATTCAAATTTTAATTTGCCCAATCTGAATGCCAATATTCCCCTGTTTTGGGAATATTCCCTAGGGGAATATTTCCACTCCTGGGAATATTCCCACACGGCACATCACTAATCGCTCACCTATAAAAACCAATACAGTAGACAACATAAATCCTGTACTGCGGAAATTGTTTGTCTGTTCCAGGTGACTTCACAATCTCCCGTATGCTGGGGATGTACTCGGTGCTGAAAGCTCTGGCGCTCATACACTGCACCCTCTACATACATTACAGGCCGTAAGTTACATTGAAGCTATATTCTTGTTTTTTACATTCGGCTATATAGACCTCGCGTCTCAGTCTTCCCCTGCTTGCGCGCGGACGGTTTTAACTTTTAAGCCCACATCGCACGGGTGCGGCCTGGCCGCGGCGGACCATAGTAAACTTGTCATTAGTTGTCAAAGGGCTTTACTCAAAATTGGTGCCTTTTTTTTGAGTTTTTTCAGAGTGTTAGATGTGTAGAATACTTCCATACAAACAATAGTTACTATGGCAGCTCAGCTCTAAAGTACATCCGTCTTGCATTGCAATTTCAACCTTGTGACTTAGAGAGTAGTTATTTGTATGAGTTTTATTGTTACTTGCTTAATTTCTATCTGGTCGGAGGATCTGTGGTGGGCTTATACAATAGGAAACAAAGCTATTGTTCACAAGATAAGCTTTCAAGTGCTATACGGACAGCTTATTTAATTTTAACTATATCTATGTATTAAGTTTTTATTTATCTAATATAAGTATGTCCATAGGATAAGCTTTGCTTACTTTGGGACTAGATCGGGAATAATATCTATTTATTTCCAGTGTTGTGTCTATGGGCTACTGGTCCCTAGTGCTGACTATAGTGCTGTACTTCACCGAGGCCTTCTGCTACCACTCAACCAACCTCAACTTCTACGTAGTGTTCCCGTGCATATTGAACAGTGAGTATAAATAAGTTTTCATATCAGTTTAATCATTAGCATCATCATCAATGGCCTTTAAGTCTATTACAGACTATACAAGCAGTGTCAAGAAGGGAGACAACGTCTCGCATGGCTCTGTAAGCCGATGCGGGAGCGGCATAGACGAGCGCAAGCCTAGCAGGTGTAATTTGCACGCAAACAAGTGACAGGTTGATGCCGCTTGGCTCGCTTATCTGCAAGTGTCTTACACGCTTCACCGGTGGACTTTACGACCATCGATCACCAGTTTGCGCTATTTGTACTTATCCACGGCAAGGTCCTCCCACTTGTGAACCGAGATGTTGAATGCGTGCATATCTCGCTTGGCACAGTCCTTATGCCGTACACATCACTTACATATGTGCCGGCCGTGGCCTGTGACCGGCCACGGCCGGACATCGGACAGTGCGCGAGCGCGTACGAATGGGGTCGGCCGGGCGAAGGTATTTGCAGATGGCGCCAGCATAGGTTTTACCTGTCAGTCCTACCAAAACTGTCAAATTCTTTTTTTTTTTCGGAATTTGCTTGTTTAGAATCAAGCCGTTTAAGCCAAATCCCATAGAAAAATGCTAGTGATTACGTAAAACCTATGATGGCGCCATCTAGTCAAACATTTGACAGTTGCCAACCCCGTTAGAGCAAAATAGGTGAGCCATGTGTGCCTCACCCCAAGGCGGCTCAAATTCGTACGAACCTTTACAGCAAGAAACACGTTGATGATTCTCACCTAATCTCTTTTCAGTAATAACCCTCCTCGGCCTCATTTACCTCCCCACGAAGCTCAAGCTTTGGGGCACGATACCAGGCACCTCCGGAATGGAGCGGGAGGTAGAAGATGAGAACACACAGATATTGCGACAGATGGGCAACTTCAAGCGGCGGCGGCCGCAGCATAAGAACAAGTATGTGTGATCGTTGGGACTGTGAGGTTTAGTGAAAAGTTAAGGGGTCTACAGACGTAGCGATCTGACTACCGATTTGTTGTTACAATTTCTTGATCTGTGAGCGTGGGAAGAATGTGTTGGAATGGAGCCGCAATACTTTTATTGGAACATGTGAATCATATGACGGCTAACAGAAAATTGGAGTGACGAGTTGATCATATTGATAAGTTGACAGAACCGATTAAAAACAGCAATAAAGGCCATTACACACCTAGCAATACGGTGCAACAACTTTGTATAGTAGTGACAGACAATTTGCATCGTTTGTAGTGAGCTTTACAGTAATCTGAAATGACAAGTTGCTGATCAGATTTTTACGATGACAGACCCCATTTAAGGCCTGCGGTGGCGGACAATAGTAAATTTGACAGCTAATGACAAGAGTCCGCCGTGGCCTGGCCTAAAACACACCGGTAACGCTATTTGGTACATTACAGTTCACAGCCAACAATGTCAGTTGGTCGACTGAAAGCTCATGTTCGATTTAGGCCTGCCACACACTGGCGCGGCCTGGCCGCGGCGGACAATAATAAACTTGTCCGCCGCTGTCAAATTTACTATTGTCCGCCACCGCAGGCCGCGCCAGTGTGTGGCAGGCCTAAAATGATGATGAATTCGAGATTGTTTTAGTTCGCTAATGTACCAACCGTATCAATGTAAACGGGGCTTTATTAACACGCAGTGGCGACAATCTCAGAACAGTCAGAAAATCTTATCTCGAAGTTCGTATATTCGTGCGATAGAGACGGATATATCCGAACTTCGTAATTCGATTTTCGCGGTTTTAGCTCAGTTTTGATTGGGTCAATCAACTTTTTCTTGTTGTTATTCTAAGTAGTAAGCCGGGAGAGTGACAGAGTTTCTTAAAAAAATACTATACATTGAACTCTTATCATCAGGGCCCGTAATGTTCATGCCGATGACATCAATTTGACGACACACTCCATATAGGGTGATCCCAAATAGTTTTATTGTAAATTATTAATCATTAGTCGTTAATCATTTTAATCATGTACAAATGATTTCAAAAGTATTCTATTTACACGAGGAATAAATAATACTTACTCGTACTTGATACGTGAAACGTAAACAAAACTATTTGATTTGTTTTTATACATACATTTTATTAAATAGTATTGTTAACACATGTCCATAATTACGTAGAAAACCGAATTCCTCTCTAATCTCTAACGTAAAGCACGCTATCCTTCTTGCATTAATTCCCATGCAAAGAAAATCTAAGTCATCTTTGCGTTCATACGTAATGCAATATTCATAAAAACCCTTTTGTTTTGTCATCATCATAAATTTAAGAGCCGGGCTCTTGTCGGTGGAGTAATCGCCACTCTGTTCTTCCCTCAGCCATCGTTTTGAGCTCCTGATACGACGTTACTTTAACTTTCTCTTTAGCTTGGTCCATAAACGCACGTTTTGGTCTCCCCCTGCCTCTCCTTCCTTCTATCTTTCCTTCAATTATAGTTTTTATGTAATTGTCATGTCGTATCAGGTGCCCTAACATATTTGTGCCTATTTATTTTGTTTTGTACTTAATCGTATTTTGGTTTGTTGTGTCACACATTTGGTTATTTTTTCCAACTTTAGAATTGATGGACACATTTTTCTAAATTTTCTGAATGATTTCTAAATGATTGACGACATGTTTTCTAAATGATTGACGACTAATGATTAAAAATTTACAATAAAATTATTTGGGATCACCCTATATGGAGCGTGACGTCAAATTGATGTCATCGGCATGGAAATTACGGGCCCTGCTTATCATGTTAAGGAGATGCCCACTTGTAAAACAACAGTCCGTTCAAATAACGACTTTACTGCTAAAGTCAGAAGATTCAAAATACAATGGCGATTTTACGGTCGTCGTTAGTATTTAACATATTCATTAAATTTTTTATACTTATCTCTTTATGACACGGAGTGGTTTTGAAGCACTTAGCAATTTATAGAAGATCACTTAGCCTAAGATAGATGTTTAGAAAATATGTTTTTGGAAAATTGAATTAAATATAACATCAAATCATCATACAACATCATCTCCCTAGTGTTATTCCCGGTTTTAGAATAGCCGTAGCCTGGGACACCTAATCCCAAGATTTGGTATAGGCACTAGTTTTACGAAAGCGACTGCCATCTGACCTTCCAACCCAGAGGGAAACCAGACCTTATTGGGATTAGGCCGGTTACCTCACGATGTTTTCCTTCACCGAAATGCTAACCGTAAATATTCCGTACATAAGTTCCCTACTCTCCATATCTCCAATATCTAATATCTATACAGAGTTTATTGTTACTGACATAAGACACATGTGCAGATATTTTTGAAAGCTTGTCTGTATACATATTGGAGAACTCGACTGTACGAGTATTCGAGCCCACGACCACTGCTTTCCTGAACCACTAGGCCACCGAACAATTTGAATAAGAAACAATTTTCCAAAAACATCAATTCACAATAGTCCAAGGAAAATGAGTGCCAAGCCTATTGCAATCTTCCTAAAGAAAACAATAGGCGATGTACATACGTAATACATATTTACAATCAGGTGCAATAATGTTATACGTAACGGAGGAACAATAAATCGATATTTGAAAAAAATAAATTGTACATAGCTTTCTTCACAGTCACTGCTTTTTCGTTTAGAAAATGTGCGAAAACTTGTTCTGTCAAGTGTAAATTATGGGTGCGTATAACTCGCGTAACTATGTCCCTGCGGAACATTCTCTGCTCCTGCGGAACACTCATGCAAAAAAGAAGTATCTATCTAGGGCGACACGTCGTGCACCCAGAAGAGGTACAACATATCACCGCCCAAAGAATCTGGGATTTCCTAGAGGCAACGGGTCTTAACGGTGAAATCTAATAACAAAAGGGCTGCCACAATAGATCACCTGCTGGTCGAAGCGGCAAACAAAGGCCCATAAACCAATAATAATAATAATAATAATAACTATGTCCCATATTTTTAGACTTGACTGTTTGACTTTAAATAGATACATAGAGCTCCCACAGACTGGCGCTGTCTGCGGTGGCAGCCAGTGGTTTACTATGATAATTAAGCCCTAGTGTGTCTGCATCATTAATAGGATTATAGTAGTATAAGACAGGCCGCCACCGCAGGCCGCGTCACTCTGTGAGAGGCTTTATTTTGGGTTAGGCTCGTAATACACACTTTCCCGAAATGTGCACTTTCTGCAAAGGTGCACTTTCCGCAAAATGTACACTCCCAAAATGTACACTTTCCCTATTTGGAAACTTTCCCGAAATGTGCACTATTTCAAACAGTGCACTTTTCCAAAACGCACGCTTTCCCAAAATTTACACTTTCCCATTTAGGGCACTTTCTCAAAAGTTAAACATTTATTATTTATGGTTTCGGTCTTTCTGTCCGTCTGTTTGCATTTGCACTATTTCATAGAAACCCTTAGTACTATAAACAGGGACACCCCTACCCATGAAGTGTACTTTTCGGGAAAATATACCTTCTGCGACAGTGCACATTCTGGGAAGTGCACCTATTGACAAAGTGTACATATCGGGAAGTGCACTTTTAGAGACAGAGTACTTTCCGGGAAAATGATCATTCTAAAAAAATGCACCTTTACTGAAAGTGCACAAATCGGGAAAGTGTGTTTTACGAGCCTAACCCTTTATTTTTACTGCGGCCAATAGGTTAAAGAAACACGCCAAAAACTTCTCATAGAAGCTCTTTTCAGGCAGAGGCGTTATACCAACCGCACAATGCTTGTCAATATTGTAATCTCAATTTGTATGTCAATTTATTGTATTTATTCATCCTCTGGCTTGTAATATGGTTCTAAACTGGAGGTTAGAGCTCAGCTCTAAGGAATGTAAAGAATAATTGAGTCGCTTAACTTCAAATTGGGGTAAATCCTATTCTGTTTTTTGTTCTAGTCTTTGGTTTAAAATAAAAGGGTGAAAAACTAGTTTTGTTACAATTTTATTGGTTAAGTATAACTCCTTGTGGTTTTTGAGAAAAATACAGTTGAAATCAAAATCAGATAAATCCATATGAACATGACGGTTTTTTTTCAAATGTAAGTAAGTCGATCCAAGCCAAGTGGAAGAAGTTTGTTCAACATGACTGTCAGTTGATCGTATTTTTTTCAAATCTAGATAAATCCAGGCCCGTTAAATCAAAATTATACAATTCCACACTGAGTTTTTTCAAAGATAGATGAATTGCAATCGATGATATCAAATGAAGGTAAATACAATCAAAAAATTTTGTTTAAAGAATGTATGCTTATTTATTACTGCTGAATTTGCCGAACAGAATCGCTTTCTTTCATGCTTTAGCCATAATAAAAATACAGTCTTTCAAATCACCGAATTAACTTTATAATGACTTTTTTTTAATATTCTCCCAAGTGGTTAGGGTGGATTTATCTGAGTTTGAAGTTAAAGCTCTGGTTTCCTAGGATAGCCGTGCCGTCATATGGCGGCGAGATAGACTATCCAGCTCTTTCTAATGAGAACACTTAGAAGAAGAAGAAGAAGAAGATAATAAAATAATGGCAATAATCTACTCTCAGTAATCATATCAACTTTCAAATAAAATCTTGACTACTAGGTACACGCATTTAAAGCTTCATTTACTTAACTTTAGTACACCACGTCCGAAAAGACGACTATCTATAAGTGAAATTGAGCCTTATGGTAATAATCATAGGTCGCTTTTTGACTGATCTCATTCGTTTAGTTTCAACTCGTCCATATTTCCAACTGATCGGCCAGTCACATCCTTTGCCCAATTATTATAAAGTGACGTCTAAATTCTCACCCATTGGGTATACAGTGTGGAAAAATAAGTCGGGCCCTGGGGAAACTACCTTAAATCCTTAAGTTCATTTTACTTAAAAGAGACATTGCTTTATTTTTAAAAAGAAACAAAACTGCATTCAAAGATTTTCGAAAACTCGCTTGCATCGCCCGGGACTCTAACCAACAAAAATTTTAAAAAAAACGACCACTTGCTATTTTATTACACTAATCGATAGGATATTCAAGATAAATTTTATCTAACAAACATTTAACTATTTAAACAATAGACTGCTTCAACAATAGACTCTCTATTCGAGTAAAGTATTGTGTGTGGCACGTGGCTATAGTGGAGTTGTTGGACCGATGGGTCTTAAGATGAAATCAGGTCAAGTCAAAGAATCCGCACTATAGGTCTAAGCCGTTCCCAGAGAATTTCCGGTTTCTAATCACGTGGACGAGTTATGATTAGTTGGGATATACAGCACGTAAATCTTTTGAAAAATGGCGTTGATGGCAAAAAATAAGTATATAAGAGCTTGTTTGTTTTAAGGTTTACTTCTAAATTAGACTTAACGACTTTAAAAATAAGATCAACTTTCGATGATGCACCAAAAATGATTATAAGCTCAACGTGTTTAAATATTTCAGAATCTCAAGTCACTGTTAAGTTAATACCGATACCGTAGTTCACAATCGTACTAATTACGGGGGAAAAAGTTGTGCAATTAGTATGATAGTGCTCAAATCATAAAGTTACAATTTCAGTTACAAACAAAATGTAATTAGTACGACTGTGAACTAGGGTATCGATATTTTGTCTTGAAAAACTTATTTACTTTAGTAGATATAGGGCTCTAGGCTCACATAAGGTTGACTCCTGCTATTCCGCTTCCTTTTATAAAAAGGAAAACGATAGCATATCCTCTTATGCAAGGGTCAAGTCCGACCAATGTAATAAACCATTAGGCCGATTTTTATAAAGACTTAAGCGCATAACAAACGGCAGCATTTGATATCGACAACCGGTGGAGCTATAGTTAGAATGACGCAGCCATTGATTCTAAGTATAACTACGACTCTGGCGGTTGTTGTGATAAATTGCTACGTTTGTGTAATCCTTTATATGACCTCCGAATTCTCTCTTCTTTTCTTTAATCTCATGAAAGGTGAGATTGCAAATAATACACGTTCTCTCTATACGCATTGGTTTTTACTCTGCTTGTAGGCACACGATTTCGAACACACCGATGCTTGTAGTTGGGGCTATTTTACCTTGGCACGAATAAGAAATTTCGGAAATTAAATTTGCTGCTACGGCAATATTCTCTACACATCCGATTTCTTATTTGACCATGGTCTAAATTTTATACTTAAAATTGGTATTCTAAATTTTCATTCCTAAAGTAAGATCTCCTTAGGAGTATATGGACATGAACATGATCCTTCTACGTATTCAATATATTTTGACAACGATTACTGTGGGGAAAATGTAAAATCTGACGAATGTATGGTCTTGTTGGAACATTAACGTGAAAAATATCTTTGTATTAAATCCATCTTTTCTACACTAACAAGCTAATTATTTTATTCATGATAATGTACATATACTCCCGAATAGAAGAAATTATAAATATAAGTAATAAAAAGCAATAAGCTCAAGACGATGTGCTTTCCGTAGTGACTTAAGCATTTAAAACATTAAAAATAAGTTAGTAAGTATATTGAAAATATTTGACTGTGTGTAATATCGTAGTTCATTAGCTGACAGTTAAGATCGATTTGACAACAATCCAATCTCAAATCTATATCTGTCCCTCGAGTATATACGTGCTATAGAGACGGAGATATCCGTATTTCGAGTTTCGCAGTGACATTGATATGTAGTTGTCAAATACACCTATGCTCCCTGACGATAATTGGTACAGTCCACGTGAAAGACATTTAGGTGGTTTTTTTTTGCCTTATGAACTACGCTGGAGCAGGGTTGGGCAAAATACTGGCTTCATTGTATTTGAAATACAAATTACAAAATACATGTAAAAATGTATTTGAAATACAAACTAGAAACTACTTTGGTGACAGGTATTTGAAATACAAAATACAGTATTCAAAATAATGTATTTCAAATACAAAATACTTATTTCACAACACTTTTTACACATTTTTACAAGCTTTTAGGTATTTAACTTGTCATGTTAGTATGTATGTATGTAATCAAATCTTGCGAGTTAAATTTGACCCACTTCCCGGTGACCAATTGAGCTGAAATTTTGGGTATAAGTATAGTTTGGATGACAATTCAATATTATGGTACGGTACCATACAGTACAGCTGATCTGATGATGGAGACAGAAGGTGGCCATGGGAATTCAGTACTTAACCGACGTAACCCCGTTGAGTTTGGGTTATGCTACGTAATAAAAAACCGCGTAACGAACTAAATTCATAAATTGGCACCTGACGTTTGTCGTTGACACTTACAGTAAAGTGTTGCCACAGCACAGTGCCCTAAGCCCGTAACAATATAAAAAAACGTTCCATTATACGGTTATAGAAATAAATAACATGTATTTTTGTGCAAATGTATTTTAAAACTTAAAGTATTTGAAATACAAAATACGAAATACATGTGAGTGCGGTATTTCAAATACCAAATACAAAATACTTCTCCAACCTGTAGTTGAAATACAAATACAAAATACGTATTTGTATTTCAAATACATGTAATTGAAATACTGCCCAACCCTGCGCTGGAGTATAACACAATGCAAAACATTGCACGTAGAGCCGATAGCCGTTCGGGTGGAAAGGTTCTTGAGTGGGAAGCAAGGGTAGACTCCCCAAAAGATGTACTGATGCCCTGGTAAAGGTGGCGGGAGCCCGCTGGATGCGGGTGGCGCAGGACCGGTCATCGCGGCACTCTTTGGGGCAGGCCTATGCCCAGCAATTGACGTCTTTCGGCTGTTATGATGAAGATGCTAAAGTACATATGGTTGACATTGACTGTACCTACCTATTTAGATATGAGTTCTAATTGTTATTCTTTAAATATAATTGTAATAACTGTACATTAGTAACAAAATTGCGTTTACTCATTAATATTATGTTAGGAAGTTAACGAAAAAAAAAACATTTTAATTTTTTTTTTAGTTAATTAGCGTTTTTTTGTTATTAAGAAATAAGAGTGGTGTACCACTTGTCTAAGGTCTTTGTCCAATGTGCCTTTGATCAAAGATATTGGATGATTTCATCAAATTAATTGGAAACGCTGACAATGGGGTTGGCAACTGTCAAATGTTTGACTAGATGGCGCCATCTTAGATTTCCCCCAAGCACTAGACTTTTTCTATGGGATTTGGCTTAAACGGCTTGATTCTAAACAAGGAAATTCCGAAAAAAAAACATGAATTTGACAGTTTTGGTAGGACTGACTGGTTCAACCTATGCTGGCGCCATCTGCAAATACCTTCGCCCGGCCAACCCCATTGATCAAATATTACGAATGACATTTAATTAAAAATGGCTACGCAATTAGTATAAAAACTTGAACCAATATATTGGATAAGTAGAATGGGCCTCTGTCAAAGAAATTTTATTAAATATACACATTGGACAAAGATCTTGGACATGTGGTATACCAGCCTAAGTAATTTAATTATATGAATATTTGCACAGTCAAATAGTTTGACAGTAAATTTAGACAATGGACCACACTACTAGTGCCATATCATGTTATAGGAATTGTTGAATTTTGAATAAATAAGTTTTGACAAATGGTGTTTTATTTAAAACTAGCTGCTGCTCGTATTACGCAGAACGCAAGCAATAAAATATACTCTATGGCCATCCAGAAACTACGTCGTACAAACTTACAAAGCTACAATCTAACAGACTTTCCCTCGTTATAATATAACTATAGATTTATAGGACACGACAACAGAGGCAGCTCGCCCTAAGGAGCTCTGGTGCAGTGAACTCCCATAAATAATTAAGTATAACTAAATTATACTCATTAATCTCATTATTAATATTACTATTTAAAATCCACTTAAAATACGACTGTACCAATACCAATAAAATAATTACCTTTACACATTACAAGATCATAGGTAGGCGCTATACCCATCATCCTACCGTATCTTGTCATAGGTAACGCGCCAAGCGGAGCGCTCACGATTGCGCTCCTATAAAACAAGACTCAGTACATTTCCAAATACGAAATCCAATAAGAGTGAAAGAGAAAGTTCACCACAGTCCTGCGCGTGAAACAGAAGATTTTCTATGAAAAAATAGCCAAATTCGGAGCGCCGCTCACGCCACGTTGCCGGTTAATTTTGCCGCGCGACAGCGACAGTGATTGCGCGCAACGTGCGACGTTGCCACTCCTATATAAACAAACACTGGTCAACTTCAATGCATGCGCGCGAATGCAAATTCGGGTATTTTCCAATTAGTAATCATTTAATACGTGTTGAAATAGCCTGTACTTATCAGTTACTACTTGTGAGTGTTAAAATGGATAATTATAATGTGGTGTTCATTAAAAAGTGTGCAAAAACGTTACAAATCCGGCTTGAATTGAAGGCTAAGGCACGCTAAGGGACAAGGGACCTTGACCTTACGCAAACATGAACGACGAAAACCAAAACATTTACGCGTGTGTTTAAATCCGAACAATATGTGAAAACACCGTAGTTGTGTGGTTGTGATGAGAGTAACAAACTGTTTTACAGGGTATTCGCAGGGCACTAGATTCCACGTAAGTACCGAAAGTCTACGCGAGTTCAATGACCGCGTTGACAAAAACAGGCATATTTTACGAAGGTTAACCAGATAGTGTAGTATTATGTGGTGCATTTCAAATTGCTTTAAGGGCGCACGGATGAGTCTTCGGAATCCCGGAATCTGCTAAGGTCATGTTTTTTTATTGTTTTATTTCAAGTGAACACCCATACAATTTAGTCACGAGCCGCCTCTGCACGACAATCACACAAAATTGGGACCTTTACTAGGACCGATCAACCAGGTGATTACAACGGGTTACCTTTGTTTTACCAAAAAAACTTTGACAAATTATTACTTCCCAAAACATTTTTCGTAAAATTTCATTTGCGAAATAATCGTTTGCCAAATTAACACTCGACAAATAATTCTTACGCAAACCTTATGTTTGGCACATTCATGTTTAGGCAATATCTCCTTTACCAACTGGTACTTTGACCAAATTTCATTCAGTCAAATATGTTAGTTGGCATAATATGTTTTAACCAAAACAAAATAAGGCAAATTATTTGTATCGTCAATATTTAATTGACCATTCTATTCCGTCGGTTAATCAGTAGAGGAATTCTACAATGACAAATCATTTGCATCTTTATTTCAATGGTGTATAACATACACAATAAAATAACAACTTTTTTTGTTATGTGGGTAGGGAAAAATAATTTGTGTAGAGGTCGCAATTCTAACCTAACTGCCAGCGTGTCGACGTCACCCCGCTTCGCGGGGTGCCTATTTCCGCTCTAAGGGACACAAGCTAACCCTAACCTAACCTACCAAATAATAGAATTGTTACGATTGTTTGTTTTTTACTGCTAGGAGGCTTCGCCTCCCGAGTCCCCCTTTTTTGGCTGCCCTAACTTAATTTAACCTGTGTCTTGTGTACAATAAAGTATTTACATACATACATACATTAACACCTTTGCCTACCGACCTACTTAACCGGTATTATTTTATTTAAGGGACCGTGCCGTTTTATTAATAGTAGTTTGGTAAAGTGGCATATCCCAAACAATTATGATTTTTGTCTATTTATAGTTTGCCATAACATTAACTTGACGAAATGTTTATCGTCTAATGTTTTTTTGCCTTATGAAAGCATTTACTAAAAGACCACATGCCATAATGTAATTTTTCGTAATAATATTTTGCTGATTGAAAATTTGACGTAATGAAAATATTCGTATTAAAATAGTGCCAAAGTTTGCATTGGCAAACAAAATAGTTGCTAAAATTTATTTGGGAAATGAAATTCGACCAAAATAAATTTGGTAAAACAACAGGATCCCGATTACAACCATTAAAATGTCTTACGTGAGAAATGTCATTCTGTAATTTTTTTGTAAAGCTCAAAGACTATCATATAAATGGATGTGTAACTTCTGAAATATAAAATAAAGCTTCTGAGACCTAGAGTATGCTTTTCTGCTTTTTAATTAGCAACTTTTTGTCAATCTGTGACAGTTCAAAGTTAATTTTGAAATATTTACAGTCCGTAAGCTCGAAGACGGACTTCAAGTTTGGGTAAAATTGTTTATCATGGAATAAGAACGTGTACGGGCAAGCAAAAAAGAAATAAAGAACTACAGATTGTTTTAAGGGTATTGTTAAAAAGTAAGCAAAATACATATATTTCAACGTTTTTATTTCCAATATATTAAAATACAAATAGAAATGGACGGCTTATATGTTCTCAGTATATTTCAAAAAAGTACATTTTAATGCAGTGTTTCACATAGCTGCTGTAAAACGGCAGTGAATTTGTCAAAGAATGTCATATTAGTCATGTTTGGTCGGCGGTTTAAGCTAGACCCCCATATACGAATACAAACTACATTTAAGGTCATTTGTATTAAGTACGTAATAAGTAATAATAAATAAGTTAGGGTTCTGAATTATGGTAGTCAAATACTAAGCCGAAAAACAGCAGTGAATCTAAATTATTTACAGAGACCGGTACACCAAGGCTCCACCTAGCGGAGCCACAAGTTACAATTTAACAAGTTTGAACTGGCAACACTGAGGACTAATAACGTCTGGCTATTTGACCAGTGTTACCAGTTCAGACGTATAAAAGTGTAACTTATAGCTTACATAAAAGAATTCGATAAAATCATCAAGTCAGAAATAAGAATACATTGAAGTTTGGAATGTTACGCAGGTGTCGGTTACATTTGGTGCCGTGACCAGGATAATTGTATAGTGAAGTGAAAAACCACACGCCAGGCGAAACTCGATCTTATCTCAACGACATAAAGCCTGACATTATAAAGCTGTCTGGCTTTACATGGAACTGAACTCAGTAGTAGTCTGGCACGGGGGCGCACGCGATTTTAACGAAGTCCTCGTACCGGACCGTGCCGTTGTTCGCTACGTTAGCTTCGCGGAAGATGTTGTCCACCTGAAAAAAAAACAAGATTTGTAGCCATGTATAATTAGCAACAGAAGTAGCTACGCGTTCCGGGAGCACAAAATTATCCTTACACGTCTTTAGAAGGCAACTGGTTGCCCAGCTCCGCTCGCGAATTACTGGAGGTAGGGCACAGCAACATGCCATCCCGCTCGAATTTGGAGCAGCCCAACTGGCGAAGTACCTCCGCTTTGCAGAAGACCACAGCCAAAATAACACTAATAATTGCTCTGTAGTCTGTAGTAGTGTTGTGTTCCTGGAGGTGAGCAAGGTCGCCAGAGCTCCCGAGGATGCGTTGTGTTGAGAGCGAGGGAACTTATTCCTTCAGCTGTCAACACGGCGAATCCTCAAACATATCAAGGGTCGGCAACGCCCATGTTACTCCTTTGGAGTTGCATGCGTCTATAGGCTGCGGTGTCCGCTTACCATCAGGCGGGCCGTACGCTTGATTGCCACCGTCGTTGTAAAAAAAAAAACCCAAAACCACGGGATAAAATACAGCCTATGTCCATCCCAAGGACCGGTCCATACAGATGATATAAAATAAACGGATTAGTTAGTTTCGAAGATTACCCCGACATACTATCGACCACAGCTAACTGACCATCCGTGTACTTTATGTGTATTGTAATAAGGTTCTATATAAATACGGGAACTTAACTGTGTTGGCGTTTGTACAAACTTACATTTCTTAGACATTACGAACTTGTCTAGATAATTTTGAGCACTTCAGTAGTCTGTATCTTAGCAATTTCTGTCGACATCTGCATTCACTAGTAAAACAATTTCTTTCTGTACCAGCAGTATTAGTAAATATTTACAGCACAGACATCCATTGTTTGTAAACATATTCAGAAACATATTATGAATCTATTCATAAACTAATAACAATAAATATTAGGAGACAACCTTACACAAAAAATATAAGCTAACACGCCTAAAGTCCTGAACCAATTTATTTAAGGTGGTTCGAAAATCATACAAAACGTATTTTGAAATTCTTTTTATAAATTAGCTTTCCATTGGCGCGAAATTCCCGATTTCCTAGAACAAACTGGTATGTCACGGACTAATTAGTTTGTCACGTGATACTTTTATAAGAACGATTATTCTCAATTATTAATACTCTAGTTTATACGTACAATGCAATTTATTCTAGGAAAAGATAATTACGCGCAAATGGAAAGTCATATTTAGAAAGTGTGTTACACAAGTTTCTTCAAACATCACGCTGTTAGCCTGGGAATGTCAAAAAACGTATTGTATTGTCATCGAACCACCTTAAACGGCTCAACAGTTTTGTTTTTTTTTTTGCAAAACTGACAGCTAGTCTTGATTAAAATATAGGATAGTATTTATCCCGTGTCCACGCCGACGAAGTCGCGGGCGGAGGCTGGTAGTTTATAAGCGGGATTAAAACAGAGTTTTTTTTATCGAAATCTTCGCCGCAATTGAGCAAATCGGGGAGGAAAGTTTAAAGATGTCCACAGAGGCGTCTCTAGCCCATGTAGCGCCCGTGTGCAAACATTACTCTAGCGCCCCCTAGTAAGCGCGCGGTCAAAATGAAATGGTAGCGGGCGGCGCTCGGCGCCCCCTAGGACCGCTGCGCCCGTGTGCAACGAACACACTGCACCATAGGTAAAGACACCTTGGATGTCCACACGGACGAAGACGCGGGGCATGGTTAGTCCGAGCATAACAACTGACCTCCCTGGCAGACAGACCCTCGCCCCAGTTCTGCAGCAGGTTCCGCAGCTGCCGCGCCGGGATCGCGCCGCGCTTTTCTGTATCACCGGCCTTAAAAGCGTTCACTACCTGTGTGGTAAAGAATCCACCATTCAATTCACTAAATTCATCAACAAAAAAATATTATCAAACGTTCGCTGCGCCCTGGGCCTTTACAGACCGCAGTAAGCTCGATGCTCCATACAAACGTAGTTACGCTCTCATTTAAAACCATTTAATAACACTACTACTTGCTCTGTAGTAGTGTTGTGTTCCTGGAGGTGAGCAAGGTCGCCAGAGCTCCCGAGGATGCGTTGTGTTGAGAGCGAGGGAACTTGATCCTTCAGCTGTCAACACGGCGAATCCTCAAACATATCAAGTGTCGGCAACGCCCATGTTACTTTGGAGTTGCATGCGTCTATAGGCTGCGGTGTCCGCTTACCATCAGGCGGGCCGTACGCTTGTTTGCCACCGTAGTTCTATATATAAAAAAAACCTACGTGTTGGATTGTAACGAAACTTTGCATGTAGGTACAATGACATGAGGTATATCCAGGTCTGTAATTAGTTAATGTAGCTTCAGATACCATAGTAAAAAAAATACAGCGAATTTAAGTTTTTCATACAAAGATTGTTTTTGCAGTATTTTGTTTGTTTTATAAACTAATTACAAACATACCTCATGCACAACTCATGTCATTGTATGTGCAAAGTTTCGTCACAATACAACACATAGTTTTAAAATGAGAACGAAACTCCGTTTGTATGGGAAGGTGAAGTTCGACCGAGCTTACTGCGGATTCTTAATATATGCGAACGGGACACCTCTGTTGCGCTCTGTCGCACCAATCATGGCAGGTAAGTGCAACAGAAAGAGAGAGGAGACCCGTTCCCACAATTTATGGCGTGTGGCCAACAACACATCAAGCGTAATAAAGCTAAAACTTCTATGAAGAGGGGATTCACGTTTGTCAGCTGAATGTACGTCTAATTGTAGTCAGCACGGCTATGACAAGACGGTCTCTCGCACTATCCGTCTTTCTCTTATTACAAAACTAAGAAAGAGACGGATAGTGTGAGATACCTTGCGCGCGCTCTTGTGGTAACCGTGCTGTTGACAATTGTATAGTTGATGAAGTAGGTCAGACCACGTATCATGGTCGGCCGTATCACGCGATAAGTGACAATATAGGAGCGTCGTCTCATTCTATCGAACGGTGTCAGGCTGTCAGCCAGTAACGGACACTCTATCTTGTCACTTATCGTGGGTCAGGTAGCATATGTGCAATGTTAAGTTGTCTTACCTCAGTAGGCAGGTTCTCGGCTCGTGAGTGTATATGCATGACCTCAAGGAAGTCTGCAAAGGACATCTTACCACCCTTGCCTTTGAGGTAACCTGCAACGAAAAAACATGTGACAGAGACAACGTGGCAAGTCTCATTTTGCCAGGCTGCGGGCGCAACTATGCATTAGAGGGAGAAAGACGCTAAGTACTTCCATTGCGTTCCAATCCAATGCCTAACCGCGTCCGGCTCTGCAGCCATGATAGCCAATTGTGTAGAAGAGCTTTCACTTGAATGCAAAGTTTTTTAGGGTTCCATAGTCTACAAGGAACCCTTATAGTTTCCGTCATGTCCATCCGGCCATCCGTCTGTCCGTCCGTCTTCGGCTTAGCTCAGTAACCATTACTACTAGAAACTGTCATTCGGCATGGGTATATAAAATCAATCACGCCGACAAAACAGAAGAATAAAATCATTAAAAAAAAACCGGTTACGTCAACGTCCCCAACTGGGGATCTACTATTTTTTCCCCCAATAAACTCATAGTGTAGGGTATTGTTGGATTCAAAAATATTATGGGTTTCTTGTAACAATTTATCAATGTAGGGATTCATTTGCGAGATATTGGGCTTTAAAGGGTAGTTTGGTGCCATACCAGCAAGCTCTTGAATGGTGGGGCTCATCCCCAGAGACCGCATGACCACCGTCAGCTCATCTAGCGATGTGATCTGCCCGGAGCGAGCAAACAGGTAGAAGCATTCACGGAATTCTGAAAACGAATGTGGGGAAAGTTCATGTAATTTATCTATATTGGTGTCACATCCCTGCGCGAGTTCCCTCAGTGACCAGTGTTCCTTCAGAGTCCGTGCTTCCATAATGGATTCATAGCTTTGATCAATTTGTATGGTGACAGTGAATGTGTTGAAATAGGCAACTAAGTTTCATATTAACAAAATAAAATACCATGGTTAGGTGGTCCAGAGAATTTCATAGTAACAATAATGATTGAGCTGAAGTGGATATGATAACTTCTTTTCACAGCATCTTTGTATGTTATAACTTGTACTTTAGTATGTTATATCAGTCCTTAATGTGCAAATTTTAAATTATTATTGTGTTAGATTATTATTCTTTTATTGTAAGATTATTATTTTTATTGTAAATTACCGTTTGACATGTAAAAGTGCCCTTGTGGCCTATTTGCAGAATAAATAATTTGTATTTGTATTTTTGTATCTCTAGTAGAGTTTTGCCATTTCCCTATTTTTGTTTCCGTTCCCGGGGAATTCCCTTGTGTCCGGATCAGGGTCTGGTAGTAAAAGGGATTGAAGCAATTAAAAAAATTAAGTAATTACCTATGTCATGAATGAACTAAATGAGAACAGTGAATAGTGTATAAAGAATACTGCCTGAATGTTTTATTAATTTGCTTGGATAAACTCTCAATAAAATGAAAGAACTATTGCTAAACAGGTAGTGAGTGATATAATAACGTTATCAATAATATTTATCGTACACTCACCATCGATATCTTGCTCTTTGAAATAACGTGCCTGTAACATGAAAAAATATTGTTATTGAAACATTTACACAAAACATTGATAAATTTTAGTTATAATCAATAATTTAATACCATTTTCAGACAAAAACGAAGAAAACACGAATAAGAAGTTGGAGAAAGTTCGTCGCGGAAGATGATCTCGAAATATACTGTAAGACTGTAACAAAAACAAAACGTCACAACAACTAAACGTCACAACTTTTTCAATTTCTCGCTCTCTTTTGCACTTAGGTGTTCCTTAGTAAGCGGAAAAGATAAAGTAATTGACAAACTTTCTGTCAGTATTGCCTATTGCCAGGATGAAGATAAAACTGACAGAAAATTAGAAAACACACTGGAAATGTTTGAGACATACTTTTAAACGTTGGTAGTAGCGCTAAAGTAATCAAAGATTTTTGACATACCTATCATTTTGTTATCTATGAACAAAGATGAAGGGCGACCAATCAGCTGACAGCTACGAACATCTATTTTTCCATGGTGTAATTATCTAAATTGAGTAAATTATTACATAAAACCTTTTACAAACACGTATTCTGTGTCTGCCGGGATCGTGAAAATGTTATTTTATTTGTAGCAGTAATGGGAAGACAGTTTTGCAGCTGGTGAGTGAGTGATTTGACTAGATGCTCTTGTTAGACCAAAAACCATGTATAATTAGCATACTGGCCTTAACCTTCGCGGTTACAATAGTTACATGACTATTTTACGTATTAGGAAGTACATGTTATGCTTTTCGACTTACAAAATGCAAAATAGACCCTAATCCTGAGTTCAATAAAGTAATCTTATTAGCCAATATGGTGACGAGTTTCGTTTGAATTAATAACTCACGATTTCTGTACACTTTGTACGAATTGGGCCGTCTTATCTAACGATATTCAATATTTGTTATATCCTTGAAAGATACTCTATCTATATAACAAATCTATTAAGTTCAACTTTATCTTTAAAGACAAGGTTTTCCCATAATCACACGCAACTTGTCTAGTATAAAAAAACTTCTTCTCTTCACCAAGAACTCCTCTTTATCTTAGATTTGTCATTGTTGCATCCTTAAGTGGATTCTTATTTAGTATCATAAATGCAATAGAATAGAATACAATAGAAATACAATTTATTGCAACATAGTAAAAACAAGTAGAGGTAAAAACCAGGTGCACTACTTACTTTTTCAAATAATATTAATTTGTAGCAAAGCATAATGAAGAGGTGCGGTGTGGTGATCTATTTATCCAAATCATCTAGATGGCATTCTATTTAATTTCTTAAATCTATTAAAAAAAACAATAGATGCATGCAACTCCAAAGGATCTACACTGCAATCTATTCAATTCGTTAGACACAGTTTCACAGTAAAAGTATTGAAGGTGAATTGTTGCAATTCTATTGAATTAACTAATTACATTACTATAGAATGGCTTTAGACCTCCTGATTGAGCAGGATGATCTATTAAAATATATAAAAAATCTCTGGTAATATAAGTATATCTTAGTATGTATAAGTACAGTAGACTTAAAGCATAATAATGTGTATCCATTTTCATCTTATTGCCAGATAATAAAGTGTAAAAAATGGACAGGTATTAAAAAACAACATGAACCGGAAAAGTGACGTAAATAGAACAGACTTCAAAACAATAAACACTTCTTATGCCAATTTATTTACATCACCGTGTTCTTACAATATTGTTAAACAAACTTTACTTAAGTCCCTTTAGAAAGAAGATAGATTTATATATATAGCTTAAAACTGTGAAATAAATCCGTACAAAAATCGATGTGACGCACCCACACATAAGCGTCGCTACAATAACCTTAAGCGTAGTTCTGCGTAATCGGCGGAACGGTCCGCGCGCCGCGTACAACTAGACTAGGTCTCAATGGTGCTGCAGTCTAAAGGTAGGTGCAGACACTAGTTGAGTTCCTACTTTAGCTAATTTATCTACTGTGCCGCCGCATGGAAATGGTGGCCGAGGCATAACTTCAACTGCTATCCCACTTTTTTTTTACTTAATCTGCAATCAGTCGTCAGCCAGACTATGATCAGATTAGTGGAATGAATCATTCCTATCCCACTTAATGGATGAATTGACACTGGTGAACAGATTGGGATGTAGTTGAGTTGAGAATAAAGACAAGCAAGTTAGATTTAAATGGAAAACCATATTCTGTCTGAGCTGTCACGTTATCATGACTAGATAATACATTGTATTATTATTACTATTTTATCGTGAATTATGTCTGGCTGGTTGCCAGCTCAGATTAAATCGAGGAAAAATATTGACCGTCTGTCTGAGCCATTGACAATGCTTGTGTTCAGTGTTCTATGAACCTTGTGAAATACTTGCATTTATTAAGGTGTAGTTATTTACGATACAAGTGTCGCGAAGCCACTTCTGGTCGATCTCATGGCCGCGAATGAGTACCTATAACACTATAGCTCAGTTATCTGTATTAACATATATGCAACTATGAACCTACACTTACAGCTTGAGGAATCCTTTATATATCTGACAGATGAGCTGCCGCCTTGTGCGTACCAGTTCCATATGAGCGGTGGGGACCTTCGTCCCCGAGAATGTCCTCCTCCTCCCCTTACAGACATCCCTTAACCACACAACTGATGCTCCACCTTTTCACACGCTATTGTTCCCGTTATAATTACTCGGGTGCACCCTTGACTGATAAGATAACGATACGGCCTGAGGCTGAAACTACCGAACCTGAGACCCTGTTGTTACACTGGTTACTAATCCTCTCACACTAAAGAACTCCACGACTAAGAACTGTGTTATCGCCTGTACCTGACATGTAGGAAACCTTATTCATATCCATGATATACCGTCACACCTCCCAAATAGAATAAGACCTATGGACGCACATAAATATATCACATCATAATCAGTCATCGTGCGAGCTGTGTAAGCACATTAACAGTAAATGTACCAAATCGGTACCTACAATATCATAGGATGCACTGAAAGTAATTATGGAAAGAGCTCACCCTGGTTTTCCTCCAAATCTAACAATACAAATCTGCACTTAACTATTCGTACGCAATACAGCCGTTAGGGACTCTGACTCTCCGCCTACCCGTCAATATTGTTATAAAATGATTACTGGTCGGTGTTGCTACATAAAATAATCGGCTGTTTGAAACATGATTATTAACATCAATGTAAATACTATCGTGAATCATGACCATTCACGACAACAAGTGCCGAAAATAGGAAATTCACAACGAGTTGCGATAAATTAAAACACGACCGGAGGGAGTGTTTTAAATTTTTTAAATCGACACGAGTTGCGAATTACCTATTCGCACGTGTATCGTACAACGTTTTACTGTACATATGGCTCTTGAAAGTTTCGACATATGCACGGAAAGTGCTCTTTTCCGCACTAGTGCGGGAAAATAAATATTAAACTTTGTTATCCTTGTTCCAGTCTCATAACAGTGCCGAGGGCACTGTAGCTGACGATGGAGGAACCTTCGGAGAGTATACCATAAGAACACCACATTGTTACGTAACAGAGATCTCTAGTATCTAGCTGTTGGTTATTTATTTTACTATTACGTTTTACAAACTTTAAATATTTTATTCCATTTTAATTTATAATAGATCAATATAACATAAGTTACCAAAGATTGTATATAATAGAGTTTGAGATATTAGAAGGTAGATGCTACTTGGCTTATGGAATAGTCAGTTAGGGGATAGTGTGAAAGAGAAGGAGAAAGACAAAATGGCCGCGACTATAGTGGAGACTCCGCCGCCGCAGCTGATCACGACCATAGAGTGGAGTATGATGGATAAGGGAAAGTTTTATCCTCTCTACACACTTAGCAGTTTTACAGGTAATTAATTGATTTATTAAACTAGCTTTCAGTCATCCCCAAAGTGGCCCAAAGGACCCCGGTGTCCGCTTTGGAACCTAATCACAAGATTTTGCATACACACTAGTTTTAGGAAAGTGACTGCCATCTGATCTGACCTCCCAACCCAGAAGGAAAACTAGACCTTATTGGGATTAGGCCGGTTGCCTCGCGATGTTTCCCTTCACCGAAAAGCCACTGTTTAATATCAAATGCTATCAAATTAGTTTTAATAATAAATATATTTGCGGTCAATCTTAGTCCCAAACTGAACAAAGCTTGTACAATGGACTATGGATACTAGACGACGATAAAAATATTTATAGAGATAAATAAATACTTAAATACATAGAAATCATCCATGACTCTGGAATAGTCTGGAACAAATATTCGTGCTCAAATAAATTACCGGGATTCGAACCCGCGACCTCTAGCTTCGTAGGCAGGGCCACTACCAACTATGTTAAAATGTTAAATCAGTCTTTAGCCCGCGACTTTATCGGCTTATTATAGTAGCGTAGATTTCCAGGATAAAAAAAATATCCTACGTCCTTCCCAGGGTTTCGAACTGTCTCCATACCAGATTTCATCTAAATCGGTTCACCGGCATTTCATCCACTTGCCAATATCCGATTGAGCTAGAACAAGGCATATCTACTTTAAGTTCGGTTACAATGCCCTATGGTACCACCAAGCAACCATAGCAATTCCGAAACTCCCCAAAAACCCTAGTGTTTTACGACGACGTGATTACTAAAATCAAACGTGTCACTAACGTCTTTAAGGTCGAATATCGCTCAACATGTTTCGAACCAATAGGTGGTCGCTATTCAGGAGCGCTCGCGAGACGGCGCGCTTAGTATTACATATATTGGTCCATATTTGACCTTAAGGACGTTAGTGACACGTGTATTCATTATGAGTTGATGATCTCAGAAAAAGTACAGTCGCCAACAAAAGCTCGTCAGAAACTTGATCCTATGTATCTTCGTTCCAGTACGCTGCGCCCTGTATCCTCTAACGTTAGTGAAGACACAGATTCAGCTGCAACGCAAAAAGGAGGCATATAGTGGGGTGGCGGACGCCATATCCAAGATATACAAATACGAGGGCGTCTCGGGGCTGTATAGGGGCTTCTGGCTGTCTAGTGTAAGTTTTAATGACGGAAGATATTTTCTAAACTTCAGATTATTCGGAATTCACTGCTCTATTGATGGCTACTTAGTACAATAGGGGTGTAGACTCGAAAATTATTATTACTCCAAAAGAAAGAAGGCAAAAAATATGCCTATATATAATATAATATAGTGACGGAAATCCCATTCAGATATCTCAAAGAATTACGAAGCTACAACCGTTTTAATATTGCTTGTTAGAGAGAGAAAACGCAAACAGTGTGTTACGTTACATTATAAAGGATGCTGTCGGAGTGCTGCGTCGACGGCGGCGCCGCACCCGATGGGGACGGTACATTGCCGTCTTCACAGATCGACGAATTCCGCGGCGGAATTTATCCGCCTGTCTGTGGTAGTGCCATCGTTGTAACTCATAATAAAGTCAACGGAATTTTACCGCGGAATTAAACCTGTATGTGGCGGCCCTTAAAGTGTAACCTTAATATTGTAATAGATATTGCTTTACGTTAACAAACATTTGTGTTTCAGTTTCAGATAATTTCTGGAGTATTCTACATTTCAACGTATGAGGGGGTGCGGCATGAATTAGGAAAATATGACGTTAGTCCCAAACTTAAGGTAAATTATATAATGTTCTAACTATATTTGTTTACTATCATTTCCAATTTATTCTTTTATTTCTAAAACAAGTTCATGTAAAAAAATGGTAGTTAAAAGAGGAAACTTAAAAGTATTCATTGCCAAGACGCACTACGCTCGTAGCTGATCCCGTGGTTTCCCGCTAAGTAGCGCAATGCGCCTACAGCGTAGGCGCCTGCTGGGCAGTGAAAGTGTTGATTGTTACGTTTTCTATAATGGAAACCATAATTAGATTCCACAAAAATAATCTCAAAATTGCCATTAATATTTAAAAAAAAAACCGACACTGGCAAACTTACACTCTTCCAAATGAAGGACGTGGCTAAAAACTAGCTACGTCCATCATTTTTTAATTTCATTGGCAATTTTGAGGTTATTTTTGTGGAATCTAATTATGGTTTCAAGTATAGAAATGCTCTAATACAAATATGTAGTTAACAAGTTTCTATCAAAACTTTCGCGTTAGGTGCAAGCTTTACTGACGACTTTCCTTTTTTAGCACATCCATGAACTACTTGATTTTTTTAAATCTACTAATTATTTATTTATCGTATGGCAAATCAGTATTTAGAACCGTGAGATCTTAGAGAAGACAGTACGGTTGCCAGGTTGTTGCACTTCTACTAATAAATCAACGGTTTAACTCACGTATTAAATGTCACGATAGGCGACATGTTTCGAACTCTTCGCGAGTTCTTCTTCACAAGGAGTGTTTTACACATAGACTTTAGACATGTCTCGTGAAAGTCGATTACTAGATTTTTATTTCACTACCACTGTAAAAAATACATTCTTTCTATTTCGTAATATAATTTTATATTTTTTCCAGTCATTTATAGGCGGCGGGTGCGCGTCGCTGGTCGGACAAACTATAATAGTGCCCTTCGATGTGCTCAGTCAACATCTGATGGTGCTCGGGCTGGTCAGAGGGCGCGCTGGAGGCAGCAAAAACCCTGTAAGTATCACATTCAGGGCTCCTTAGCGTTACGCTGGTGCCGATTACATACGGAAAACCTTTGGTACAAAAAAGCTGCTACGGCACAAAATAGATAGGTACAGAAATCAATCTACATACAAGTGCGCTCGAGAAACGCACACATAGACACTGCTCACGTACACGATATCTCGGACCGGTTCGGACCAGTGCGAGCGCGAGTGCCCTCCGCTTGAAACGCGTCTGTGTACTTTTTTGTGCAATAATGGAGCAAAAAGAAAAAGTGGACGGTTGTTTAAATTAAACGGTGAATTGCCGTTATTTAAGCTAATTTGTAACATAACAATGACATAAACAAAATAGTCATTATTAATTTATATTTCCATTCTTCCCGTTTCATTCTCAACAATAAATCAAACAACTGGATACGAGTGCCACTACCACTATATTTGTTTGTGCGTAAGCCATAGTTGACAACCCTAGAGCGACCGCCGAGCGTAGGTATGAAAAGTGAGGTACACACATGTGATTGACTTCTGTACCTATCTATTTTGTGCCTACGGGTAGAGCCGCCCACCTATGATTACTATGGGACAATCTTACACAAAAGCTCAATAAGGCTTGTGTTATGTGTACATACAAGAGAACAATACATTTAATAGACATAAATACTTAAATACATAGGAAAACATCCGAGACTTGGAAACAGATATTCATGCTCATCATACAAATATTTGCCCTTACTGGGATTCGAACCCAGGACCTTCAGCTTCGTAGGCAGCGTTACTACCAACTTAACCTAGGGTCATAAATCATGTTGGGATGACGCTACATGACAGCCACCGTACCCAAACTAGTGTGGGTTCCTGGCACTGTCAAATTCAGCCATACACTTTACTAGAGTATGGTGACGCTGACGTAAGAGGTCTTGTCGATAAATCTAAACTGTAACGAAACATTGCATGTACAATGACATGAGGTATATCCAGGTCTGTAATCAGGTTATATTATATATACCTTCAGATACTATCGTAAAAAAATACAGCGAATTTAAGTTTTTCATACAAAACTTGTTTTTGCTGTATCGTTTGTTTTATAAACTGGAACCATATAAACTAAAACGATACATATAAAATAATCGAATAAAACAGATTGTACCGTACCCTGGGAATCCAACCGCAACCAGCCAACAATAACCAAAACTATGCAAAGAAGAGACCCTTCAGCAAAACAGTCAAATCAACACCCTCAACAAAGCAAAATACAAAATCAACCCAAGACTAATAAAAGAATCAAAAACCTATACCTATCCAAAAAACCCCATAAGGGAATCTATGCAACAAGTGAAGCGAGAATCCAATTGGAAACCCTGGGAAAAAAGTTCAACAGAACTCAATGGAAGATGTTGGAGGAGGCATATGCCAAGAGGCACACTGAACTATGGAACATTATATAATTCCACAAAATCAAATGTTCAGACTTACCGTAGTAATTCAGGATAAAAGGGCTTATTATTATTATATAAACTAATTACAGACATAGGTATACCTCAAAGTTTCGTCACAATCCAACACATAGTTTTAAAATGAGAACGAAACTCCGTTTGTATGGGAAGGTGAAATTTGGCCGAGCTTACTGCGGACTCTTATATGATTTTGCAAGCGTTTATAAATAACAAGCTATAATGTAAATTGTTTACCCTCTATAACTGAGGCCTTACTTGCGATTTCCTTATTCAATTTATGATAATATTTAATATCAATGACTAACATTACTTGCAGAAAATCAACCCCCTAGGATTGAACCTGGACGGTCGGTTGTCCAAGTCCGCGCTGGCGCGGGAAGTGGCCCGGCGCGTGTACCTGCAGCACGGCGTGCTCGGCTACTACCGCGGGTACCTCGCCTCGCTGGCCGCCTACGTGCCCAACTCTGCGCTCTGGTGGGCACTCTACACCGCCTACCAAGGTACTGTTCCACTACTTCAAGATGTGGTTAAAAAAAAAGGATTCTGGCAAAAAAATAACAAATTGGTACAAGCTTTTATTGCCGACTGTACTTTTCTGTATACCACCATCAACTACTCATTGAGACGATTCTAACGAGCCCAAACTCGATGGGGTTGCGTCGTTTAAATACGGAGTGTAACCGCGGCCTATCATTATAACTGAACGCAACTGTTACTCGACTTGTCTATACGCCGTGTGCGCCGTTCTTCCTCTCTCTGTCGCTCTCTCAGGCTCTCTCGCTCACGGGCGAACGGCAGCCATCATTCATTCGAGCGGTACGCATTCACGCCAGTGCATCAACTTGATTTTATCTCTGCGTAACTCATTACTTTAACATCTTGTTTGTGACTAAAACTCATTAAACGTATTACAAGGAAGAAAGCAAATCTATCATATCCTCCTACAGGAGTTCCAATGGCCACCTTCTGTCTCCATCATCGGATCAGCTCGATGGTACCATAATATTGAATTGTCAGCCAAACTATAGCTACACCCAAAATTTCAGCTCAATCGGTCACCGGGAAGTGGGTCAAATTTAACTTGCAAGATTTGATTACAGACAGACAGACAACGGGACAGGTGAAACTAAATAAAAGCTTATAAAAAAATATATATTTGGGACTAACGTCAGTAAACAATAAAAACCATATGATTGCAGACCAATCAACGTTATACGCTGCCAGATGTCATTCCATTTTCAGATTTTAACGTACACCGCTCACGATTACCTACGGTTTGGTGCGACTCAAAGGCCGACGCGCTCATAGCCTAGCGGCGCTTGCGAGTCGGAAACGAAAACGCAGGTTATGCAAAGATGTGAGCGGTCAGTCTTTGGATGGGTGACCGCCTGATGTTTGAGTGGTTAATATAAATGAGCGGTTCGGTGCTTTGGAAGGCACGCAGTTGATCCTAGCTGCTGTCTATGACAGTAGTCGTTAAGCCGAGTTAGAAGCCTTCGGGTGGCTTAAGAACTTCTAACAATCGAGTTGCCCACTCCCTTGACAAAGGCTGAACTGTTAAGAAAAACTGTTAAGGCAGGTTTAGACAGGATTAGTGACCGACTTCGAATTCGAGACAAGTCAGCGCTGACCCGAGAAAAACCTAATGTTAATTGATTTGAAGCGGTTGGAGTTCAGCGCTGACTTGTATATTCGCACTCGAATATTTTGAGGTCAGTCGATACTGACTTGCGCACTTACCCTGTCTAAACCTGCCTTTACTCGCGTCCACAGGAGCTACACATCACAAACCCGCACGTGTCCCCTGGGTAGTACTAAAGAGTGAAAAACTTTAATGGTCAAAATAATGTATGCTATACGATTAAATAAATCTCTTAGGGTTTATCATCAAATTGTCGACACTCGCTTCGTCGAATTTCACTTCAAAGTCAACGCTTCATGTATTTTCATTTCGTCGACAGCTCAGTTCGTGGAATGGTCACTACAAGTAATTTTAAATCGTGTATTTTACTTGTCGGATGATTCATTAAATAGATGAATTATGTCATGGAAAACGTTTTGTGATTTATTATTTCAAGTATTTTTAATTCACATACAAATTATTACAATTAAAATAGTTGGCATACACATCTATGGCAATTATTTTAACATAACCTATATCTTACCAAACCGCCAGCCTATTTCCGCTCTGAGGGGCACAAGTGAACCCTAACCTAACCTACTTATAATACAATTGTTACAGTTGTTTGTTTTTTTACTGCGGGGGGCTTCGCCCCCCCCCCCCCCCCCCGAGCTTCATTTATCTGGCTGCACTTGTCTAGTTAAACCCCTGTAATCAGTTGTTGTTTGTTTTTGTAATGTTGTAATAAAATTTCGAACAAATGAAATTCGTTGTATTGTTATTCTGCCATTTAAAATTTATACAAAATGAATCATTTCCCAAATAATATGCCCTGAACAGTTATTCCATGAAATGATACAAATTGGAATGATCTGGTCATGAAATACAATTACACCAAACAATAATTCGTGAACTAAATGTTACTTCATCGAGAACGATCAGAGAGTTGGTGCCCTGAAGCCATACATTACGTACTGATGTTGTTGCAGACGAGCTGATGAAGATATGCCCGTCGTGGGTGTCGCACCTGCTGATACAGTGCGTGGCGGGCACGCTGGGCGGGTTCACCACCACCATCCTCACCAACCCGCTCGACATCGTGCGGGCGAGACTGCAGGTATACTAGCTTTTAAAATTATGTACTTTTTTAAAAGCATTATGTGCATAGTACATTGCAATTATAATTAGTAGCAACGAACGCGCGACCCGCCCGGCGGCAGTCGACCGTGTCTTAAGGCGGGGTGCATTGGAAATTATCGCGTTCTTTGAAACGCTGTTCTGACTAGATTAAGAAACAATAAGGTCTGATTTGCAGATATATGATTCTTGACTATATTCAATTCAATGCAATACTTTTATTTCAGACCATGTCCATATTTGTTAGTAAAAAAAACATATGTATGATGGTTTATCTGATTTAATTGATACATGATTGCCTAAAATTTCCTCGATAGAAAAAAAATCCAAAGTTGGGTCTTCGTTTTCCTTTTTTTTACTTAGCCTACTCAAACAATACATTATTTTACGACGCAATATAAATAAAACTTCACTAAGTTACGTATTTATCGAAATTTGTCCAAAAAAGCCATTCTCGAAGAGTGTTTTGTTTGCGCGGAAGGCATAGGCGTGTCTCTGTCGACGGGGCGTGGTCGACTCGAATCAAGGTATCCCTTTAAAAGAGTTGAGCGGGCAATAGGGGAGTGGAAACCAAATAAAATAACCAACAATGTTGAACTTTTCGGAAAAAGGATTAAAAATATTGTCAAATGGAGAAAAAAGTGAAGCAGGGGATTAAATAATTACAATATAAGTGGCCAAAGTTTTAAGAGTAAAAGATGCAAAACGCACGCACCTTCATATGAAATGATTGTCATTCACTAGACGCTCGCAGACCGTGAAGTCACGATCTGCGAGCTTTTTTTATATCGAACATAATGGTACCATCGAGCTGATGTGATGATGAAGACAGAAGGTGGTCATGGGAATTCAGTACTTAACCCTTAACTGACGTAACCCCGTACTTGACTAAAACTAAACCGCTTGTACTAAAAATGAAATTTTTGACAGATACTTGTTATCCCCACAGGTAGAAGGCGTCGGCACGATGCGAAAAGTATTCAAAGACCTCTGGGCCGAGGAGGGGCTATGGGGGTTATATGCGAAAGGACTGTCGGCCCGGCTACTGCAGTCCGCCTGTTTCTCGTCCAGCATCATCCTCGGCTACGAGACCATCAAGCGGCTGGCGGTGGCCGACCAGTACAGATCGCACGTGCGATGGTAATACACAGTACAACACTACTACCGGCTTTTATTTTTCCTCCGTTATCCTGGTCACGGCACCAAAATGTAACGATACGAAAATCCAACTTGAAATAGTCTTCATTTCTGTACAGTTTGTTTTTAACGGCATTCAGTAGGCTAGTGCACACAAACTACTTCAACTTAACACATTCACTGCCAACGATTTCGTACTGAGCATGATCATAGTACTGATAAAGTGCGGAAACCCGTATGTTCACCTAGTGGGTTTCTGGCACTGAAAGTGTTACTGGAAGGACTATCGGCATCGTATTAAGGGGCTCCTAGCTCCCAATGATCTTCGACCTGTAACTGTCGGTTTTTTGGTGTTTTTTATGACTTATTGCATTAACAACAACAAGGTTTACCGAAATAGTATTTCATATTTACTTCAAAACCCACAGTTTTCGGGATATATGGCACCAAACTTTGGCAATTTCAAGCCAATAAACCAGTTTCTTGGACGTAACTTTTGTGAAAATGAGTTCAAAATAAAAATCTCTTGTCGGTTGATAGAGACGTCAATAAGGAACAGTTATATGTAGAATTCATATATACAAGTGTATAAACAACATACTAATATCGAAATAGAGCTTTTTTGGACTATGTTTGAATACCCCCTAAAAAAAAATTAATTATTTTCAAAAGAACTCTCGTGCATATGTAGATAAATGATTGAAGAATCGAAAAGTGTTAGTGCCATAAATATATTTATAGTTTTTACGGAGGAATATCAACTCAAAACTAACCTAGCCAAATAGCGCGCGGAACCCCTTAAAACGTGAAGATTGAGTAGTCAGTTATACTCAACATAGCCTCAGACCTCTGGCTATTATCTAGGATCCATGTCTATAGGGTGTTTTGTACGCTCTAGTCCGCTATTACTCGTCCAGTATCATCGTCGGCTACGAGACCATCAAGCTGGTATGGTAATACACCGTACAACGCTACTACTGACTTCTATTTCTAATTCATAATATCCTGGTCACAGCACCAAATGTAACGATACACGTTATTTCGTGACGTGGAAGAATGCAACAAACTAGTCTTAATTTATGACCAGTTCGTTTTAATTGACATTTTAAACGTAGGTGGCGTACAAGTAAACGCCCTGCTTGTTGGTAAGCACGCAATGTTGCCTATAGAATCTTGCTACTCCAGAAATATCACAACCCCTTGTCGAGCTTTCGTGGTTGATAGCTAGAGACTATATTCATTAATGGTGACAGTTGACAACTTCTTAAAATGGAGATATTTTTTTTGTAATAATAACGATCTTTTGCCGAGAGTGATAACCTAATGAATCGGTGACTCATAAGAAGTATAGCTCCAGATTTCAGTTTATGTTTATGTTTAGAACATGACCAGAATAGAAATTGTGTAAGCAGACTATTTTTAAGGCACTTGATTCAAAGGTGTTACAATGTTAACAAAACTAACCTTGCTTTAGTTCCGTAAACTGTACAGACAAAATACAGTATAACACATCGGAAGGCAAATATTCTGTTGTTCCAGTGTGGGTGAAAAAAGGGTAAGCGTCTTGTTTCTATAGCTAAAGTATTTTTCTTAAACATGCAATGAAATATGTTGCTACGGTAGCCTAGTGGTTCAGGCATGCGGCTGTCAAGCGACGGTCGTAGGTTCGAATCCCGGCTCGTACCAATGAGTTTTTCGGAACTTATGTACGGAATATTTACCGTTAGCTTTTCGGTGAAGGAAAACATCGTGAGGAAACCGGTCTAATCCCAATAAGGGCTAGTTTTCCCTCTGGGTTGGAAGGGCAGATAGCAGTCGCTTTTGTAAAACTAGTGCCTATGCCAAATATTGGGATTAGGTGTCAAAGCGGACCCCGGGCTCCTTTAGGGGCATTACCGGGAATAACGCTAGGAGGATGATGATGCAATGAAATATGTCGCTGAGGTTATAATCTATATCTACTTGGCTGGCAGTCCCTAGTTTCCTGTCCTCTGCAGTCATTACTATCCTGAATCACTTCATCATATCCGCTGAAAGACGTCCACTGCTGGACATACGCCTACCCCAAAAGAGTACCACAATGAATCACTTATTCACTAATCATATCCGGCTAGAAGGACCAGCACTGCCGTCTCTAAGTTGTATGTAAGTTGTCCTTATGTAAGTTAAAGCTCACTAGTTTTCGGGATATAAGTATGGCACCTAACTTTGCCAATTTCAGGGCAACTAACGTAACTTTTGTGAATATGAGTTTAAAATAAAAATCTCTCGTGGGTTGTTAAGAGACGTCAATAAGAAACAATTATAATTATAAATAAATAAATATTAGGGGACAATCTTACACAAATCGCGCTAGCCCCATAGTAAGCTCAATAAGGCTTGTGTTACGGGTACTAGACGACGATATATTTAATAGATATAAATACTTAAATATATAGAAAACATCCAAGACATTAATAAAACAGTAACAAGGATTATGTAGATAAATATCGAAAACAGAGCTTTTTTGGACCTTGTTTAAATAAATCAATTTAAAAAAAAAAAAAAAAAAAAAACTCTCGTGCACATTTAGATAAAGGATTATAGAACCGATAGGTGTTTGTGCCATAAATATATCTATAGTTTTGACGAAGGAATATCAACCCAAAACTAGTCAAAACTAGCCAAAAAGCGCGTGGAGCCCCTTAATAATCGACAATACAAGATTGTACAGTAGTAGTAGCAGCCAAAGTAGCCATATATAACGGAACACGTCCTTATTACTAGGAAGCATAAGGATGTTACGACACGATTCACTTGGCTGTTAGATGCTGACAGTAAAACAAAATAGTTATTTACAATGCACTTGCTCTGAAAGTGCGCCTTTACATGGGTCAACATGAACACGGGAAGCCCTCCATGCCTTGCATGCACTTGTATCATAAATAACTATTATGACACAAGTGCGGAAAGTTGGTAATTCCCAACGAGTGACGATCACCAAAAACACGACCGTCAGGGAGTGTTTTTGATCGACACGAGTTGGGAATTACCTATCCGCACGTGTATCATACCAAATTTTACAATGCATCATGCGAGGAAATTAAAAATTATGCATAAAAGGTGAAATTTTAATTGTCATAAAATCTCATTTTCGCACGCGTGTTGGAATATTGGCCCGAAATCCATTCCTGCACGGCCGCCGACCCCCGCGCGGCGCCGTGCCAGCATGGAGGGCTTTCTGTGTTCATGTTGACCCATGAAAAGGCGCACTTTCAGAGCAAGTGCATTGTAAAAATATTTTTTGTCATAAACTTACGACCTGTTTTCTTTCTCATGTCAAATCATAAAGGAGTAAACAATTAAACATTCATAATTATGGCTTACGACCGACATTTCCATGTTTAGCGGTGCATGAATCATGTCGACCGCGGAAGCGATAACGGATAGGACAGTCATGTTTCAACACCGCATGCTGCATTGCTCTTACGATGCATTTACATGCAAATTGCTTACTAACACTATATACTAAGTTCTACATGTTACTAACACAATGATCCAAGTTGGTCGTGATAAAGTTTTTTTTTAGTCCTTGGTTATACCTCCCACCGGAGTTTATTTAGCTGTGTACCTGGGGCAAAAAAAACTGGGCCTCTAAACTGTTTAAGTTTTATCAATATTTATATACTTATTTTATGCAAATAAATATATTTTATCATAAACAGTAATATAATTGGGTATCATCACGTCATCAGCTCTTTATCGTACACTGCAGGGCACAGCAAATCCACTTAGAGTTCAGGAATTTATACTTGGATTAATATGGTTTATTATTATTAAGCAATAAAACGAAGTAAGTAAATCAAATCAAAATGTTTATTAATTACACCTACCTACATATGTTAAATGATGCAAACTTTGTGTACAATGTAACAAACTTTCATAAATTGGCTTTCCGTTTGCGCAAAATTACCTCTTTCCGAGAATAAACTTGCATATAAACTAGAATAATTTGAGAATTTGTTTGTCACAGTGATACTTTGGGGAAACGAATATTCTGAAATCTACATAAGTTTCCGTCGTTAGCCTGTCGAGAAGACGTTTTGTATGGTCGTCGAACCACCTTGCCGACCACTTTAGCTTCGTTAGTGGTGAGGTTGATGAATGACGACCATGCCTACGAAGTAAGAGTTACTTACTTCTAATCATGGTGAGGTTATTTATTTGTGTGATGAGCGAGCGAAGCGAAAGAAGTTATATGGCTTCAGATTGGGCCGAAAATCGTTTGACGTATATCTGGATGTCTCGCTGTCCGGCTGTTGAAACTCTACATGTTCTCAACCGATTCTCGTAGAGTAAGGTTCGTTGATTAGATAGGGTTTTTTGTCTATTCACTACCTATTTCGAAATTCATATTTTTTTTAAAGATAGTTTCCCGTGTCCTACGGTACACTTTAGCTTTTTAAGTCAATCAAAGGGTGGCTTACTGCTAATATTATTCTAATTGAAGAATAACATAAACAGTTACATTATTATTGTCTCCTTAAAATTTAAATTTTAGATAAAAGTAGAAAGTAGAGGTTCTATTTCATATAACTTTACTTCCTTCTGCTTGATCAGTTGCATTGTGTGAATTGAATAAATAATAATTATTCAAGCATCCTTATTATGTTATCGCGTTATACTTACAGTGTTGCAACAAGCTGATTTTTTTTAATATCTCCGCCTTTTAGCCACAGAACAAGCTTTGCTTAGTTTGGGACTCTAGGTCGATTTGTGTAACAATGTCCGCACATATTTACTTATTTATAGATTGAAGTTTTTATTTCGTGTGCAACCTTAGTTGAACCGCATTTTGTAATCCTTACCGTGAAAGATTACCAAATATGATGAATTAATATGATTTCGACAAGTTATCAAATGTAACATATTTATTTAAATGTATACATGTCTATGCTCTAGTTCGACTGACCGTGTTAGCTATGTTGTGTTATAAGTAACGGGGTCAGCTGCTTAGCTACCGGGTCAAAATAAAAGCGTTGCCATATGAGTAGCTAGGTACTACGTAGGGTCAATGCGCCGGTTAGCAATCACTTAGGTACCTAATTTTAGTGTGCTGGTTTGCGACCACTCTGTGAGTTGAAATAAATAGACTTTTCCCGTTCCATACTTATTCCTATTATCTATCTATCTATCTATCTTCAATGGCTCACCGACCCAAAGTGGGTATTGGCCTATTATAGAAGTAAAATTCCCAAAACAATTAATTGCATACGGCTCACTGTTCTCTGGGATCTGTAGAAAATATTAAATTTAATTCGTTGACATCCGGGTGGTCGACAACCGACAACTGAACCTGATCGCGTAAGTAACCGAAGCTATACCACAGAATAATGAATATAGAATTAAGTAGTTTGTTTTTTTATTTATTTATTAAAAATGGGATTGTGTTTGACCTTTGTCTAACCTGATGGAAAGTTAATACAAGGCATAATATGGACCACGCTCACCCAGAAAATGGCAGTTCACTCTGGCCTTGAAGACATCGAGATTGTATGATTCCGGAAATACAGATGCTGGAAGAGAATTCCAAATTGTTTCTAATGAATATAATACTATGAATTTGATCTCCTTATTGCCCGTGCCTGATAAAAAAACCGTGGAGCTATATTCGTAACAAGTATACTGTACGAGTTGGGCCTATAGTCTACACATTGATTGAAAAGCACTTAATGATCGAAATAAAGTAAAACTAGTACAATATTTCCCTTTGAATCTTAGGTAAACGAAGAAACATAATTTGTCCGGTAACATTCTAATGTTAAAGTGGCCGACAATGGAATTTGGTAACTACTTACGCATGTAAACAAACCCCCATATTGAAAATTTCTTTCAATATGGCGGTTTGTTTACATAGTTAGCAAATTCCATTATTCCAGGTATAGGTAAACCTACTAACTGTAGAAAGTAAATTCCATCGAACCTTCGACCCTCCATCCGACATATAGGTTAAATGGACAACCGACCAACTTACAAAGACCTTCAGCTTCGGCTAACCGGCAAAGTGGAAGGGGCCAAGCATATTTGGTTTATTTATTAATAGTTTTACTGATACGGGAATGCTAAATATTATATCGGAAGGTGTCACGCGATGTTTCGGCCTTGGATTTAAGACTAGTTCTGCACTGGAGTTTGCTCGTTCCGATAGTTAATAGGTGCTTCAACGTTGAACACGAAGTTTTTGAAAAAAATAAAGTCCAATGAGGGCATTTCCGTCATACTTTTTGATGAGTTCACTTTGGCTGGTCATAACTAAGAGGATATTTACTTTTTAATAAACCTGGTCACTGTAATAGATTGGGCATTTATTTTGACTAAGTACCTATATAAATGTTTTCATATTAAAAAAGTTACAGAATAGGGGGGCAGGAGTCAGGAGAGGAATTTAATCGCGTATTATCAATTAATATTTTGTGCCAGATTTTACTTATTGTGTTTTTTTTTTCAATTACCTAATCCTAAAACCTAAAAACTGAACCTAAGAACTGTAGACACCGGATTGAGTCTGGGGTTATCGGGCTGTTATTCGGAACTCGCTACCTAATGGGCCGCACCTGACGTCAGACTACCAACGACGAATTGCGGCATCAAAATATATTTTGTGGGTAAACGGTGAGGTCAGGCTAAAACAAGTTACAGAATAGCCGGGCAGCAACGACATCACCAGTTCTAAGGAATTGGAAGCTACTTATATAATAAGTCACATGAAAAAATTAAATCGATACTTACTAATACTAAAAATGCGAAAGTGTGTCTGTCTGTCTCTCACCTCTTGACGCTTAAACCGCTGAACCGATTGAGATGACATTTGCATGGAGATAGGAGAAGGACATAGAGGATAGTTTTAACCTGGAAATCATTTCCTAAGGGAGTGAAATGGGGGGTGGAAGTTCGTATGGAGTTACGATATAAATGAGTTCCACGCGGACGGAGAGGGAGGCAAAAGCTAGAATTATATAGATACAGGGGCCTCCCATGGTCCGATCTTCAGGTTCCCACCGAACGGGACGGGCCGGATCACGCGGCGCCGGACGGAGCCGGTCAGATACGACGGCAGCCGCGAGGTGCCCACCGGCCGCAGATCCATTCAATATGAAATGTAATCTGTATTAAAGCTTCAAATTCCATTGGCATCTTGTAAAATGCACTCAGGCGAGCACCGGCCCGGCACGGTCAATAAGACAATTTATTCTGGTTGACGTAACTGGTGACCGAAGAGCTGGCGGCTTTCTCTCACAACGCTTCAGCATTGCAATTCAGCGAGGAAATGCCGCCAGCATTTTCGGTACACTGTACAATGCCTAGAGGGCCTTTTTTTTATTTTATTTATTTTATTTTATTTTGATGGGAAACATACAGCACCTAATAATACAAAAATAATAATATCATAAAGTTGACTCACAGGCCAAAACAGTTTCCACTTATGAGTAATACAGTTCTTTTGCTCTGAAAGTGATCGAACAAGAAAAAAAAAATACAGGATAACAATTTAAATATTACAATAGCAATTGAATTTGGAATAGATTGATCAAAACTAAATTAATTCTAACAATAGTCTAACATGCTTATGTTTAAGTTTGAGAAGATATATTTGTAAAAGTATGATGACTGTAACAACTACAAAAAAAAACATGCCATTCGATTGAACAAATGCCTATTCAATATGAAATTTAAATTTAACATTAAGAGTCCGTATATAGCCTTTTGCTGAATTCGCTAAACTTTTCGAGGTCATATCTCATTAAATATTCGTTTTCCTAAAGATTTTATTGTGTAATATGAAAGAGCATTTCAATTCAAGTTTAATAAGCGGAAGAATTGTTTACATTTAGCCCTCAATTTACCATATTTTGGCTCAGTCCAACCGCTGTTTTCTCAATTTTCGCTCGGAGACGTGTAAAACGATGTGGATTTGAAGAACTATTTGATTTCTAACCGACATGAAACAAATATATCCATATTAGAATGATAGTCTTCTTAGGAATAAGCGGAAAACATTTTATAAGTTACATATTAAATTGTTGAGTAAAACCGTATTTCCATCCAACAACTTTTGAGTAAAAACACGCGAAGAATCGCCAGTATTTTTGGCCATTTAGCTCATTATTTCAAAAATATGAAGCCATAACAAGAAACTCTAGTTTAAGCGCTATTCGTACAAACACAAATATATTTATGTGTAGAAGTAAATTTAAGCATAAAAAATATTTGAAATCACACTAAAGTTCGTAATAAAACACCGTGCACGGCGCTCGATTCGGCAGTACCGGCTTAGCCGTTGTCCGGGTTGGACCTGTACGTCGTGTAATTGTGGCTATTCACGAAGGCTACCCCTCGACTAAAATATTATTTTGATCTCCGGCTAGACATAGTTGTTACCAACGTCGGGGTCAAACTATACTAGTGAGACATTCGTGAGGCTAATCGAGACAACTTACGAATTGTATAGCTCCAATGTCAAATATTTTACGAGTGATCGTGATACTTGATGAATTTTTATAAACTTTTATTTAGTTCACCTATCCGTTGTCTGTAATTAAATCTTGCAAGTTAAATTTGATCCACTTCCCGGTTTCCGATTGAGCTGAAATTTTGCATGCATGTATAAATTGGATGACAATGTAATATTATTATGACATAAAGCTGATCTGATGATGAAGCTGGAAGGTGGTTATAGGAACTCCGTAGTTAAACGACGCAACCCTATCAAGTTTGGGCTCGTTTAATTTGTCTTGACGAGTACTTTGGTATTATATGGTAACCAGGGTCCGATGATGGACCTGGAAGGTAGCCATGGGAACTCCGTAATTAAACGACGCAACCCCATCGAGTTTAGGCTTGATTAATTCGTCTTGACGGGTACTTTGGTCACCAGGGTCTGACGATGGAGCTGGAAGGTGGTCATAGGAACTCCGTAATTAAACGACGCAACCCCATCAAGTTTGGGGTCGTGTAATTCGTCTTGACGAGTACTTTGGTTCTATATGGTAACCAGGGTCTGATAATGGAGCTGAAAGGTAGCCATGGAACTCCGTAATTAAAAGACGCAGCCCCATCGACTTTGGGCTCGTTTGACATATCAATATGATATGGCGTGAATATGCAACTCCAACAAATATAGGAAAAATTAAAAATCTAAAAAGTTAAAAATTTAATAAAAGGAGAAAAGCTTGTTATAAAACAAGCTTTTATTATTTGTTAATTAGTTATTCTTATTAGTTACATCAGTCCACTTTGTGGGGGGTCCAAGGTCCAACGGCCATCACTTTTTCATTTGTAACATTCACAAGTACTTACAAACCACCGCCATAATATGCAGGGTTGACAAAAATAACAATATGAATAGTGCAAGTATTAATATCGGTCGCGCATTCGCTCCAACGGTGCGCTATACAGCTACAGTAAGCTTGTGTGCGTGCTAGTAGTATTTACACACACACTACGCACTACGCGTCTCAAAATACCGAATCCTGAGCGAGCGCTTTTTTCAATAGCACTGTTAAAGGCTATAGCTAAAATCGGCTTTTTTCACAAAAAAAATTAAGCTATTTCTGCTTCTTCTTCTGCAGCTTTGGTAGTAATTTGTACAATATCATTCCACCACTTGTATAGAACTCGCGCTTTTAAAGTGTATTATCGTTTTGCGTCTTGTAAGTCATTTATGACCTACGTATAGTGATAATATTTGCTGAAGTTGTTTCATCTTTCACTTTAGTTGTGGACGTACGGTGCAACATGTTTTATCTCCATATCTTTTTATCGCCCATCTTTTCCTTGGTCAGATTCTTACTATTCATGTCGCTAATGTAGTATACTATAAAACAATATTGATAAATTGATTGGTTTTATTATTTTAGATTCAAGTATGGCGCCTAGGAAGACAAACCGTTCATTTGGTAAAGTAAAGAGAGAGAAAATATTTAGTTGTCCTAAAGATTTAAACCAGACTATAACGAAATCAGCACAACGCTGGAATCTGGAAAGGTTAACGAATTATTAATATTTATCAGGTGATTAAGCTCATACGTTAGGTCAATCAACTGTAATCAAAAATAAACTGTACCTACATTTCTAAATTACCTAGTATTTTATTTCAACACATACACTAATGTTATACTATAATTCAGGTAAAAACTATTCACCTAGAATTGAATAACCTGGAAACTGAAAACTCTAACAGTAGTTAATTATCGACCTAGTGAGCGGAAGCGAATAAGGTCGCCGTTTCAGCTTGGACAAAAATGCTTTCGTATGTCTGTCCGGATTTCCGGCTGTTCTCCTCTAGAGGTCGCATTTCTCAACCGACGTGAAAGGGCTTCGTTCAAAATTGTCTAGCTATCGCGGTTCTTGAGATACAGCCTGGTGACAGACACACGGACAGCGAACGGGTCCCGGTTTTTACCCATTGGGTACGGAACCCTAAACAAAGGCACCAGTTGGCCATACGTTTCCAGCAAAGCCAAAGTTACTAAGTTTTAAGATGAATAAAGATAAATAAATATTGGGGACAATCTTACTCAAATCGACCTAGTCCCAAACTAAGGGAAGCTTGTACTGTGGGTACTAAACGACGATATACATACTTATATAGATAGGTAAATAAATACTTAAATACATAGAAAACCAATATCCATGACTCAGGAAGAAGTAAATGCCCATACCGGGATTCGAACAGAGCCTCCAGCTTCGTAGGCAGGGTCACTACCAACTAGGCTAAAGCAGTCGTCAAACAAGTAAGTACTTGAATGAATTTTGAATTTCTAGTAATTACATAAATACATTATAATTAACGATACAGTTCTAAGTAGGTTCCCTCTGTTTTGGCATATTTTTGAAGTGAAAACTTCTTTAGCGGCGCTGAGCACTTTTTGGGATGGGGAAAAATTGATAAACTCGTGACAGTCGTGACAGATTTTTGTGATGTCACGTGACCGTAGAATTGGGAGAGATTCGGGACGAGGCATGGGGGCGGGAGGGAAAACGGGGGATTGACTAGGGGCACATAGTTCTAGTTTGTACTTTATTGTTAACAGTATAAGGTCGTAACACATTTTCCGTAAATGCAAATTCCATTTTGTTTAAAAAAGAAAACTCTTATATTTTTTGTTAGCCGATTCGACTTCATTCAAAACTGAACACTATTCGTAAGAGTATAAAGCCGTTAAACACTTTTTGCAATTGCATTGTCTGCAAATAAATATGTAATTTTGTCCACGCGTCCTTTACCGTTTTGCCATTGAATAAATTCGAATAGTTCGAATTTGGACGTTATTCCTAAAGAGATAGGGCTTTGAAAAATATTTAGCAATGGCAAAACAAATTGGTATTTTATTTCATCGTCTCCTTCATCAATTTTGCTGAGTTAAGTTGAACTATAGCGTACTACTAATAAGGCTGTTATTAGATATATTGGCACGCAGGGGGAGGGAGGGGGGAGGAAGGGTTTTTTTTTGCAAAATTATAATTATTCAAGTTTTCACTTCTGCCGGCACTCCCGGAGTGCAACCCGGTCTTTTTTTTAGTAGGAATTCAATTTCGCATAATCTATGTAGCCATAATTGACTTTTCGCATAATAAACTGTTTTGACAGAATTGAGATTCGCATAGTTCGATTACGCTGAATTTCAATAGCCCGAATATTATTTGTGCATAATTTTGATACTCCGTATCATGTTCACACAGAAAATACATGAGTTTTTTTTTTGTTGATTGCCTGATATTTTATTTCAACACAACACGTATAACAAATATACAACACATGTGTTGTATATGTATTTATATATACAACATTTATATATTTATATGAATATAAATATTAAGTAACGAAAAACTCAGATAAAACGGTTAAAGTATCAAAACTTTTCTACGCCGACCTAGCACTCGCTCGACCCCCACCACGACACCTGCGCTGGCGCGCTCGGGAGACGGGTAATATACCTACAATCGAACTTTTGCCGGGCCGCCACGGACTCTTATACATTTAACGCATTAATAATTATATTAATTTTAGGGTTCCGTACTTATAGTCAACATGGAACCCTTATAGTTTCGCCATGTCCTTTCGTCTTCGGTTTTGCTCAGTATAACCCTTACAACGCCATGCCCTTACAACTTACACGCAAACAAAACAGAGAGACGTTTACCTACTCGTACAATCTTGTATATAGTTCCATTACATACAAGACCTCTGCTAAAATGTGACTAAAATTCAACCAATATATTCTTATAGCGAAATGCTCGTAAAAATTACGCCTACGGTAATGAGGGCTTATCTGAGTAGTATTGCAATCTTGACATTGAATTGAACGCGTGTTTTCAGTGATTACCCACTAGTGCACGTGGTTTCCTCATTATACTTGACGACCGCTTTAGTCTAGTTTGTACTGTTTGTAGTGATGCTGGGTTCGAATTCCGGTAAGGGCCATTCCATGCATTTATTTGTGTGATGAGCACGAATATTTGTTCCTGAGCTTCCTGAGTCATGGATGTTTTCTATGTATTTAAGTATGTATTCATCTATACATATAAGTATGTTTATCGTCGTCTAGCACCCATTATATAAGCTTTGCTTAGTTTGGGGCTAGGTCGATTTGTGTAAGATTGACCGTAAATATTTATTTGTTATAAATATATTTGCTGTGCTGTTGTCCACTGGGATCCCCTAGCCTGATCCCCCAGCGGAAAAAAACGGTAAGGTAGTCGAACTGCGACCGTACAGCGCGCGAGCCGAGCGACCGTGACGCGGTAGTCTTTATTTTATTTTTTATCTACAAACCCCTCAGGTCAGGTATGTTTTGTTGGGGCGGAGGCGGACTGCGGTATAACCCATACTGATGAAAGAATTGTTGAAATAGGATGATCCCGAGATTACCCTTTACATAACACATAAACTAACGAACTTAACTCTTCATAATATTAGTAAATATTGGTAGGTAACTCCCCCCTTACCTTACCGATAGTGAATTGCGTAACTTTTATCGCTCCGGTATGCTGATAATCATCTAATCAGCATAAATCTTACTAATTACTTAATTAGGTACGGTACATTGTTCATACCTAAGCCGCCAGAAAGGGCAATTATCGTGAATTAAGCGGCAATTACACTGCGTCGTTCACCTAATGCGGTCGCCGAATTCATTTTAAACTACTTAGGCCAATAAACGTCATCTTTACATTAGTCTGTCCGCCTGCTACTAAGCGTTGGCAGCTGTCGGCTGCGGCCGACTAACGTGTTCTTTACACTTTTGCGGTCGCCGCATGCAGCATGCGATTAACGACGAAGTGTAATTGCCGCTTCATAAGGGTTAGTTTCCACCAGAACTGTGCGATGTAGCACACCAATAGCATTGCTAGGCTTCTCGCGCATCGCCGCCATTGGTTGATTTTTCCTCGCTTCTTCTCACAAGCCCAGACCCCGTTTCATGGGCGGCCTTATCACACGATAAGTGACAGGATAGAGCGTCCGCCACTGGCTGTCACCGTTCGATGAGACGACGCTCCTGTCTCGTCAATTTATCACGTGATAAGGCCGACCGTGATACGGGGTCTGGGTGGTGGATAGGTACTGGATACTCACTCTGGAGTCAGTGGGCCCAATTACAATGGACGGGTTTTGGGTTGGGTTAACTTTTTGACGACTGGTTTGGCCTTTTGGGTAGCCTGTGCCTACGAAGCTGAAAGGTCCTGGGTTCGAATCCAAGTAAGGGCAAACAGTTGTGAGATGAGCATGAATATTTGTTTCTGAGTCTTGGACGAACTTAAGTATTTTATTTAAATATATTACCCAAAATGGTTTTAGTACCCAAACAAGCCTTATTGAGCTCACTAGGTCGATTTGTGTAAAACTGTCCCCTAATATTTAATTTTTTAATTCGATTTTTTTTGAAGCTCAAGACTTTGAGTATTTGATACTCAACTTGAGTGAAAAAGGGTCTCGGACAACGAAGTGTTCCTATTAAAGTTCCTAGTTTCCTTTGAGATTTAAGTGCCTACTTTAAAAACGAGAGAATCCTTTCAGTCCAATTGATCTAAGTGGTCGCTAACTGGCACACTAAATTATGTGCACAATAAACCGGCGCAGTGAGTCAATGACCCTCCCTCATCAATACCTACTTATCCTCTTACCGTTTTCCCGGTTGTATCCAAGGGGAGCCCTGAATCTGCTTTACCATTTAATACCAAGATAGTTATGCGTGGGCAGTTTCACGAAAGCGCCTGCCATCAACCCTTACCAACCTAGACCTTGTTGAGATGAGACTGGTTTTTTCACCATGTTTTGCTTCAGCGAAAATCTAGGTGTCTACTGCTGAGGTTACGATGGTGGTAATCAAGCGTACCGCACACCTGTGTAAATCGACGTACATCGACGGTAGCAAACAAGCGTACATCCTGCCTGATGGTAAGCAGACACCGTAGTCCACGGGCATAGCCAGGAGGGGTGGGGCGTCCGGTTCACCCACCTCTGAATATTAGTGTCATTTTATGCACTAATTTATTTTGAACCACCCCAGATATTAAAGCTTGGCTACGCCCGTGCCCTAGCACATGCACGTTCGCGACTCTAAAAGAATCAGAAGCGCGTTGCCGAGCCTTTATTGATTTGAGGATTCATTGGGTTGACAGGTAGAGACGTACGCAGGTCCATCCCTCTCAACTGTCTCAACACAAACTGGCGACCAAGGAACGTGCAACAAGCGCACGGCCCGCCTGATGGTAAGCGGACACCACAGCCTATAGACGCATGCATATGGCCCTTGATATGTTTGAGGATTCGCCGTGTTGACAGCTGAAGGAACAAGTTCCCTCGCTCTCAACACAACGCATCCTCGAGAGCTCTGGCGACCTTGCTCACCTCCAGGAACACAACACAACTACAGAGCAAGTAGGCGGAGGTACTTCCCCAGTTGGGCTGCTACACAGTTCGAGCGGGATGACATTTCGCTGTGTCCTTCCTCACCTCAAATCTAGTGTGTTGGTCTACGACCACTCAATGATTGGGAGAAGTAGGGGATTTTTTTTCGTTCCTATTATTTCACAAAGGAGCCCAGGGTCCACTTTGACACCTAATCCCAAGATTTGGCATATGCACTAGTTTTACGAAAGCAACTGCCATCTGACCATCCAACCCAAAGTTTGGGTTCCTATTATGTAACTAGAATAAATATTGCATATGGCATGGCATTGCATACGGCTCACTGTCGTGTCGTTCAAACCTTGACTTTCGGGTGGTCGCTAATTGAAGCTGGTTACGTAATCGGCGCAATGACCCTACCTTAGATATTAGATTGAATTACTCGCGGCCAATAAAGCCACGTCAGGTTAAAAAACTGGCCAAGTGCGAGTCGGACTCGCGCACGAAGGGTTCAGTACGATAATGTATAAAAACCGGAAAAAAAATCACGTTGTATGGGAGCCCCCTTAAATATTTATTTTATTGTTTTTTAGTATATGTTTTTATAGCGACAACAGAAATATGTCAACTGTCTAGTTATCACGGTTCATGAGATACAGCCTGGTGACAGACGGACGGACACCGGAGCCTTAGTAATAGGGTCCCGTTTTTACCCTTTCGGGTACGGAACCCTAAAAATAGTAGATTGTGTCTCAAGGGAGCAAAATGATATATTTTTGGAGAGAGCGGTACGTACTCGTATATTACAACTCTGATCCCTCATTTAAGGACAATTAAGTACTCTTTTGACATCCGGGATGCTTTAATTTGTGGCTGTCTGCCCTTTGGCAAAGGCCTCCCCTAGAATTGTCCATAATTTTTTGTCTACGGCTTTTCTCCTCCATAATGGTCCAGCCATTTCTCTAATTTCATCCTCCCATATTTTTCTTTGCCTCCCCTTTCTCCGTTTCCCGTCACGCGGGTAGATGATCCTCATGATCAGTGATGTCCTTGGACCATTTCGCTTTTCGGCTACGAATTGTGTGCCCAATCCATTTCCATTTCAGTTTCTTTACTGTGTAGGTATGTGATATCAGTTACACCTGTCATTTTTCTGATATGTGTTAGTTTCACTTTATCCTTCAATTTGATGTTTAGCATACTTCTCTCCATTCTATTTTGGCACACTTTCATAGCTTTCCTTTGTTTTTCTGTTAAGGCCCACACCAAAAATTAGAATAAGTGATATGTAAAAGTCAGTAATAAAAGCTCTATTTATTTTATTTAAGTACTCTTTTCCAAGTAGCAGGGCTGTATGGGCACCTCACCTTACCCGTCACGCTAACTAAACTAGGCTTCTGAGTGCGCTGAGATATAAAGGCTCGGTCAAACACAGGGCGCGACGCAGCGCCGCGGTCGCGCGGCGCGACGGCGGCGGCATTAACCCATTCACCGCCACGGCCCTCCAGCTTGAACGTACTCGACACGCCACCATACATTCATAAACTGCCCGGCCGCAATCACAACACGTAGACGTCATATGGCGCCGCTGACGTGCAAAAGATTTTGCCGCCCGCGTTGGATAGTTTCATGCATCATTTTGTTTTAACCAGTGTGTAAGATAATAATCTTTTAAAACATATTTAAGTATTAAAATGTATAAATTAAGAGAACATCCATTTACTGTCTGGGCAAACCAAATGAAGCCAACACAGACATTGAATTTGCTTATTTAACTGAGATTATAGGAACAAAGGAAATAAAAAGCTACTAATAATTCATAAATATTTATTGTTTATAATAAACTATCATCAACTAATTAATTATAACATTATTTTGCTTGTGATACTCTACGAAACATGCCCCTTGACATAACCCCGGTTGTCGTGGACATTTCGGACAAAAGTCGCCCGTCTCTACACGTTTGTTATGTTTCCTCCAACAGACCACGCATTTTTTTCGTTTTAATCTGTTTGTTTCTAGGTGTCTTGGCAATTTGAATGATACGTGATAGTCTGATGGAGGACGCGGGAGACAATTGGCAATTTCCCGACTTGAAACCAATGCCCGAATAATATGTTTTCTGAAATCACACAAGGGCATTGGTTTCTCTCCAAATCTATTATATAGAGAGTGCGCGTTACATAGCATTGTACTAAATACATGCACTCCCAATTTCAAATACCACCTAAGGGTTTTATGTTCTGGGTTATAGTACGCCATCATTTGGTCGTGCTTATCTACGCCTCCCATATGTTTGTTGTAGTTAAGCACGACTCCAGGCTTGGCTTTTACATTATTATTGGCGGAAAGGTAATCCTGCCATTCACTATTGTGTTCCGTTGAAATCATTAGCACCTCTCTCCGGTCATTCCATTTCATTATACATACTCCTTTGTCATTATACATCGAGATTTTTTCATTTTTTGCTAACTTTTTTTTTAATATTTCTGGCGGATTACCTTTCCTATTGGAACGTAGGGTTCCAGTGACATGGGTATTAGAATCTACTAAATAATTTGCCAAGTCGACGGAGTTATAAAAATTATCCATATACACTGAATGCCCTACGCCCAATTTCCCTTCTAATAAATCTTTCACAATCTTCGTTACATGATTTTTACCTCCTAATCGGGTGTCGCATTTTCCCCCATACACAATCATTTTTATAACATAACCAAATTGATCTGTAAGTAAGTATAATTTTACGCCATATTTGTTAGCCTTTCCTTTCATAAATTGGCGGAAAGATAATCTACCACGCCACAATACAAGGGATTCATCTATACAGAGTACCTTGGCCGGGTAGTAAATATTGTCCATTATTTTATTAAACAAATTTACAAGACCTGAAATCTTATTTAATCGATTGTCTCCTGTAGTTTCATCATAAAAATTTATGCACCTTAAAATTAACATAAATCTGTTTCTTGACATATGACTACTGAAAAACTTAAAGTCAAACAATTCGTCGGTACTCCAGTAGTCCTCGTATTTATTGCATTTAATTGTTCCCATATGGAATAACAGACCTAAAAATACCCTGAATTCCGAAATGGTTACATCCTTCCATTTCGTAATTCTTGCGTATGCATTATTGTTCGCTTCTATTAATCGTATGGCATATCTATTTATGTTGTTGACTAAAAAAACTAGAAAAGTGCTAGTAAACAACATATCGAAATATTCTTGAGGTTTTTCCTTCCTAGTACCTCTTAATCCAGATGTCTCAATAAATTCCGAAACACTAGACGTTTTTCGTGTAAAGCTCCAATTTGCACTAACACCACTTTCATTCCTGTTTTCATTTGGCGGGGAAGAATATTCTTCTTCTTCCGAATCTGACGAAGAAGAACAGTGACCAGGTTGGATGTCAAACTCATCAGGAGAGCCCTCCAAAAGACTGATCAGTTGAACTTCTGTCATCGTATTTTCACCTTCTATGAAAATAATCGTCCATAATTAATTATATGTCGATAATTAATTACAAGTGACTATTGTTAACTTTCTCATGGGTTTATAATCTGATTTTATGACAAGCTGTTTTATATTTACCGTTTTGTCACGAATAAATGCTTTCTATTCTATATTTAAAAAAACAAGTATGAGATACAACATTTAATATACAACGTGTCCCAAAACTCAACGATAAGCCGGCACCAGAGGATGGAGCTGCTTATGATTAGTCGAGAAAAAATAAGGAAAAAAATATATCTCAAAAAAAAATATATATATATATCTTTTGAAAATAATTGCCATAGTGGTGTCAATACTATTTTTTTACACCATGATGATTGAAAGTGGACTGTAAGAAAAAATCTTTCAAAATTGTAGGGACAAAATGAATTTTGATTATTTTTTTGTAAAAACTACATGTATTATGGTATTTTTAAGAACTGTGTTAGATAACAGGGCTACTTAAGTTTCCAAAAACAAAACAAAAACAGTAATATTTGAGTATGTTTTTTTTTCGATGAATTTCATTTTTTTTCTGTAATTTCTAAAATAATTGAGATATATTTTTTTCCTTATTTTTTCTCGACTAATGATAAGCAGCTCCATCCTCTGATGCCGGCTTATCGTTGAGTTTTGGGACACGTTGTATGTATACAAATTTACTATATTTAATTTAAGACTTACCGGTATATGCTGAAGCCGTCTCCAACCCCATTGAGGTAAGATCGTGATCCATGTTTTCAACAGCCAGGTCAGTCGTGAGATGCTGGTTCGGAGCACTAATAGTCACAGCCGGATCGTTCGTGTTAGGCAGGTTCGGAGTAAGGGTATGGATAGCCGGGTCAGTCATATTAAACGGGTTCGAAATACCAATATCCATAGTCGGGTTCATTGTACAAAGTAAAGCACACGCACAACACAGAGACACAACCGAGATCTGGTTTAGTCAACAGGCAAGCCAAGACTGAAGACTATTTTATTTTATACTATTGGCATAATGTAATAATAACTTCAAAGTGCTATAGCGGAACTTTCCCTACTCAGAACCAAGGGATTATCGGTCTATTGTCACTGAAGAATCGTTATCAGTAAGTTGCGGTCAGCTTTGTTATCGTTGCAGCTGCAAATTACACGACAAGTCTTAAGACTAAATTCACATTGTTTATAGGACTCGCCCTACACACAAACAAAGGATTATCGGTCAGGTGTCGCCGAAGAATCAGTGAGTCATTATGCAGCGGTCACATCAAAGCTTATAGGGAGAAGTTAAATTCTGTTATCGTAGCAGCTGCAGTTGACATGATAAGTCTTAAGACGAAATTCTCATTGTTTATGGGTGCTATTGTTTTTACAAACAAATAATTCGTTGCAAAATATTATTCTAGTTTTTTTTTATTTGCAACTGTATTGTTATCGCTACCTACTACTAAAGTTTGTTATCTTGGTTGCTGCTAAAATAGAACAATGCCGTCCATTACCATTTAGTGCAGCAAAATGTGATAACTCAAATTAGATATAAAGAAATATGGACTTAGTTCACTTGACTTAAGGTTTGAAATTGATAAACACAAACGCAGTGCCGAATATTTACCTGCCTCCGCAAGCCATTTCACAACACAGTGTTGTGATGTTTAAAAGTATTGAGAATTAAGTTTATTTTACATTTATTTGATACTATTACGTGATTTGCATTAACGCTAAAGGCTGGAAATAACAATGGAATATAAAAACGTAAGCAGACACGTTTAGTCACGACCTATACTTTTAGGGCCATAAAAGTAGACTTTCTAAATTTAACTTTATAAAACGAAATATAACCGATGATAGACATAGCCTTTGAGAGCAGAATCTGATAAAAAAAATATCATAATATCTATTTCACAAATAGTTGCGAACAAAAACATTTTAACGTCACAGTGACGTGATCGGTGTCTAGCGGGTGTTCCGCAATCACGTCAACGTGTTGTGATTGGCGCTGAATGGGTTAAATACATGCTAACAGGTTAGCGACGTCAAACAGACTGCGTCCCGCCGGCATCGCGCCCCGCTTCTGTTGCGCCCCGCGCCGCTCTGCCCCTTGCGTCCACTCGGCGCGAGTGCAGCGCAGCGCGGCGCGGACGCGCGGGCACGTTGCGCCGCGCTGGGTCACATCAAGGAATGAGCGACCCTCCGCACGCGCATGCTGTATCCGGGCGCGAGTCACGCCCGCATCGCGCCGCGTTCGCGCGCGCGATGAGGGCGTGTTGAGAGCGCGAGGCCGGCGCGATCCACGCGCGCCCTGTTTGACCAGTCATCGCACCGGCATCACGCGGCGCGGACGTCGCGCTGCGTCGCGCCCTGTGTTTGACCGAGCCTTAAGACTTATAAGTTTATAACGAAGTGAGTTATAAGAAGAATCGCAGCGACAGGATAAATTTGTGGATGACCGTTGAGGTGTGGTTAAAAGTTACAGATTAGGGCAGCACGGCTATGACAAGCCGTGTCGCGGCTAAATAGACTATCCGTCCCTTTTTAAATAGACCGATTAGAAAGCGACGGACAGTCTATGTAGCCGCGAGACATCCTGTGATAGCTATGCAGCACGTCTATAGTGAGACGGCCGCGACATACTCTCGATTTTTCTCGCACTATCCGTCTCTTTTATTAGAACACTTAGAACAAGAGGTATAGTGCGAGAAAAATCAAGAGTATGTCGCGGCTGTCTCTTGAATCTCATGAGAGACGTGCAGGTGTTAAAGAGGTTTACGAGGCCGATAACTCCCGGAAATAAAAATCTATGAATGTAAATACTTTATTACAATTTCTTTCCTCTGCGAAAACACATCGGCTCTAGTCATGTTCATTATAATTATAGAATGTAGGTATAAATAAGAGATCCAGCTACCGACAATTATAAGTCATAAACGGCCTCAGCTCACTATTTAATTAATTATATCGTATCACAAACATACATATAACTATCCCTTCCTTTCTGTAGTTATAGACGAAACGAGCGAAAGGAACGAATATATTCACACTTTCTTCGGTTTTAAAGGCTCCTCTACACAATGGGCCAATCGGAGAGGACGCAACTATACGTTAGTTTAGTTAGGGGGGGAAAGACATACTCCCATCGTATTTCAACCCATAACTGCGTCCCTGTCCCGCGCCGTGGTGGCCCATTGTGTGGAGGAGCCTTAACACTGAGTTTACACTACGAAGTTCAAATAACTCCATCTCGTTCGCACTTGCATAATTCGATAGCGATGGGGATATTTGAACTTCATGGGACCTTTGCGTAAGATTGAAAGTTGTAACGACAATATCAAATAGAAAGGAATTTTATTCCACAAACAACAGACATTTGTTAGTCTTGTTACACATATATCCCAACGCAGATATAATATTGAAATACAATCATTGTTCTATAAACTCTTAAGTAAAGTAATGGCCATAAAAGTAAAAAAATTGGCGCGAAAATCTATGCTAAAGATCACACAAGCGGAAAACAAATGAAGCCCTCTACAGTACAAACTAAGACAGCATCATATTTGTAGAACCATACATTTCTATTATAATATAATTGTTTCTTTGTTTTACAAACACAAATAACTACTTGATTAAAAACTACAAACACTTTTCCGAAAATCACTTCTCGGAAAGCGCGCCAAAACATGGCACTCGTCATTTGTTTTTCTATACATCGAACGCACAAAGTCTGAGTCACTCAACCAGAACGCTGCTTGTTGATTGTGAGAGAGGAAATATGTAGAAAATCATAATCGTTTCTATGGCGTCGATAGTACTCAGGGTTCATCTAGTAGGTAGCTCGCGAACTCGCGACTGACAATAAGTACTTTTTAAATGCAATTTCCATTTAGGGAGAAAAGGTTTTCCGCCAACTAAATCTTAACAAATCAGTTTGATCTTGATGTCGATCGCTTCAGCATAATAATACCTAGGTTTATAAAAAAGAAAAAAAAATTGATGGCTATAAATTTTAATTTATTGCAAATTTTGAAAAAAGTTAAACCTATAAATCTAGTCTTTCATTGTGTCAATAACCTACTAAAAAAATATTGAGATTGGAAAATATTTAGAAAAGGAAAACCGTTTTCTCCGTTTGTATGGATGAGTATGTAGTATTCCAAATCCCTCTTAAAATTCGTAAAAACACCTACTTGCAGAATAACTGGGGAGAATCCATTTGTTTTTAAGAAAAACATTAGAAGCTATCCCTCTATCATAGCAAATTATCAGAAACATCGAAGTTATACTAATATTTGAGTTGAGCATACAAACATTTAAACTCTTGGATATTTAGAACACAGTGTAATACTTTCATTTTATTTTTATATCTATGTACATCTAAGAAGATAACAAAGTCAGGATACATACTATATACTATTTCTTGTGTATATTCTAGTTCTGATCACATTTATGACTTTGATAGGTTTTTAAAATCCTTGTAAGGCCCAGTGTGATAAAAATGGGATCATATATCCATTTTGTAATTTCATTTCCCAAAAAAGGGTTCTCAATTAGTAAAAATGTTACGAGTGAAATGATTTCTTCCAAAAGGACTTGTCGGAGCCCCACAAAGAAAATTGAAGCATGTGGATAGTAGTGAATACCACCAAATCATCCATGATACATTTCCGGGTTGATCAACTTTTTCTTATAGGTATTCTGTCCTAAAAAGCCAGTTACAATAGTGACAGTTTCTTAGAAAGATCCTTATATAAGTCTGCATGGAGATATAACCATGGAAAACAAGAAAAAACGAAAATTGATCAACCCATTTACATTTTATCAAAGCCTCTATGCTGCTATTATACTCAAATTATAAGCATAATCATGTAAAAAACCAGTGCAAATTGGGCGACATGAAATAAATCCGAATAAACTGGTCATCTTGCTTGTGCTTTAGCAGTCATGGTCAAGGCCTGACCCACTTGAACCCTGTCTCCGGAAGCAAAATCAAATTTGAATTCCTTCGGAGCTTCAAACAGCAGTATGATTGTGCTTCCCATGTTGAACTGACCAAATAACTCTCCTTTCTTTATAGGCAGATCTCCTAAGTCTGCTTCGTCTATTCGGTTTCGTTTTCCTTTAGTGTTTGTTCGTAACTCTGGATCCGCATAGATTTCAATAGATCCAACATTAGTGGCCCCTACAGCAGTCATACTAAAGAACCCATGTTGCCATTTGCCAACATACACTGCACGTTCATTCATAGTGAACAGACCGGGGATAAGACGAGCCATCCAAGGGTTGACAGATAAAAGTTTCCCAGAGAAATGTCGTCGGAAGTTCGCCATCCAGTCACAAGGAGAATGGAATCTGTGATAGTCGCCAGGTGCCAGATAAATTATGCACTGGTGCAGAATATTGTTTTTGTTAGTCAATAGTGAGTCATAATAATCCTTTTCTTTAGATTTCGACCACTTATTTTCCCCTAAGAATTCCTCTAAGCTGTAAGTCACCCCTTTGACTTGCTCTATCTTCTCAGTGTCCGCTGGGCCGCAGTTTAGGACGACGCCGTCGCAAGGGGACACGCACGGGACGGGAGCGATGGCCCTAGCACCGTCACGAAGGGGCCGAGCGAAAAACGCAGCCAAGCTCTTATAGTAAGTGAGATCAGCTACCGCCGCGTCGCCTAAATTCACATTAAATACTCTAACGTACGTACCGTACACCAAATTACGGAGCGACGTCGGCACCTCGCAGGCGGCCAGGTGTCCCCATATCCGACTGGTTATACGAAACGGAAACATTTCGTAAAATTTGATTTCCACTTTCGACACTTCATAGTTAACGCTCGCACGAATGTAGCACCAGCCTACGTAAATAACGCTTCCGAGCGGCACCCAGCGCGTAATTATAGCTCCCAAATTCATCCATTTATTCCGTTGGAACTGAGTCGCGTTCTTTGTTTGATTGTGCAGCGTCGAAGTATGCCGGAAAGGCCTGTGTGGACGCAAACGCTGCTTGAACATCGGGTTTATGACTGGAAGGCAGCTACGAATACGCGTGGGCGGAAACATTTTGCTCACGCCTGCCTTCCGTCTTGTTTTAAAATAACTTTGTTTATCGGATTATTTACCGAATTGATTTAATTGCGCAGACTAGAAACGTCCGATAACGAGGGCCAAGGCCGGACGTAAAAAGTACTGACCAATTCTGAAGTTAGTTTCCGTGCACATTTCGTCTTATTCTATTACAACATAATTATGGAATAATCGAAAGTAGTTACAAATAAATAGACACCACTAGTTTAGACAACCGTTAGTCCATGAAAATTAGATATCAATTGATTATTCTGATATAAATAGACTACCGGAGTCCAATTCGAATCAACACAAATTAATTAATTATGGGTCATGGTTTCCGAACGTAGATAGTGAATGTCAAATCAAATGATTTTTTTTTTTTTTAAATTCGTCCATTCAAATCAAATGAATTTGACGTGAAAACAGACTATTGTAATGTGAACGAAAATGGAACGAAACATTTTTAAAACATTATGAAATAAACAAAATTAACGAAGGCGGATGTCACACGTCACACTACGCTGCATCTCCGGACGGAGGTGCGGAGCTTCATACAAATTTCGCGCCGGACGGATGGTGCGATGCAGTGTAGTGTATCGTATCATACGAAATTTATAGAAAACTGAGGTACTTGCATACAACGAGCTCCGCACCTCCATCACAGCCTCCGTCCAGAGATGCGGCGCAGTGTGACAGTGACATCCGCCGAAATGCCCATTCTATGGGGTATACAGATTATGTGATTTTACCCCAATTTTTCAGTACAACATGTCGAAGTCATAATTGGGTTCAAGCTTGGGTTAACAGATGTAACAATCCGACCCCATGTGCATGCGATTTCTCAGTCTGCGTTTGACAGTTGGATCAGCAGCGCAACATGCCTCCAGACGATACCAATCAGTCAGCTTCTGATAAATTAGGGCTGACTGATATTATTTGACTGCGGGGCTGACAAATCATGAAATGTATATCCCCATTACTAAAAATCGAATAATACCCATGGGAAAACCGTGAAAGAATGAACAGCTTGCCAACCGCCTAGCCCTAGCTTTCATACTCCATTGCCAAACGCGTGTCGCCATCGTGTCGCCCAAACGCCCATGGATATTTTACTGTCTGTGGTTCAATTCAACGAATGTCATTCATTCATACGTCTGATACGTCTCACGTCTCATACGACTCATAGGAGTGCATAGCAAGCGAGAGTTATTAGTAAAATTCTTACTTTTCCCCCCTTATTATTTTGTTTTCCATCATTAATTTGCAACTTCTATGTCCGACAAGTGCAATGGGGTTGAAACACACGAGACTAAAGAAGCGAAGCATAGAGCAAACAATGTTGTGCGCCGATTTTCTTTTGGCGACGCTTCAAAAGAAAGTATCGAGATTAAAGATGTTTTCAGAGGTTTCGAGAAGAGCCCTGTAGTCACGCTGACGCGGACTGATATATCGCCGTATCTCAAGAATATGACACAGAATTCCGTTAACAACTGTGAACTCCAGAACAGTTTATCTAAGTTGGAATTCGCTGTACATTCTAGACGACTTGGCGACAAGTGCTCGATCAGCGTTCTACGCGACGACCTTAACGAGCTCAAAATGGCCTTCCAGAAGGACCCTGGCAGTCCTATGTTCAATACTAGCTTCAACATTGCGAAGCTAAAGTGTAAGATCTGCAAAAAAGTTTACTCTAGTGAGAAAAAGTTGCAGAACCATCAGGAAAACAAGCACATGATCGTTTATAAGTCTAACGACAAAGCTAAGAAGCGGGTGTCGTTCTCGGATCGAGTGATAGTGCATGAGGTGAAGGAATACCACAAATGCAGGAAATGCACGAAGATATTCGAGCAGTATAACCTACTTAAACTGCACATGAAGCAAAGACACAAGAAACGTAAGTGCTACATTTGCAATTATTGTAACAAGAACTTTGTTGATAGGATGTTTTTCAAAGTACACATTAAACTGCACTGTGATGTCTGTGGGGAACTTGCACCCAATAGGTCATCGTACATAGATCACAGACGTCGAGTCTGTAAAGTATTGAAGTTTCACAAATGTAAAACATGTGAAGAGTCCTTTTTCAGGTTCATGGACTTGAAAGACCATAGTTATGATCATTTGCCGGCAACTTTTGTCTGTGACATATGTAAGGATCAGTTCCCATCGAAATGTGCGATTGCTCATCATATTTCGTTCCTCCATTCCAAGACTCGTCCAAAATCCTTGTACACAATGCGTAGCCTGGGAACTGAGAGATTGTATTTGTGCAACTTTTGCGAGGAAAGCTCAGTAGAACGGGACGAGATAGAGAAACATGTAGCATTACTCCCAGACTTGACCAACCGTGCCATGACTGGTTACAAGGACTTCTATTTCTGCGATCAGTGCATGAAGAAGTTTGATGTCGAAACGGACATGCTTCAGCACAAATGGACGCACTTTCTGAAGACTAGCGACAATTCTCAGTTGCGGCCGAGCAGTGTCAACAAACCTGCACCAGACTTTCAGAAGTGTTACAAAGTAGATGAAGTACCGGAGCATATGCAGCCAAAGGTTATATTGGAAAGGATTAAAATAGGAGGAAAAGAACTAACTGATTCAGTTGATTTTGTGGATGTAAACTGCTTTGATGAGTATACAGGAGAGATTAAGAAAGCTGTTGTCGATCCTGTGTCGAAGAAGACAATAATTTCAAAACATCAGTGTCAGGTTCGTATTACCGACACATAACAATGAACAATATTTATTTTACTAAAACGGGGTCATAACTTATGGGTAGGTACATCTTATTTCATATCATTAATTATCATATCATTTAGTGTGATGATGATCAGACCTAATTTATACCTCTTATTTTGCATTAAATGAGCATAAAGTACATTTCCGACTACAAACAATTATTGGAAAAAAGTTAATTCGGTAATTTACATAACTAGTATTGGAATTCATAAGTAATGATGAGAAAAAAAAACCTTTTATTAGTTAAAAAAAACTTTGTATTAGTCTTAAAAAATGTTTTATGTTTTTTAAGGTAAGGTCATACAGGGGTGGGGATGGGGCATGCGATTTTATTTTATCTTAACCCAGTCAGTAAATTACTATTAATTTTGAAGAACAATCAAGACAGGCTGGAATTATGGCAATGTTCAACTAAAACTAAAAACTGGAAGAAAAAAGTACTTTAATTATACATAGTACACATACACTTGGCCACTTTTACAGTATTTTGTAGCCTACCATGATACAGTTTATCTGCAATATAGCATTTTCCAATTACTGCTTCACAAGAAGTAAACTAAAGAAAAGTCTTTAGTCAACTTCTTGTGAGTAAATAACATAGACAAAGGTCTATAATCCATTCTATCTTGGGTTGCTTGACTTATCGTAAAGAGCGTTTTACACATATGTTGTGCGACATTGTAGTAAGTTGGGTAGTAGTTCCGTTTTTCACCTTTAGTAATGTATGTTAGTTCGTTTACTTTAGACACACTCCTGTATATTTTTCCATTTATTCAAACTTTACAAATATTATGTCATTGCGATTTATTGTATGTATATATAATCCAAACTGATTTATTTATTGTTTATGAAACTTTTTGTTGCATAGATGGAATTGAAGGACGATTTATGTCTTGTATCTGTTGCGTCTATAAAATTGTTTTATGTGTTTCTGCACTGCATTTATGTCGCTGTACATTTTTAGGACACTGCTGTGGCATATAGTATTTTTTCCATTACTTAGGCGGATTGCACACTGCGCCGCATCTCCTGACGGAGGTGCGGAGCTGCATACAAATTTCGCCGGACGGAGGTGCGGTGCAGTGTGTCGTATCATACGGAATTTATATACAAACTGAGGTTCATGCATACAACGAGCTCCGCACCTCCGTCCGGAGATGCGGCGCAGTGTGACATCCGCCTTAATTGAATGCTAGTTTAGCGCTACAAATAGAAGTTTGATATCGGTAACTTGACGATTGTCAATCTTTAATTTAACAATTTTTTTTTTGTAAAGAAGCGTTCACAGGTCTGCATTGCACGCATTGACTGGATAACCACAGATTCACTTTACGCTAGTGCCACTGAGACGGTCGCACATCTGCGATTGCGTTGAGTGGGCGAGGATGTATGAGGTGCACTCTTGCCGCGCACAATCGGCTGCTCGGAGCTGTCGTAGGTCTTGCTTGCCGTGTGGTGTGGCACTGGCCATATATATTACCATACTATTCAATTATTGCCAACCCTGTGGCATGAACTTGTGGACGCTTTGATTTTCTAAGTGAATAGTCAGCCTCACGCAGTTAATTTAATTTTACCCATAGATATATATATTACTTCGTAGAGATAGGCCCAACGCGCACGAGTACTTCGTTCAATGCGGTGGCCCGACATTGGCAATCGCGGGCCAACGTGCCTTAGTCTGTGCATGTCTGTGTGAGGACGCCGTACCGTTCAGCTGTCACAGTCTGTCAGAGCCGACTGTCTCAAAATGCCCAGTTGCGCAGTAAAAGGCTGCAAATGTTATGATACGAAAGTGAAAAAAAACATGGGATATCGTATCATCGGTATCGTCCGTTTCTTTTTTATCGCTTAGTATCACATTTTAAAAATTCGTTACCTAGCGCCATTACGTTTTGTTAGTTCGCAGCCGCTAGTCAATCAGAAGTAACATTGTAAGCGCGTCATTTTTATACATGAACCGTTGACTATGGACATTGTTTGATAATAAATAGCTAAACATTTGATATAATATAATAATAACGGTAGTTTGGTTTCGAATTGCTACGTTTTTTTAGTAACTTGTGTGGGTCCAATGTTACAATGAAATTTTGAACTAGTTATCCCTAGTTAGCCGACATGAATTGTTAAATACTTAAGTATGTATAGTATATGTATTAAAAGCTTACATTTGTTACGGAAAATTCCTCTACCACATCCCTGTCAAAATTTCGTGACGAACCGTTCAGTAGTTGGGCCGTAAAAGTAAATAAATATGCAAACTCACTTTCAGATTTATAAATATTTATTTGTTACATAGGTACCTCTCTCTCTATGTAAACATCAGTGCATCAACCACTGCCAGCCACATTAATATTGAGTCCCCCTTACAAGGTTACTCCGGCCTCTCAAACGAATAGTCCGCGCGGTCCGCCACGTGGTACGCAGTCCGTACTACAGATGGCGCCACTCTTTTCCATAAAGGACGGATGTCAAGCGAATTGTTCGGACAGGCGTATCTATCTTTACTTTCGATATCATTGAATTTACCGGTGTTGAATAATCCATATTAGAAATGCACTTGTCTACTATTATTATCTGACCTTACAAAAAATACTGCACGTCAGGCTGACGTGGTTCATGAATAATGTACACCTGGGCCATAATGTTATTATATAATTTAATTACATTGCCCTCCGACCGTCTTAGTCTGGGAACGGTCTGAAAACCAGCGCCGGGCACCTCAGCCCGGCATTCGCTGAGACTGGAAACCCTTTGCCCAATATTCTGTTTGCTTGTTTCACTGTACTTGTAAATTAATATATATATTTTTCTTTTTTATTTGTTATACGATTTTCGTTTACTTTTGTATGTAATGGATATGTGGCAATAAACAATTCTTATTCTTATGTGATTATTACACACACTTTCCTGTAGTTAGTAAACACTATTTGACATTAATTATGGCCCAACATAGCTTAGAGCGTTGATTTCCTGATAAAAGCGTACCTTTTTACCAGCAGTTATTTGGTTTTCAAGCATTTATTTTAATTTGTGCTGTAATATAATTCATCACGCATACCATGGTCGTAATTTAATCTACATACTCTTTCGTTTTCAGACCTGCGGGAAATACTATTCGAGTAACTACTGTCTCAACAGACACATAGTCAGCCAGCACTCGGACTACGAAAACCTTAAATGCAAGGTCTGTGAAGAAACGTTTGTCTGGCCCTCCCTCCTGCACAACCATAAGTGCATTCGTCTGAACCTACCCGAAATACCCTTTGAAGACGCTCGCCCTGAGATCCACTTCGACAATCTCCATGAGATACAGTGTTTCGATGACTTACCGATCACTGATGATGATTATATGAACACAGTGGACTTTGAGATACCGGCTCCTGTGGTGGAGCTGACTGAGTATGACAGAAGATGGAGCCAGAGTGAGAACTGTTATAACGGTGTTGGGTGCAAGATTGTTATGCAGGAGGTGCCCATTGAGTTTTAAGTGTTAAAGTAAGTGTCTAATGTGGTGCTTGAATAGTTGAGCAAAGAATTTTGAAGTTTATATAAATACTTTTAATTTCGTTAGATATCCGTTATCACGGTTTCTGAGTTAAATTGATTGTAACGGCCTTTTTTATTTATTTAAGCGAAGCAAAGATATAGTACAAACTATATCTTTAATTCAAACTTAGTGGCAAGTAAAAATAATAATAAACTCTTTATTTCGGACAAATTATCCATATACTTAGTATTTGTATTCGTAATACATTCATTTGTTTAGTAGAATTAAATAGTGTCACAAAATAAATTTAACTCCAAACTTTAGGATCATAAAATAATGAAATTTATTTTTATACCACTCAATGCATCCTGTAAGGATGTTTTGCTTACCTATACATATATTTATATTATGATTTTACACGGGTCTAACGCTAAAATGTATATATCTATTTACCATTATTTCTGACGGGTCGACACGGGTTGCACTGTTTATGGTCAGGTTAATAAATATCGCGTCAGACCCGTGTAAAATCATAATATAAATGTGTATAAAACGCGAGAGTTTAAAGTGTAACTATACATATTATAGTACAATAAATGTATGACAATGCACTCTCCAGAATAATTTCCTTTTTGAGTTGTGTTCAATGATTTCATATCTCAAAAGCTGCGATGGGTATTGGGGTCACACAGGTTTCAAGACGGGACGTCAGTGAATGGAATCAATATTTTCCAGAAAGAAATGTTTACAACTCACTTGTACATAATAATATATCAAACAGTAGTGTCTAACTTGTTTTCGCACATCAGTGTAGCTCTTACTAGTGGGAACTTAACTGCGATTGTACCGGATCGCCACAGCTTCAACACTGTCGTTTAGTATGTGTATTAAACTCCGTACTGCAACGCATACTTAGCACAAGCTATCGGTGTGTGCAATTCACCTATATCGTACTTACATCGGGTGAACACCGTGCTTATAAGAAACACGTAGACGCTGCTCAGACGTTCCGTAAGGTCTCCTCTCCGTGGGTGAGGCGAGGCGATGCCGATCCGGTGCCGAGGCGTGAGTGAGCGTTAACTTTAACCCATTCGCCGCGACTGACTTGAACTCAAGAAACAATTGACTTAACGACTTGCGTGGCGTGGGGTTGCACCTCGCACTTTCTTACGTGGCGTTGAAAGGGTTAAGGCGCTATATAGAGGTGGATAACAATCAATGAGTGACGCGACGACTACTGATACCTATATAGTACACTGATTACGCTTCATTATGGATATTACTTTTTATATCATTTTGTATGGTAACACTATTTCTTATTGTTATAACTTTAAGAGTCGTAAACCGAAAAAAAATGTATCTTTTTTATATCTGTTTTTTCTTACAGTTTGTTTACAAACGCGATATTTCAGACAGATATAAATGTTATAATTGATTGATACATTCATATCCGTACGTAGCATTAATGAATTATAGTTTTTATAATGTAAGAGAAATCGAAGTAGTTGTATGTTGCATTTGAAATACTTTTATAGGGTAAATTGCCAGTAACTGGCCACCTCATACTAAAAAGGAACTTTATTCACCTATAATAGAATAAATTTTTAGTCTAAGATATTAATTACTGACCACCATTTCATAACTGGCCACGTTATACTAACTTGTTTTCTGTTTGTATGGGGACAGAGATCATTTTTAATATGAGCATCCAGTTATTGAAGGGTGGCCAGTTACTGACGATTTATCCTATTTAAGAATAGTTTTTTAATGTCATCTTGTGTTGCTGTACAACCGCTTACATTCACAAGTTGAATTATTGTGTAATCTCAACTTTAAAATAAGTTAAGTTTAATGGTTGCAACCAATCAGTCAAAACAGTATATAGGAATAGTACAACCATACAATAAATGTAATTAATTATACATATTCATAGTACTTCCAAAAATGTACATACTATCATTAGACGACTGCATGTATAATTATGTACCTTTTTACAAAATTTCAGTGAAAAGGAGCTTTGTGTTGCGTACTTTTTTATTTTGTTATAATATAAGGCTACAGTAAAATGCTTTAGAAATAAGCTCTTGCCTGATCCATATTTTTTTTAATGAGTTATGTTTTGGATTGTCTTTGTATTTGTAATGTATGCATCATTTAATTAACCTATGCTAATAATCCACGCAAGGGGTTTCAATCAAAACCGATGACGGAATTGTTCAAGTACCTATGTACACCTTTATGCATTAATACCTACAAGCTTTTATTTAACTTGACCTATTCGTTTGTTAGTGTAGGACAAATCTTGGAACTGAATTTTGAACCACTAAACCTCGACCGATTGAGCTGAAATGTTGGGTATATGGATAGTTTGGATGTCAATTCAATATTATGGTGCCATCGAGCTGATCTGATGATGGAGACAGAAGGTGGCCGTGGGAATTCAGTACTTGACCGACGAAACTTAAAAACTTAGAATCGTCTCAATGAGTAGTTGATGACCGTATAGAGAAAAATGCAGTTAGTTGGCAATAAAAGCTTGTACCAAACTTTTTTTTTCAAAGGAACTTATTGTAAAGTTTTGAATATATCCTGTGAGCGAGAACTATTTTACTAGCGTTCTAAAGGTTAATCAATTCGTTACCTTTAAACAGTTATGTGACTAAGTTTGTTTTAGAATAAAAGTCATAATTTGCCAGAATATCACGTTATTGCTTATTTCTTTGTCGTTAAGAACTATATCCTAAGTAGTTTAATGGCGTTACAGTAGGGATTAGGGACATTTAAAGTAAATATTACTTATGCAAGGAAATATCGCGTTTTTGCTGATATTTAATGAATATAAATAAGTTTCGTGAAATAATGATTCATCCTACTGTGCTTCTAATTCTAACATGAGTCTTCTTCTAAACAAAGTACTGACTTTGTTTATCCATGGACAGAAAAAAATAGAATGGTTTTTGGTTGGTACAAGTCGAAATAATATAAAACAAAACTGACCAACCAAGCTTGTCAGTAGCAAAATAGATGAAAGCACGTATTCCCATTACTTTGCAGTTATAGTGAATGCTTAAATCTTCTTTTCAACGTGGACTGAAAGCGTAATTTTTGGTTGAAGTCGGAATCCGCATAAACGGAGTCGCCTCTTCTATAATTCTACGGGATGAAAACATATACTTAAGCCTTCAACTATTGACCTCAGAAAAGACGATTTTTTTTTCAGGCAATGACCCACCCAAATGGTTGGTTGGCCAGACCTTATATAAGGTCTATTTAAATTGTGGCTTAACTGAGTAAATTGCGGAGGCCTAAGCTTGTCATGCGTTTTCGCTGAAATAGGAGAATCTTTAAGATATTGTCTATGGATCTCACACATGTGCATTAGAAATTTAGAAAACAAAAATCAGTCAAATGCTTTGATGGGAGGTTCTGTACAGAGTGTGCTCCATTATGTATTTTTTTAATTACGTTGATTATGGTAATGCGTTTTATTTTACTTTACACTGGAAGTACATAAATAAATGTTGTAAGCAATAATGTGAACGTTTATTTTCATGATAATCATTATCCTAGTCAATCTCAATTCTCATCATTAATACAATCTACATTGAATAGTATACTATACCGCTCGCCTCGTCCCATAGTCTCTGTGACAGCAGCTTAAATTTGACTAGGGCACATAGTTCTAATTTGTACTTTATTGTTAACAGAAAAAAAATGTGTCCTCTATCTTTTAAACCATAAGTTTTAAGAATATGAAAAAAATATCAAAAGTAGAACTTTATAAAAACTTTGTAGGAAAAATATTTTGAACTTGATAGGTTGAATAGTTTTTGAAAACAATTACAAAATAATTTCTGAACAAGTTTGTAATTTAACCGTATAAGCAGGTGTTTATTGTACCTGTAATTTCTACAAAATCACAATGGAATGACGCGGTTTCAAATAAAGTAAAAACGGTGGAAATCGGTTCACGCAATAAAGATTTATTTATTTATCCCATAAAAATCATCTTCCATACTTTAAGCTCGCGCGCAAAAGTTTACTTAATTTGCCGATAGATGTCGCTGTACGCGGAACGCTCATATCGTACATGGCGGTGTTAAGATTTTTCCTGATTTAATGGGGTCGGAACAGGTGCGCCCATACATTAATAGGTCGAAAATTTGTCGTGCTCTAATTGTCTTAGTTGTCTTTGGTCGTTCGTTGTCCAATAATAAAATTGTTTGCTTAGTATTGCTTGTATTGTTCGCTAAGTACTTATTGCTTGTTTAATGATTAAGTGGGGACACTTAGGTACTGTGACGGACGGAAAACTACGGAACCCCACACTGAGCGTGGCCCGACACGCTCTTGGCTGGTTTTTTTTCTTAATCCTATCGTATTATCTCGGCTACCTACTTATTGTATTATTTTATTATCATATCATTCCCGTTCACGGGACAATGATGTCTCGGACCTTTGGGAGGCGTGCGTGGAGCTAGGTACCTACAAAGTACCAACTGAGCCAACACGTAGAGGCCCTTTTGACAATTTAATGAAATGCAAGGAGTACACCGAGCGGATGCTGTCCCTGCCCGTGTCATGGGACGCACACAGAGACAGCACCCCCTGGGGTGTATAGGGACTAGGGACTATTGATGGTTAATGATGGAATCTAAATAAAACGGGTTATTGGGTTGAAATGATGGACTAGTGGCTGGGCTATTGGTTGAAACATCGGACGCCTGTCTAATAAAACTGTTTCAATCTTTATCTCTGGCAGACGGTGACTCGCTAACTGCTAGATGGGTCCCTATTAATAGCGACATTAAAAAATGGCCTAAGGGCAACACCGGTCAAAGAGCTGGGGGGTAGAGAGGTGGCACTGGACTAAACATATAGCCAACTCGCCACTTAGGTGTCCACATCTACCCTCGAACAACAGCTCTTGCGACTCCGCTCTGGACGGCCAATAAAGGCAAGCCAGAGGCGGAGGGCATGTCCAACCAACCACCCGATCGGCTCAGCCTGACCACAGGACACCCCCAGGAGCACTCAGGTACGTAGGGTCGCTACTCCCTAAAAGCCCGCCACAAGCTGCCTTACGTTGACTGATTGCACCAGAAATCTGGTCGGCGATGGGGCCGTCACAATTATTTTCAAAATTTGATAATCATTTCGATATTCTAACATAGGAACTAAAATAGTTATCGATTTGCATGTTAATACACTCGGCGTCAAAAAAATCGCACCTTTCCTAAAATTCGTGTCAAGCTATTATAACTCCTAAGATCCTCCCCGTACCCTATCATTATTAGTATCATTTAAAAGCTCAATTAATAAGCTTTCAAAAAAATAATCATTTGTTTACGGAAAATCAAAAACCACAAATCGCCAGCACTTTGATTAAAAAGTGGCGATGTACGCGTTTGGAGGCTCACTAATTGCACCACCCTGGACGCGTATAAAAGGGGGGGCAAAAGTCAATTATGGGTTTGAAGAAGGCGTAGGAGAGTCTACAGGCGACCAGGGGAGCGTTTCACACCAGCCTGCACCGTGGAAACCGTCAGCTATGGAGGAGGATCCTGCATGTTCTGGGGCGGCATCTCTATTGACGGCAAGACAGACCTCGTATGCGTCTCCAGAGCTGGAGGTGGGCGCGGCCAGGGGTCTCTGACTGCTCACCGGTACATCACCGAGATTTTGGAGGAGCATGTGGTCCCATATGCTGGTTTTGTCGGCGCCAACTTCGAGTTCATGCACGACAACGCCCGGTGCCACACAGACTGGCCAGCAAGAAGCCCCGACCTCAATCCTATCGGGCACCTCTGGGACGAGCTGAAACGGCGAGTTCGGGCCCGTGATCCAGCTCCTGCCACACTCGATGAGCTTCGAGATGCCGTCATCGAGGAGTGGGACAACATTCCCCAGGAACACGTCGTGACGCTCATCAGGTCCATGACTGCCCGCATGGAAGCTGCTCGGAGGGCTAGAGGAGGCAACACTAGGTTGTAAGGTTAATTTTTAAGGATTATTATTGTTAATTTTTAATTTTTGTATTGTTCCTTGTCTTAGTAGGTAATTTTAATCAGAATACACATTGTTTCACATATTTTCACAGAATTTTCTTTTTTATGGGGGTAGTGGCCAATTTCCTACCGTTTTCAAATAGGGGATTTCATTAGCTTTCCAATGATAGGAGGAAAGGTGCGAATGGTATTTTTTTTACATTTGCCTTCATAGATCAAAATTTTCCCAGTGTAGAAAAAAAAAAGAAAAACTGTTTCAAAATTTGCAACTCCAGCCCTTTCAAATGATACCCCACTTGACCCAAAAGTTGAATTTTTTTTATGCCCCCTCATATTTGTAATTTTTCATATAAAATTAATATGTAAATTTAAGTTTTTCATTTTCCATGCACGTGGATAACTCTCATTTATAACCATTCCAAATTTCAAATTGATACCTTAAGTAGTTCGTGAGATATTTCACTTTGTGACAGACAGACAGACGGACAGAGTCGCACCATAAGGGTTCCTTTAGTACCTTTTTTGGTACGGAACCTTAAAAATGACAAGTATATAAAGTAAGCTAGGTTCGGCTCACTTTTTTATTTAGTAACGCACTGTACGTATGTAAATAAAATGAATAGTGACCCGAACTATGACCACAGAAATGGAATCCGCCCAGCCCCCTTAGCACACTAACTTTTATGTCGGAGATAAAGCATTCGTCCCATTCCCATTCTGGCAAATATGCAGGTGCAAGAGGGACAAATGCTTTACGTCGGACATAAAACCTATAGTTTGCTAGGGGGTCAGGGCACTGTATATATTTCTACACTAATATTATAAAGAGGAAAGATTTGATTGTTTGTATTGAATAGGCTCCGAAACTACTGGACCGATTTGAAAAATTATTTTACGATTTGAAGCCGACATTATCCCTGATGAACATAGGCTACTTTTTACTGCGGGAAAATGCTTCATTCCTACGACGGGAAAACGGGTAGGTAATAAAGACACCGGGTACTTAGTAAGAATAATCCTTCCGTAAGTACTTATCTTTTTCACGTAACTTCTAAACGGCTGAGCCGATTAGGTTGAAATTTAATATGGGTATTTCAATGGTTTCCTGGATGATTTAAAAACACAATTTGACCCGGTAGGTGGCGCTGCTGTCGGTATGTCAACCACTAAACGGCTGAACCGATTGGGTTGTCATTTTATATGGATATTTCGATGGTTTCCTGATGATTTAAAAATACAATTGGACGCGGTAGGTTACTTACGTTACGTTACGCTACTGGCGGCATGAAATTTGCCAGTTGAAATTTTGTATGTGTGTTTCACAGACACGAATATATTATGCCTGCCTAATCTATATTTCTCTACATACATATAAATAAAAATGAATCGCCGTAATGTATGTAAGTACCTACTGTACGCGCATATTCAGAACGATTGCACCCACCATGCGAAGCCGGGCTGGGCATAATTAATGATTAATGACTATCTCAAAACACCATTTAATTACATTAAACACATTATTCAAGCAACATAGTTTATTTTTTCTAAGTTTGTAATTCAGTAACTACAAATCGAACGTCACTAACATCGAAGACGCAGTCCATTATCCTCAGGAACTTTTCAATTCACTGTATCCTTCTGGCCACCACACGAATTGACGTTAAAAATTGGAATTCCAGTCATGCTTTTGAGAAATTTAAGCCCTCCGTATGTGCAATAGAGTGCTTATTAAAGAATTGAAGGACAATTTAATTGTAGCGACCATTTATTACGGGCCCAGCAGCTGCTGGTCAACTAGCTCGTATTCCGAGAATACCGATGGTCAGCCAATCCCCTTTAAACGGCTTGAATTTCCCGGTGAAAATATGTTTCGCGTTGACTATTAACAAGTCCCAAGGTCAAATCTTTCATCAATCTTTTAAATCAAACGAAAGGAAAGTTTTACTCATGGCATGTTTTTTTTAAACAACAAAATATATGTACATACTGTAGGTACGCGTATAACTCAGAACGACTGCAACAAATGTCTTATTTTTCTAAAAAATAAATTCTGTCATATATAAAATATATGACATTTCAGGAACATTCCTTTTTGACATGATGACTTTTCTATCAGACCACTTGACATATCTAATAAATAATATTCTAATTTCAAATGTATACCCACATGCTCTAAAGAAAACTCGTCTGTGTCCAATATATAAAGGAAAAGGTGATAAAACAGATGTAGGAAACTTTAGACCAATAACAATAGTTCCTACAGTATCTGTAGCATATTCGATTGCCACAATTGGGTAAGTATTTTAAAAAATACGTGATTAAGTGAATACACAAACATATGCAAACTGAACTGGCTATATGCTGCAGTCACTGACCTTGATGGCTGAACGGGCTGGAGCTGGATCCTCTGGCTGTCTCCAAGATACCAGGGTACGAGATTGCTGCTTCCTCGTTCCACTACGTGTTTTGGTTTACAGTAACTGCCGGCCGGCTTTGCACTTAAAGTTTGCACTGTGGGGTTAATTTTGGACACCACATTCACCACAATTGAAAATTATGAGAACGATATCAAGTTTTGATGTTAGCACGTTAGAGGTTCAAAATGGAGTCATAGGTCACGCCATTTCTTCTGCATGCACCTTCTCGCTCGCACGTCACGGGCGCGGTCGTCTTGCCTCTCTTTCGCGTGACTGCAGGCGCAAGCCAAAACGCTTACGTTAACCAATCAGAACGCATCGTGTATTTGTTCAGTGGCGCGAAACTTTAAAATGATTATTTGAATTGTGAACATTCCGCCCACCAAAATACAATATTATGTATTTTTAATATACAAGAATATATCTAGTTGTACCTATATATAACGTAGACGAAGAACAACTGCATGTGTACGAACAATACTAATAATTAACATTACCTTCTACTTATTATCAGAAACTAAAACTAAACTTAATTTAGGTTTATAAATATCCTACGCTGAGTCACACTGATTAGGAAGGGGGCATAGTTTAGCTAATGGTCGCTTGAGGAGCGTTCCGTTAGCGGTCCGGATAGTTGCTAAACGAACAACACCGTCCGGTCCAGGATGCAACTCTACCACCCGGGCGAGTGGCCAGTGCAACGGTATAGTGTTTTCAGTTTTTATTATTACGATTGAATTAACTTCTAAAGGTTGGCACTGAGAAGTCCATTTTGCACGTTTTGTTAGCGACTGTAAATATTCAACCTTCCAACGTCTCCAAAAATCTTGTTGCAACCGTTGGATTAATTGCCAGCGACCCGATTCAACTTTACAGAAGTCAGATCTTCATCAGGAACCGAAGTTAACGGCTCCAGTGTAAGAAAATGACCAGGAGTAAGAGCGCTCAAATCATTGGGGTCAGAGCTGACGGGGCACAGCGGGCGCGAGTTTAATACAGACTCAATCTGAATGAATATAGTGGTCAACTCCTCGAATGTGAGAGTCTGATCTCCGATGACACGGTATAAGTGCGCTTTTGCAGCCTTAATTTGAATTTCCCAAACGCCTCCAAAATGAGGGCTGGACGGAGGATTGAATCGAAACTCTATGAGCTGTGAATCAGCTGCCGACTTCAGATAGCCGTGAAGAAGGTTATTGGCTCCTACGAAGTTCGTCCCACAATCTGAATGGATGATCTTAACGCGACCTCTACGACCTACAAACCTACGAAGAGCCGCAACGAAGGCTTCGGAGGACAAATCAGATACTGTTTCTAGATGCACAGCTTTTGTTGTAAAGCACACGAACAAGCATAAATAAGCCTTTCCAATCTTAGCACCTCTGTACGAACCCAGCCTGATGCGAAACGGTCCTCCGAAATCAACACCTACTATTGAGAACGGTTTTACCTGATTCACGCGAACGGCCGGTAAATCGCTCATGAAAGGTTCGAGAGGAACGGGATTTAAACGATAACATCGAACACATTTTGCTAAACAGTGTCGGATCGCGCGTAAAGGACAAAGAATCCAAAACTGCTGTGTTATGAGATAATGCATGGTATTCGTTCCGGGGTGACAGTTTTCACGATGAATAGCTTCGATAATACGGTAAGTCAGTGTAGCGTTCCGCGGAAGTACAGCGGGATGCTTATGTTCAAATTCGAGCCCGGCTCTCGCCAAACGTCCGCCCACCCTGAGAATACCATTTTCATCTAAAAAGGGGTTTAATTTACGCATGGACTTAGAAAGTGGCTTTTCTGCTTGAAGTCTTGTAATTTCATTATGAAAGTATCTCGATTGTACATGTTTTACGATAATGGTTAGGGCGTTGTGAAGTTCACTGAGAGTAAGGTAAGCCGACTGACGACGAGAAAGCTTGTTACGTACGTTAGTAATAAACCGATAGCAATAGGCCATGATCCTCTGTATTTTACGTAGCGATGAGATTTTATCCAGTAACTCGTCAATCAAGGGAGTGTCACTGTTAACGATAAACGCGTGAACACGTTCTTCTGCAACGATGTCGGCATCATCTTTAATAACCGACATGTCTAACGATGGCCACACCTCAGAAGGTTTCGTAAGCCACTCTGGCCCCACCCACCATAAGGAATTATGCACCAGGTCAGCTGGAAATTGGCCCCGAGAAGCTATGTCTGCAGGGTTGTCTCCGGAAGGTACGTGATTCCAAATAGCCTCTGGAATTACTTCCTGGATATGACTCACTCTATTGGCGACAAACGTTTTCCAACGGTATGATGGCGCCTTTATCCATGAGAGTGTGACGGTGGAATCGGACCAGGCAAACATTTCGAAGACGGGTAACAATGATGAGTAGATCTGTTTTACGTATTTAAGCAGATCAGCGAGTAGCACGGCCGAGCATAATTCTAATCGAGGGAGAGAAACTCGTTTGGTGGGAGCGACGCGGGATTTAGCGATAAGCAAGTAAACATGTACGTCGTCGTGATCATCAGTGGCAACCAGGTACACCACGGCCCCGTATCCAGCCTCCGAACTGTCCGAAAACCCGTGGATCTGACAAGTCTTGATTTTAGAACCAGATAAGCATCGAGGTATTTCTATAGATTGTAATGATGACAGTTGATCAGAATAACGCTCCCATTTTTCCACAATGTCTCTAGGAGGAGATTCGTCCCATCCAAGGGATAAAATCCACAGCTGTTGGATAAGCTTAGCGAGGAATGTTATAGGGGATAGAGATCCCATTGGGTCAAAGATACGAGCCAATTCACTAAGAATAGTGCGCTTGGTACAGTTACGATTCAACGGTTTTACTTCGAACGAAAATATGTCCCCGCCTGGACTCCATTTTAGGCCTAACACCTTGAGGTTATGCCTTTGATCATAATCCATTGAAACGGAGTCTGTTAGGCAATGTTCGCCTGGCAGATGAGACAGTAACTCGGGACGATTACTCGCCCATTTGCGAAGTTCGAATTGACCCTTGTGCAACAAAGCTATAACTTCAGCTATGGTTTGTTCAGCTTCCTCTAAGGTAGGGGACCCACTGACGATGTCATCGACGTATACGTCGGATTGCAAGACTGACTTCGCTAAGGGATATTGGTCACCTTCGTCTTGAGCCAACTGCTTCACCGTTCGACATGCAAGAAATGGAGCCGAACTTACTCCGTACGTGACGGTATTCAACCTGTACTCCTGTATAGGCTCGGATTGGTTAAAACGCCAAAATATTCTTTGATAGTCGCGATCACTCTCGGTCATCAAGATCTGACGATACATTTGTCTCATATCAGCGGTAAACACAATGGGATTGACACGAAACCGGCATAATATATCAAGGACGTTAGTTTGTAGTTTTGGGCCTATCAGTAGCATTTCGTTAAGAGACACGCCGCGCGCGTCGCTCGCTGAGGCATCGAACACTACTCGGAGTTTAGTGGAGACGCTATCTGGACGTAAGACACAATGATGTGGTATAAAGAATTTACCTTGAGACAGTTGGTCGATGGGAACCAGACTCATGTGACCGCTTTGTAGATAATCCGCCATGAAATCGGAATATTGAGCATGGAGTTCTGGTTTGCTTATAAGTTTTCGCTCCAGTGAATGAAATCGCTTTAGCGCCATTTCCCGCGAGCCAGGGAAGATGAGATCCTTGGCGTTCTCTTTGAACGGCAAGGTGACGATATATCTCCCAGTAGGGTCACGGGCCAAAGTTTCGCAGTAATGTTGCTCACACTGGATTTCTTCATTGCTGAGCTTTGTAATAGCCTGAGGTACAGAGTCGAGCTCCCAAAACCTTTGTACTTGTTCATGTAGCTGTTCACTTTCACTGATAAAAAACGAACTAACTTCAGTTATTTGCGTAACCTTAACATTGCCTAATAGAACCCAACCGAATATTGTGTTTAAAGCAGAAGGTTGTAATTGTCCGCCATGAACGCTGCCTGGCAATAGAAGAGAAGAGAAGACTTCTGCGCCTAGAAGAACGTCGATATCCCCAGGCAAGTTGCAGTCCGGGTCTGCTAGCTTCAAATTCTGAAGATGAGTCCAAGTTGTTTTGTTAAGCTTGATGGTGGGTATAGGGCCGCATATATTAGCTAGAGTAAGGGCTTCAATATTGAAGACAGTATTCCTATTGACTCCCACTTCAAGCTTAATCGTGCCTGATACGGCAGCCGGTGATTGACCTAGACCACGAATGGTACGAGACGTCGACGATCTGTCTAAGCCCAGGCGATTGGCTGCACGATCAGTTATAAAATGAGCTTGACTGCCCGAGTCGATCAAAGCACGAAAGGTTTGAAAGTTACCGGATGAGTCACGGATGTCAATCATAGCGGTCGATAACAATACGAGAGAACTTTCGCGACTGTTTGTGACCATGCTCACTTGGGTACAGGTGTTAGAAGGCTCTTCAGTATCACAAATGTCTTCCGCTACGTTGACGCCAGAACCTTCGAGATGTAATAACGTGTGATGACGTTTATGACACTTCTGGCATTTAAAGATAGATTTGCAATCTCTTAACCCATGAGACGATTTTAAGCAGTTAAAACACCAGTGCTGCTGTTTTGCGTAATCGAATCTCTCTTGAGGGGTTTTACAAGAGAACGCCTTACAGTGGATAATTGAATGATCCTCACTACAAAATGAGCACTTAATAGTGGGTATGGGCGTCATCGATGACGCCGACTGCATAGCCGTTTCGATTTCGCTACCGGTGCCCGACAATAAAACTGTTGACGCCGTTTTCTTTCCGTAGTTTGATTTGTCGAATGGCTTACTAAAACCGGTAGGGTTGCGGTTCCTGTCAGGTATCCGAGGCTTTTCCAAAACGCGATTTTTCTCAATAGTCGAAAAGTGTGTATCGCGGACAAGTGCATCGCATTGTGTGTAAAGAAAGGTCTTAAGTGACTCATAGGTAGGTAGCTCGCTTGTTGACGGCTGTTGTTCGAACAGGCATCGGGTTTTTGAATCCAGTTTGGAAAGAAGGAGGTACGTCAAGACAAAATCCCATTTGTCAGTAGGCAGATTAAGGCGCGTCAGCATGGTTAAATTTTCGTTAAATGTATCAAGCGTTCTCCGAAATTCATGAGGTGAGCTTGACTTAAAGTTTACGTCTAACATTTCCTTCCAACATGTGAACGCTAAGTCACGTTTACCACGATACCGGTCAACCAAAGACTCGTACGCGGCGGAGTAGTAGGCCCCTGTTACAGGGAACGTACGGATGAGTGCTAAAGCATCACCGGATAAACACGACACGAGGTAGTGCATACGTTCTGTGTCCGATAACGATTTATTTTCGTGAATGAGCGAAGTAAATACATCGTAGAACTCAGGCCATAACTTAATATCTCCGCTGAAGTTGGGCAAAACTATTTTTGGAAGTCGTACTTGAACGACGTCATTTTTCAACGGACAGGACGGTTGATTCGGTTCATCAGAGGTTACTACGAGTTTCCGATGTATTGAAAGAATTCCAAAATAACACTCATCAAATCGAGAACGAATTTCATCTTCCCTGTCCTCCGCGTCACTATCGATAATGTTCAGTATGTCAGCGTGAGCCTCCTCGAACTTCGTTACGTATTTTCCAACTTCCGAATAATAAATTAGAAACGCGTCAATTTTAGATACGTCATTTTTCGCCTGTAGCGCGATCTCCAACGTTTTATTCAAACGGTTAAACGCGAGTGTACGTACGCGACGTAAAGCGGGCAGATCGTGCACTGATAACCCATCCATTTCGATAGATTTCGATTTTGTTCCTTTAATAGATTTCCTCTTATACATTTTTCAAATTATAACTAGGTACGTAAAAGCGTAATATGTAGGTATAGGTAAGAATCGCCACGTACGTCCCTAACCGCAACACTTTCCGAGATCACTCGGCCTAAGTAGGTTTTAATAAAACTACGTTTACTAAGCAATCAGACACATACACAATACCTACACAGTACCTCAACCACAGATTATACAATAGCCTAAACAGGAACTCGAAGTACAATAACCGATGGGTGAATGTTTAAATAGTAATTGAAATAGGTAAGTTAAAATATTCCAACTTTAAAGATAAAACGACGAAGTTGTCGTGGGCAAATTATTACCTATCAATATTATATTTATCACGAATAAGTTCGAAACTTACAATTACCTACGGATAGTAAACAGCAAATAGTAGGCAATGCAGGTGCAGGTATGCATACAAGTTTGAAATCAAATATCGAACAGCTTAAAATAATGATAACCTACAATGTACCTACGATCAGCTGTCACAGTGCCTTGCACTTGTTACCTATGCGAAATAGGTATCGGACTACTGGATTTTCGTATTTTCTATTCAAGATTAAATGCACGACGAGAATAACACGCACAACTAACGGTGAATTTTGTTAAGTATGAGTATCTGTTAAACGTATTGAGATGTGCAAATAACAAAAACAAACTTTTAAATATGCCCAAATTATTACGATATATTTACAGCGCGACCAAATCAAGATGGTAACCGTGCAATACGAACTTCTCGCGAAACTAGTACAAGACGGCAAGCAACACGACTTCCCAAAAGGGGTCGGATTATACCTTAGATGATTTGCAATAATTATTGCGTTCCTTTTACTAAACAGACTGTTATTTATCAAAATCTTATTGGAATTTTGTTGTTCGTACACACAAACACTTGTTCTAATACTTCGGTGTGATAATGAAAGGTTTATTTACTACTTAAATATAAGTTGCACCGCGCTCGTAACAATAATGGCTGGTAGGTAGTTATTTACTCAAAGTTACGAACTTTCTCTAAAATATTGTAGTTAGGTGGTAAATGTTATTCAAATAACGATTAAGTACGTTCAAATCAAGAACTAAATTTAACTGAATCTAAAGATTCCCTGGTTTCGGCACCAAAAAATATGTAGCATATTCGATTGCCACAATTGGGTAAGTATTTTAAAAAATACGTGATTAAGTGAATACACAAACATATGCAAACTGAACTGGCTATATGCTGCAGTCACTGACCTTGATGGCTGAACGGGCTGGAGCTGGATCCTCTGGCTGTCTCCAAGATACCAGGGTACGAGATTGCTGCTTCCTCGTTCCACTACGTGTTTTGGTTTACAGTAACTGCCGGCCGGCTTTGCACTTAAAGTTTGCACTGTGGGGTTAATTTTGGACACCACATTCACCACAATTGAAAATTATGAGAACGATATCAAGTTTTGATGTTAGCACGTTAGAGGTTCAAAATGGAGTCATAGGTCACGCCATTTCTTCTGCATGCACCTTCTCGCTCGCACGTCACGGGCGCGGTCGTCTTGCCTCTCTTTCGCGTGACTGCAGGCGCAAGCCAAAACGCTTACGTTAACCAATCAGAACGCATCGTGTATTTGTTCAGTGGCGCGAAACTTTAAAATGATTATTTGAATTGTGAACAGTATCAAAACTTATTGAATCCATAATGTCAAGTGATATTCTTAGGTACATTGAGAACAGTAATGCCTTGTCAGATGCACAGTATGCTTACAGACCCGGGCGCTCTACAACCGCGGCTACCCAAAGATTTATGGAAAATGTAAAATCTAGTCTAGTCTAGTCCCTAGAAAACAAACAAAAAGTAGTTGGAATCTTCCTAGATTTATCAAAAGCCTTTGATTCTGTGGACCACACTCTGCTTTTGGCAAAACTCCATCAATACGGAATAAAAGGTCAGAGTGCTGAATTGTTACAATCTTTTCTATCAAACAGAGAACAAACGGTGGAAATTAAAGTAAACGGAAAGCATTATAGGTCTAAGCCACAATTAATAAATATAGGAGTTCCACAAGGGTCTTCATTAGGAAACATATTATTCTCTATATTTTTAAATGACATTACAGAACTAGACATAGATGGTGAAATAATTTTATATGCAGATGACACGACAATAATCATCAACGACGAATCTGAAAATAAATTAGTTGATAAGATAACCAGAACTCTACTTGCATTAGAAAAGTGGTTTAAAATGAATGGACTTAAATTAAATTCAGAAAAGACTAACATTGTTAAATTTAATACGCAAAACAAAGTGACTGATAAGTTAGATGTAATCCTTCCAGACGGCGCAATGATTCAAAGTGTACAGCATGTAAAATTACTGGGATTTCATTTGGATCCAACATTCTCATGGAAAACACACATAAATTCGGTATGTGGAAAGATAGCAAAAGGAGTATATATCCTCAAACAATTAAAGCCAATCGTTTCGAGCGACCACCTTAAAGAAGCATATTATGCATATATACATTCAATCCTCTCTTATGGAATACTGTTGTGGGGAAACTCCACAGATTTCGAACGTGTGCTCAAAATGCAAAAACGTGCAATACGAGTTCTGGCTAATGCACGTTACAGAGATAGTTGCAGAGAACATTTTAAAAACCTAGAGGTCCTAACATCTGTGTCGACCTACATTCTAGAGATAGCCTTATATGTGAGAAACAATCCGAGCGAGTTTGTACGAAACGGTGATGTGAATAAACGCCCTAGTAGTCCTAGGTAGGTTCAACTTCGAGAAAGAGGTCAATCGTCGAATCCGACTCGGCTGGGCAGCGTTCGGGAAGCTACGGCACATATTTTCGTCCAATATTCCGCAGGGTCTCAAGACGAGAGTCTTTGACCAGTGTGTGTTGCCAGTGATGACATATGGCACTGAAACGTGGTCGCTTACTATGGGCCTGATAAGAAAGCTTAAAGTCACCCAAAGGGCAATGGAGAGGGCCATGTTGGGAGTTCCTCTGCGTGATCGCATCAGAAATGAGGCTATCCGCAGCAGAACCAAGGTAACCGATATAACCCTCCGAATCGCTAAACTTAAGTAAGTGGCAGTGGGCGGGGCACATAGCCCGTAGAACCGACGGCCGTAGGGGCGGAAAGGTTCTCGAGTGGCGACCACGCCACGTACCGGAAGCTGGGTAGGCCCCCCACAAGGTGGACTGATGATCTGGTAAAGGTTGCGGGAGTCTGCTGGATGCGGGTAGCGCAGGACCGGTCAGTCGGACACTTTGGCACTCTTTGGGGGAGGCCTATGTCCAGCAGTGGACGTCTTTCGGCTGATATGATGATGATGATGAACCGTGCGAAGCCGGGCCGTGCAGCTATGTTAAATAAAATAAATTATATGTGTAGGTACGTTGTATGTTAACTATTGGCAAAACAATGCATAAAAATCCATATCACTTCATAGCATACCTAAAACAAAGTCGCTTCCCGCTGTCTCTCCCTATGCATGCTTAGATTTTTAAAACTACGCAACGGATTTTGATGTGGTTTTTTTAATAGATAGTGTGATTCAAGAGGAAGGGTTATTGTTTATATATGTACCCGTGCGAAGCCGGGGCGGGCCGCTAGTGTTTTAATAAAAGGATATTGTTACTTGTCGTTATTTTTAATACCTTTCACATAGCATTGAAATTACTTTCTGAAATTTGAAATAAAACTAAATTGGCTACTAGATTGAAATATAAAACAAGACAATTAAAGCATTTTCTTATTGCCAGCAATTCGATACTTACATACCAGTCACATGCAATAATTTAAATTTTGAATTATATAATAATAAAATTCGAATTTGAAAGGATCAGCCTCGCCGAAATTACGCGTCGTTCAAAATGGCGTCGAGACGATTACAGCTGATTGATTTCTGGTACGAGTATTAATATAAATACATGAAAAGAAAAAGGTGTTATGGCCTTTTTTTCATGTATTTATATTAATAACTGTTCGTAATGTACTAACAAACGATTACACACGTAAGGTTCAGCCACTTGCTCAAATTCGTACGCGTCTCGCGCACAAACAAGTTCGATCTTGTCACTCTGTCAGCGACATAACACGCTCAGATACACGTACAAATTACGGGTGACACGCACACAAGTCAAAAGACCGATTCTAGGCGGCTCGCCGCGCGCCGCTCGCGCACAGGCGTGAGCGCGTACGAATTAGAGGAAAATAGGTGAGCCGTGCGTGCCTCTACCCGAAGCTGATCAAAATCGTACGCAACTTTAAACTCCCGTGACTCTCAGACATATAACTCATACACATAGACATAGGCACGCTTAGCACCCGTTTAATTATATTTTAACATGCAATAATCTTCAACAATCAGTCATACAAAAAAAGTTTTGACACACCTCTCTTAGAATAAGCTAAATGCAACCCAATTCAACCTAAAAGCATTATTGCTGGCATAACGTAAAACAATTATCTCCTGATAATTAAAAAAATCTTACAAGATTAAATTATAACAAAACATAAAGCGTCCATTGACACAAAATAAAAACATGAAATATGTGCATATGGTAGAATATAACAAGGTAAGTCATTCCTGGCGATGTATCTCCCCTATTACGTCACACAAATGTTGCCAATTGCCATTGGCTAATATCTTCCATACAAAAAGGAGTTATGTTAATTAACGTTTATATTTTTTTCAATATAGGTAAGTATACATATAGTAGCTGGTGAATTTATTTAGGATGAAAAGACAATTAGCAGTTCAACGTAAATATTGATTGAAAGCTCGTAAGTTAAACAATGCAATTTACTCGGGTAATCAACTTTCTCACAGATGCAGGTGACGTAGGTAAGATAATCTGACGTCACGAGCTGTCACGGAATTACTTAAGTTTTATTTTTCTCATCACATCACATCACGATCTTAGGTAGCCAAGGACTGACGGGAACGGTCTTAGCCCAGCGCTGGAACACTTCAGAGGTAGAAATAAATCATGTATCGCTACGGCTAGACTATGACTTCTGGCTTCGCTTGAAGCGATATCAGGGCCGTACTTGGGGGAGGCAGCGGGGCTGCTGCCACGGGGCCCTCTCTCCGCTCCTTTGTTGCCCCAGGGCCTCCAGACCTCCAAATCCGGCCCTGCTCGCTCCTTATACCCATGATAAGTAACAGTTCGTCCACTTGTTTTTGCGAATTGTATCAGAAGCTGATTCATATGTCTTGGGCTCCTGGGAAGATTGAGTGGCTTTCCCTGACAACAAGGCAGCTTTTCTCTTCAATTTACGTTCGGCCTCCTAAAACAGAAGCATTTATTTATATACATGATTTTGTTTTGCAAAATAAAAATTAATAAAAAATTATGTTTAAGCAATTCGCAAGTTTTTACTCCTGCCGGCACTCCCGGAGTGCAACCCGGTCTTTTTAAATACGACTTTGGCAAAAATGCATTGTCCGTATAATTACTAGAGTAAGTAATTAATGTAATTATATTCGGTACATACAGTAACGGCGGCAGGAACTTACTTTTCTCTTTTCTTTTCTAATATTCTCCACATGGCAGGCATGGATCACTCCATTGAGATGTGCTCTTAGGTGATACGGTGAATTTACCACTCTAGTGCCGCAAATTACACAGAGAACGGCATATCTGTCTTCTGTAGCCTCAAATGTATTCTCGTAAGTCACCTATAACATTAAATATCATTTAAAACTACATGTATTAAGGGTCGCAAGAACGCACGACTCTCCTTAAAACGGTCTCATTTTAAAAGGACATACTAGAATAACATGTAATTTTGTAAACACAACGAGATCCGCCATTTATCTATCATAATCCATTTCATAGATTGGAACAAGATTGGAAGAGTCCGGTGACAGCCGTCATCTCAGTACAGTTTATGTCATTGAACGTCAAATATGGCGTAAAATGTACTAAGATGACAGCTGTCACCGGACTCTTCCATTTTTTTTTTTTAATTCGTCCATTCGGACAGGCTAAGACCATGGGCCATACTGCCTACCGGACTCTTCCAATCTGAAATTGATTATAGGTGGGAAACTAGTTCCTATTGCTAGAAATTAAAATTGAAAGAAAATTGAGCAATTATTTTTCTATTATAATTTCTAGTGTTAAATAATGCGATATTTTAGTTAATTTTTATATGTATCGAGTCTAGTGCCGGTCTTAACGTGAAAATCGTCACGTCTGGTGAACGTGGATCGGCCACTTTTTAACTTTCTAAGAGTGTGGCAACATACTCATATCTGTCAGACTGCGTAAAAAAGAAAACCTACATGTGTTGATATAAAAACTATTAGAAATATAAAGGGTTTTAAAATGAGAACCAAACTACGTTTGTATAGAGAGTCCACTGAGTCGAGAGTGCTGGGGGCATTTTAAAGTTTAAAAACACACAACAAACTATGAACAGATTCGATGAACTCAAGCGTGTATAAAAAAAACCGCCACAGGACACACAGTTATATGTATACGTTAAACTTATAACAACTCTTTATTGTGTTGTGTATACATACAAAACCAACAGCAAAAATGTGTATGGTTGAGATTATTTAACATGGCCGGCTTTTTATAAAGCTGTCATTGGAATCTTCTACCAAAGGCTAGTAGGGTTGCTTTTTAACCAACTTAAAAAAAGGAGGAGGTTCTCAGTTCGGTTGTTTTTTTTTTCAATGTTTACCTTAGAACTGCGTCATTGATGAGCCGATTCGTAAATATATATGTCGGAGACAGGGTGGTCATTAGTACGGACGCTAAATTGTAGCGCAGCGTGGGAATGGCTACGATTGGTTGGTTTGTGGCTGACGTCACATCGAACCATCTAGCCCCACTCCTTGCGCTAGAATGGAGCGGGGCGGGCCATTATCTCCGGCCGGACATTATCTGGCTGAACACGCGAGTGACCGGACGTATTGGAACCACCTCGGAACTGTCCACGCTACAATTCAGTATCATTGAAGTGCAATCTAATACGAGTATACCCAATAATTAAATAAGTATTGATTTGATTCAAAGTCTTAGTCTCAATACTCGATCTCCCAACGATGCCAGACGGCAACGCCCATTCCTGAACTGTATCATGTACCACCACCCCAACACCACCATTTCTCCGACATTTTTTTTTTGTTCTGAAGTATATATGTACTTCCAGGTCAGGTGTAAAAATATGTCTGAAACGGACTCAACCGAACTCAACAGGCAACACTGGCGAGAAATTGAACTGGCACACAGAAAAAACGGATATCAGATATCACTGAGAACAAAAAGAAATTAGTTTTGTATCACGAATAAAAGCTATACCGTAGTAGAAAGAAGCGTGAGAGTTATTGTGAACGAGTTTAAGAATAGATACGAAAGGAAAGATTGATCAGTAGTCAATGACTTCAATCGTAGTGTTTGTGCTCCTTTGTTAGGTACGGTTAAAACCAAGACAAAGGAAATATCGTAGACCAGCGCGAGATAAGATTTAGCCAGACAGAAAGAATGTGTTGTGGGAGAACACTACAGCACGCTAATGTTAAGTATATTATGCTGAACATAGAAATAAGACATAGACACATCAACAGTAAGTCTGCAGGATGATTGAGGGCGAGTGTCTCAAATATTAACATGTATTAGAATTAGGCCGTGAATATAATAAAGAATTGGTGTGGTACGGGCGATTTGAAGGGGTGGTTGGAGAATCGCACGGAGCAAGAAGCCCCATCAATAAAGAAATTAGAACAGAAAGTATTATGAGTATGAAAGTTAGAATATAAGTAAGAACTTGTGAAGAATGAATATTGTCGTTATGTATATGCTAGTACTCAGGCAGAAATCAAGGTTTATGCAGAATCTTCTTACACTAGAATCAAAAGCATAGCTAAATGTAGCGACAGGACCCATTTTTTTTCAAAAATTCAGTTGCATGATGGGATCCATGAGAAATTGAGAAAACTCCTCCATTATATTAGGCACGCGTGTGGTGATTTTAGCCCGAAAATCATAAATTTAGTAGAGTGGAATTGATGATGAAGTCCACAGATGACTTATGGAATTCCTCAATTACACACAAAAGTACATCACAGATTCTGATAAGATTCCGTTGAAATAGCAACTAATGAAGTGCCAAAGGTGATCCTTGTGGAATCGACGGAAGTCAATTCCAAATATTATCGGCCCACATACAGCGACTGGGTTTTTTTCTATAATAATCAACGCAATTGCTATAGGAAATCAAGTCATGTGGTGAATTGCAAAAAAAAATGTGGAAATGATCTCGTGGCTTGGCGGACTACTAAATTGAAGTCGGTTAAAACTTTGTTTTTAAAGTAAATTATTTATGTGCTATACTGCTGCCCTTATAGCGCAGCAAAACTAAGGTAACCGATATAGCCCCCCCGAATCGCTAAAATTAAGTGGCAGTGGGCGGGGCAAATTGTACGCAGAACCGATGGCCGTTGGGACCGAAAGGTTCTCGAGTGGCGACCACGAACCGGAAGGCGCAGCGTGGGTAGACAAGGTGGAATGATGACCTGGTAAAAGTCGCGGGAGTCCGCTGTAGGCGGGTGGCGCAGGAACGAACACTTTGACACTCTTTAAGAGAGGCCTATTTTCGACATTTGACGTCTTCCGGCTGATGTGATAGTATTGATGTTTTTTTAAGAAACTGTCAACACTGCTATGAAAGTCTTTTGTCTAACGGGCGGAATAACAAATAGTTGATTGACCCTTATAGTAATGCCGATAATAAACTTACTCTCTTTTTCTCCAAGTTCTTCGCATGCTTCAGGTCAACAAGATGCCCCTTTCTTTTCTCCGGATTATTCAACACTTGACGATCGCAAATGACGCAGCGGACTGTATTACCGTATTGTGTCGTTAGTTCATAGGGATATATTACTTGCCAGGCGATACTTGTTTTTGTTTCATTGTTAGCTTTTTCTGGTGCTTTCAATTTGACATCTCCATTAACACTGGCAGCCTTTACTTTAGCTTCAGCTATAGCTAGATTGACATCTCCATTAACACTGGCAGCCTTTACGGTACCTTTAGCTTTATCTAGATTGATATCTCCATTAACACTGGCAACTTTTCCGGTAGCTTTAGCTAGATTGGCAAATCGGGCTACATTTATATTGACAGCCTTGTCAATATTGGAAGTTATGGGAGTGGCAGTGACAGCTTGTGCTTTCATTTTGATAACACTATTACTGACAGAGCTAGCTACATCCATATTGGAAGTGTTGTCAATTTTGGAAGTTGTGGATTGGTCAGTGATTGCTTCCTTCTCTCTCTGTCCATGGCCAATTGTGAGATGGTGTTTGGTCACATTGGAGTTTTTGACCATATGGTTGCAGAGAATGCAGTGGCTATAAGTGTCATTGATCTGAAAAAAATATTACAAATTAAATGCTAATTTGAAATTAGCATTTTTTTATGGCGTACACATTTCTTTCATTGATTTATAAATACAGCCATTCATTTTTAAGTTATTGGTAGTTTAGTATAGATATTAGTACTGACCTGTCTCACACAGTGTTCATCTATCAAAGTGCTCGGCATCTTGTTCAAATGGCGTATATGTGACATGTGTAGAGAATGGTTGGCAGGGGTTCTGCTGTTGGATAAAACAATACTTAACGTAGTATTTACAATTAGCTGACTGTGCGGCAAATAGAAACCCCAAAGAATATTTAAAATCGGATCAGTTTTTCATGAGATTACCTACATACCCACAAACTTACAATCTCATTAACAACATCTCTTTACACGGGCAAGACGTAAATGTCCGAAATTGCAAGCGCTCCTTTTTTACGTCAAAAACGTTAAAAACTTTTTTAGCTGGGATAAAAGAGCCCCTTGGCTCACTTATTCGAGCGATGCGACCGGCGGATATGCCCACCGGCGGATTAATCATAAAATATGCTTTGTTTCATGTATTCTTTAAATTTTTACTAGTTTTTTGACAAGAATATCAAAAGTTCTAAGTCCTTAAATCACTATCTACAATCGGAATAGCGTTCTTTTTAAACAAGAAAAATGTTTTGCTTCTCACTGTTCATTTTAGTGTTACACTAAAGTTACCGGGTCCGCACTACAGACAACCATACTCAAGATTGAATGTCCCAGAGAGTAGTGGTTGAAATAGGCACCCGTAGATGTCACGTCCCTCAGATATGAGGATTGTTGTTTGTTGTTGATTTGTGGGCTTTTATATGCTGCTTCGACCAGCAAGTGATCTATTATGGCAGCCCTTTTTAGGGTTCCGTAGTTGACTAGGAAACCCTTATAGTTTCGCCATGTCTGTCCGTCCGTCCGCGGATAATCTCAGTAACCGTTAGCACTAGAAAGCTGAAATTTGGTACTAATATGCATATCAATCACGCCGACAAACTGGTAAAATAAAAAGTGGAAAAAATGTTTTATTAGGGTACCTCCCCTATACGTAAAGTGGGGAGTGTTTTTTTTCATTTCAACCCTAAAGGCATTTGAAAATGAATAGGGCTTTAGTATAATCATTTTGTGATAATGTTAATATTTTCGTAGATAATCGCTCCAGAAGTAAAAAAAATGTGCCCCCCCCCCCTCTAACTTTTGAACCATAAGTTTTAAAAATAAGAAAAAATCTCAAAAGTAGAACTTTATAAAAACTTTCTAGGAAAAATATTTTGAACTTGTAAGGTTGAATAGTTTTTGAAAAAATTATAAAATAATTTCTAAGTTTGTAATTTAACCATATAAGCAGGTGTTTATTGTGCCTGTAATTTCTACAAAATCACAATGAAATGACGTGCTTTCAAATAAAGTAAAAATGGTGAAAATCGGTTCACGCAATAAATAATTATCCCATAAAATCATCTTCCATACATTAAGCTCCCGCGCAATAGTTTACTTAATTTGCCGATAGTTGTCGCTGTACGCAGAACGCTCATGTCGTACATGGCGGTGTTAAGATTTTTTCATATCGACCCCGTATCATGGTCGGCCTTATCACACGATAAGTGATAGGATAGAGCGTCCGTCACTGGCTGACACCGTTCGATAGAACGGGACGACGCTCCTATCTTGTCACTTATCGCGTAACAAGGCCGACTAGGATACGGGGTCTGAAAGTGGGTCGTTGTTGTTCTAAAAAGTGTGCTGAAAGGGATACGTTCCTGTTCTAGTGTAGAAAAGTTTTGTATTCCAGTTAGTCCTCGCCTTATAAACATCCAGGAACTAATTCAAATAAATAAATAAATATCAATACTTACCCCGCCACTGACAAAGGGAAATACTTTTATACTTAGGTACTAGTTCATACTAAGGGTTCATAGAATTAATTTTATTAAATTTTTAATAAGTTTATGTTGTAAATTCATTACTTTTATTTTAGCTAAAATATCCACTAGGGCAGGGTCTATGAGGTGGTGACAGATGCAATACACCCACAATGCTTTTTTGAACTCAAAGTTGTACATGTGACCTAAGGCAGACACGCATACAGCCACTCTTCAACCTTCAACTAATACTAATAATAAATACAAATAGTATGAAAATATTTGAATAAGCTATTTTCGTCTATCACAATTAAATTACGAAAGTATGTTATTCATATAGTTTTGACTTAGGAAATACCGCTTCGTCACGTAATGGTCACTTCCCAAAACGACCATATGGCTGGAAGACCACTTCCCATAATGTTACTACGTGCTACTCGCTCAAGTGAGTAAGCATTACTATGATGGTGCGTACACACCAAGCCAACGAATGATTTTCGGTGTTAGCTGTCGCACGCTCGTTGGTTCTCGTTCAGGTGCGTACACACCAGGCCAACGAACGACAACAAATGGGTTTCGCTGGCCTTCGCTGGCCTTTGTTGGCTGTGTCTGGCTGTGGTCTGGACGGATCAACAAACGCCAAAGATTGTTTGTTGGCCTGTGCTGTGCCGGCGATCCGCAGCGAGGCGGCAACATCAAAGGATTTGAAGCAATCGGCCCAACGTGGTGTGGATTGGATGCCGAAGGCCAACAAACGAATGGTCCAATTGTATTCAACAACCATTCGAAATCTTCAGAAGACATTCTGATAAAGTTGTCAATTAAACGTTGCTCTTTTTAGGGTTCCGTACCTCAAAAGGAAAAAACGGAACCCTTATAGGATCACTTTGTTGCCCGTCTGTCTGTCTGTCTGTCTGTCTGTCTGTCTGTCTGTCAAGACCCTTTTTCTCAGGAACGAGTGGAGGTATCAAGCTGAAATTTATATAAAATACTCAAGACTATTGTCCCTTGAAGCTGTGAAAAAATCAAACTTAAAAGCCAACGCAATCAAAAGATACAGTCGTTTATGCTGCAAATTTTTGAGTTTTTCGACACTCGCAAAACCTACGGGGTACTTCCCGTGAACTCTGAAACTTGAAATTTGGCATGAAGCAACGTCATATATCACAGACAAAGGAAAAATTACGAAATGTAGACATTTTTAGTAAAATCATACAAAAAAATGCTTTTTTAAATTTTAAACTTAACACCTTTTTCCTCGTAAACATGTGGAGGTATTGAATTGAAATTCATGTCAAATACTCAGAGCTATAGGACCTTTCAGATGTAGCAAAACCAAACTTTTATGTCAACGCAATCAAAAGAAATTGCAATTTAAGTCGCATATTTTGAAACTGAGTACTCACAACAAACTCAAAACCTAAAGGGTACTTTCCGTTAACTCAGAAACTTGAAACTTGGCACGAAGAAACTTCATATAGCACAGACAAAGGAAAAATTACGAAAAGAAGACATTTGTATTAAAATCATACAAATATCATTTTTTGAAATTTTAAACTTACTACCTTTTTTCTCGTAAATGCGTAGAGGTATTAAATTGAAATTAATGTCAAATACTCAGGGCTATAGGACCTTTCAGATGTAGCAAAACCAAACTTTTGTGTCAACGCAATCAAAAGAAATTGCAATTTAAGTCGCATATTTTGAAACTGAGTACTCACAACAAACTCAAAACCTAAAGGGTACTTCCCGTTAACTCAGAAACTTGAAACTTGGCACGAAGAAACTTCATATAGCACAGACAAAGGAAAAATTACGAAAAGAAGATATTTGTATTAAAATCATACAAAAAACATTTTTTGAAATTTTAAACTTACTACCTTTTTCCTCGTAAATGCGTAGAGGTATTAAATTGAAATTCATGTCAAATACTCAGGGCTATAGGACCTTTCAGATGTAGCAAAACCAAAGTTGTATGTCAACGCAATCAAAAGAAATAGAAATTTAAGTAGTATAGTTTGAAACGGAGTACCCGCAAGAAACTCAAAACCTAAAGGGTAGGGGGAAGCGGGGCACTTATATACAAGGGGCACATTAAAACACCTACATTATTTCCTCACTGACTAACTTAAATTCACCGGCGGCGACACTGACGCATGACCTCGTACGTTTGAGTAACTCTCCTGCAACGGCGAAGCCCGGCAGTCAGCCATTACCGACCAGCGAGTCACAAAGTGTTTCCACGCTCGCTTACTAAAAAATTACCTAGTGTTTGTCGGAGTTGTAGTGCCACATTTTGTGCTTTGCTGGATGCATAATATGATAAACGGTAAGTAACTATATTCAGTTATTCAGATAAATTGTCATTTTGAAGTAATACTTGACCGTTTATTTTGTATTATTTTTTATTTTTGTAAGTAGCATAGGGTACTTTGGTACAAAACAGTATGGGGCAGTTTTGTACGTATCAAAGTACCCCGTAAGTGTACCAATCTACCCCGCTAGTTTTTTCAGTCGAAAATATTCATGACTTATTTCTTTTTTTCTAGAAAATGGTTCGAACGTATAAACCAACCACCGAACGAAATAAAATCAACCAGGAGGATGTTAAAACCGCTATCTCTATCTCTGAGAGCTGCAGCAATCGCAGCATCCAAATAAATACAACATACATATTTCAACTCTGCAATACCGTGGAGCAAAATTTTAAAGTGATGCAGAAAATCCAGCAGTCTTACATGACACTGCTGAAAAATTCTCATCAAAGTATACAGTCACCCAGGTATTCACCAATGATCAAGAGAAAAAACTTGCCGAATACTTGATTAACTGTAGTAAAATGCACTATGGGTTGACAACGAAACAGACGGTGGTTTTAGTTTATGAGTATGCTGAGCATCTGAAGTGTAAATACCCCGAGACCTGGAAAGTGAATGGTTGTGCAGGTAAAGATTGGGTGATGGGATTCAGAAAAAGATTCAGAAGAAGTACCATAATTAAGGGTTAAAGAAAGTTGATTCTATAAACACGTAGGTACCTACGCCAAAGGTAATATTTCTGTTAATACATATGTAACCTTTGTTGACTGATTAAATATATACATAGGTATGTTTATACAGAGAAAAGTTTTTGTTCTTTTTATTCAATAAAAGTTGTTTTTAATTTATTTTGTGTTTCATTATACACACATTCATACACCATTTTTCAGTATGTAAGACTGGGGGCACTTTGGGACACAAAGGGGGCACTTTGATATTCGTATTGTAACAGTTTACCCCCCCTGGCTAGAAAACGCTTCCGAAGACCTACAGCTAACGAAGCAGCTTCCCGCTGAAGCTCAAGAAACGCTAAATATTTTGCAATGAATTCTAACTTAATGTAAAACCCTATTCCTTCGTGCAAGGCTACTGTAACTTACTCTCTATTTACCTACTTATTAAACCTACTTTTGTTGCGTGCTTTTATTTAAGAATACCTGACGATTTGGCCAAAATGTGATCGCTAGTGGTTGAACCCCGAAGTGTTGTGTACCGTAATAACCCTAGATCCTTTTATGAAAGCTTGACAGGTTTTTGGACTCTCCATTCATAATAAAATTAAAGCTAGCTTATCTGTACATAAATTAACCTACTGAAATGCTACTTTTAACTGCTATTTTCCTATTTATGAGCATAACAAAGTCCTAAATCTTGTAGGAATAATAAATTAATTATAAATCACTTTATGATTATAATTACACTGTAGGTTACTTTATGATTATAATTAAAAATTGTTTTTGGTAGAAAAACACCTATCCCCTATTACATGTCCGGTTGAACAAGGAGTAGCCTTCATAAAATCAAGATTATTTATTTAAACCTATTATTATCTAGAAGACTGCCCTAAATACTTGTATTTTGGACCAAAGTTCTATCGACGGGTCGTGTGGCAATCTTTTGCTCACACTGGCTACTCTCTTGTTGGAATGGAGTCTGGACATCCTATTCAAGTTACTTACCTAGCTATCCTACGAGTTTAGGACTCAGAGAATGAATCTACCAGTGTCTCAAACCTAGCGGTCAGTTTCGAGAAGATACACCGAGACAAACTCGACTGACATCTTTTAGTATTATTAATCGTTTATATGTATAACTAAGATGGCCTGGACCATTTTATACCGACGGCCGTAGAGTAATGCCGTGGTAAACCGTTCGTTACACGCGAGACATTCTACCCAAACCATGCCTTAAATGGAGAATTCCCTCTCATGAAAATAAGATACTTTAAATGGAGAGTTCTCTCTCATGAAAATAAGATATTTTAAATGGATTTGATGAACTGCTCAGCCTGTCATCAAACCCAGAATTATTTCATCTTTCTGAGACAATCCTGATATCACAATTTCATGAATAATACTGTGACCTTTTTAATGATATTTAACAATTGTCTCGTGTTTCACGTGTAATCCACGGCAACCCAACACCACTTGCCTTACTACTCAAACATCACACTGGTTACTCATTAATAATTTTAGTCGTCATTAGATTTTATAAGAATATTAACTTCAATTTTATTAATCCTACCAAACACTTGTAATATTATTGGTTACAGTAGATATAGTTTCAAGCCCTAATACCCCATAACGCGTGAATTTACTCCTAAGCCTACCCCACAGTCCCTATTCTGCTTACTCCTGGAACCATACCTTAGTTCAGAAGCAAGAATGTATCCCTATTGAAGCTGTAATTAGTTCAGTCGGCGAAACTGAGATGACAACCCTCTAACAGCCTGTGTAATTCATCTCCCCTCGCTGTGCCCGAAGGCTAAAGGGAAAACAGCGAGTAAGATGCACTAACTGGACATACGGTATGTTGATATATAAGTATATTTAACACTGAACGACCCCTCAAGCAACCGATCGGTTTCCACGAGCGGAGATATCCTCCTATGCTTTTCGTCACATAAATGCTCAAGCCACGTTTCCACCGTCAGTTGTTTTGAGAGACGTGAGGGCCCCGATTAAAGGGTTTCGTCTCCTATGTTGGTAAAGAGGTAGACGCCAGACCACACCTCAAGTCTGGTAACTACACGGACACGGATTCATCCCCGTTGGCACCGTTAGGTGGGGCTGACTCCGCAGATAACTGATTCTTGACAGTGTTCCGGCTGATTGGACAGTAAGAATTAACCCCAACTAAATTTCGAAAGCAATCGTCAAACATACTCAATCCCAGGGAGTACCCTGGCATAATTAAATATATTTGATTAACTATATAAACCTCCGGACCAACTCCGTTACGGTAAATACAGCTTTGACTGAGTTCCGAAAACACTTGTCAAACATGTCTAATTCTAGGGAGTGGCCGCTAGCAAATCAAACATATTTGATTTAACCATATAAACCTCCCGGAGTACCTCCGATAAAGTAAATATAGCTTAGGCCCTAATACCCCTTTAATATACAATTAACTTGTAAAATTAAGAAAGTAAAAGACTCATAATTATGAAGAGAGATTCCTCACAATAACAAGCCATTCACCAAAACACAATAGAGGTAACACACACCACTAATTTCACAGCCCACAACCAGAGACACTGCCAGTCCGAACGATGAGAAATGAATAATCCCCCATACTACTTCGGCATTCCCTTTTATACTCTTCACGAGGGTCACGAGGGTCAATAGGGTCACGAGGGTCAATAGGGTCACGAGGGTCAATAGGGTCAAGAGGGTCAATAGGGTCATGAGGGTCAAAAGGGTCACGAGGGTCAATAGGGTCAAGAGAGTCAAGAGGGTCAATAGGGTCACGAGGGTCAATAGGGTCACAAGGGTCAAGAGGGTCACGAGGGTCAAGAGGGTCACGAGGGTCAATAGGGTCACGAGGGTCAAAAGGGTCACGAGGGTCAAGAGGGTCACGAGGGTCAAGAGGGTCAATAGGGTCACGAGGGTCAATAGGGTCACGAGGGTCACGGAGTCACGAGGGTCAAAAGGGTCACGAGGGTCAATAGGGCCACGAGGGTCAATAGGGTCAAGAGGGTCAATAGGGTCAAGAGGGTCAATAGGGTCACGAGGGTCAATAGGGTCACGAGGGTCACGAGGGTCACGAGGGTCAATAGGGTCACGAGGGTCAAGAGGGTCAAGAGGGTCAAGAGGGTCAAGAGGGCCAATAGGGTCAGGAGGGTCAATAGGGTCACGAGGGTCAAGAGGGTCAAGAGGGTCAAGAGGGTCAATAGGGTCACGAGGGTCAATAGGGTCAAGAGGGTCACGAGGGTCAATAGGGTCAAGAGGGTCAAAAGGGTCACGAGGGTCAATAGGGTCAAGAGGGTCAAGAGGGTCAAGAGGGTCAATAGGGTCACGAGGGTCAATAGGGTCACGAGGGTCAAGAGGGTCACGAGGGTCAAGAGGGTCACGAGGGTCAATAGGGTCATGAGGGTCAAAAGGGTCACGAGGGTCAAGAGGGTCAATAGGGTCAAGAGGGTCAATAGGGTCACGGAGTCACGAGGGTCAAAAGGGTCACGAGGGTCAATAGGGCCACGAGGGTCAATAGGGTCAAGAGGGTCAATAGGGTCAAGAGGGTCAATAGGGTCAAGAGGGTCAATAGGGTCACGAGGGTCAATAGGGTCACGAGGGTCACGAGGGTCACGAGGGTCAATAGGGTCACGAGGGTCAAAAGGGTCACGAGGGTCAATAGGGTCACGAGGGTCAATAGGGTCAAGAGGGTCACGAGGGTCAATAGGGTCAAGAGGGTCACGAGGGTCAATAGGGTCACGAGGGTCAAAAGGGTCACGAGGGTCAAAAGGGTCACGAGGGTCAATAGGGTCACGAGGGTCAATAGGGTCAAGAGGGTCAATAGGGTCAAGAGGGTCAAGAGGGTCAAGAGGGTCACGAGGGTCAATAGGGTCAAAAGGGTCACGAGGGTCAATAGGGTCACGAGGGTCAAAAGGGTCACGAGGGTCAATAGGGTCAAGAGGGTCAATAGGGTCAAGAGGGTCAAGAGGGTCAATAGCGTCAATAGGGTCACGAGCGTCATTAGGGTCAGCAGGTTTACGAGGCCAGACGTTGGTGGTATCATCAATAATTTCAACCCATTAACAACCTTAACTCCTTAGCAATAAGGTTCAAATCAGATTGTAGTATTAAAGCGCTAACGTAAACACATTGCCTTACCACAAAAAGTCGTACTATTCATTTTCATTTAGCTTCTAATGTTCCAGCTATTACGATTGAAATTCGTATGTCGCCCTACGCCTCCAGCCATGTCCATTACCAAAGCAGGAATTCTATTTAGGTATCGATATATGAAATGATTCATACAATATCCGTAGATGAAATAAGTCACCGTTACAGACTGTTTATACGATTGTATATTGACTTTATTGTCTTCCTTCTCCCCTTCATTTATCTAATCAATTTTCTAACTTTGGGTATGAAATAAAAATATGTCATTCTCTCTCTCTCTCTCTTTATATAACAATACACACAGAAATCCGCCAGCGAGCATGCCCACTCTATTACAACACGCCCCGGTGAATATTTCGCAATGCATGACCTAGGTCATGCATGTAGAATCTTCACCCCTAGGTCCTAGATTTGTCAGCGACAACCCTCCCTTTTCTAAACTCGTGATGTGTTTTTGACCAGTACTAAATGATCATCAATGACTTCGTCAGTTAACACGACTCCCTTGAACCATAACAATGATTAATGACTAGCTTTTCCTCAAGGATTTCTGTCTCACTCCGAGGTACCAGGTTGTGAATCTGATAAATTCTAGTAATTCGATTAAGGAGGATTTACCCCGGATCGGTGATTACATTGCCCAATCGGTGATCCTAGGAAACATTGCTCTTCCTTTGAATAAATCCAACAAAACCTCCCCACGTAAAACAGAAACTATTTGGTAGAAGTACCGAGACGTTCATTCTCCAATGTATAAGCTCGAATCGTGCTCCCAAACTACATCATTAATAATTAGTTTTCTTGGCACCTGTATCATGTCTTATAAAATAAGCCAATTCCCATTATGACTTGTCAAAACAGCGTAAGAAATGTAGAAAAAGAAAATATAACCAAAACAAGCGGCTATTTGTAAATCCAGTTGTAACCTTGTTCGCCTCATCAGGTAGAACAGTCAACTAAAACGTCATAATTTATTAAAGTTTTTAATAAACTCCGGCTCAGTTTCACTGATTCAATTATGATTAACCCTCAATTTGACTTATTTTAACCGACATGAGGTGTGTATACCCTTGCGTAGAAATGCGTGTGTAGTATAAGTCCCCAAATACTACTCTATGCTAAGAGTCGAATCGTTTTCACGATTTTAACCTATTGATAAATATTTAGGGACCTATTGTTTTTTTTTTTCCCAACAAAACCAACAAATCTAGGTTATTTGATTACACTCTAGCTATTGTCAAACTGTAGCAACCCATGTTTACAAAAAAAACCCAAACATGAATCACACTATCAATCCACCTTTTCATTCATCTCCTTTTTCTCTCCCTACAATACCTTATTAATGCATCCATGCTTCATATCATTTTGTACCTTCCTCATTCGCCTATGCACTCGATTGTTACAGATAGCCAAAGCATATGAGGTGTAATCATTTCAATACAGATTTAACACTTGGACATTGATTGATGCAATATAAAATTTTCCCCACAAATAAAAATTCATCATACTCGCCAGAGATTTAACTGCACTAATAAATACAAAATTAAGTATATTGTTTCACTTTTAAATTCATATCCATGAGTAAGATACAATTAATATAGATGATCATTCCAAAAATCAAAGCTATATCCCAATTTTTACCCAAAATTAGAAATTAACGTTCGTAAATTAGTTGAAATTCATACCAATAATAATTTTTCAAAATTAATTCAAAATTAACCCAACATTTTAAATTAGTATTAGCAAATTAATGGAATTAGATACAAAAAAATTTTCTTAAAAACCCAGATCCGCCATCTTTGATTGAAAAATAAACCTAGAATTTAGTCAAAATCGACATCATTGATCAAAGTTTCTACTACTACTCAACCATCAGTTTTCGAAATCCGGCTATTCTGTAACTTGTTACCTGCGCACCTCAACATCCACCCACAAATACAACCGCGATACCCAGCAACCACACGTAGGTCCAATTTCGCGACGGGCGAACGACAGTCCAATTGACAAAACAAACCTACCCAATAAAAATCTATTTCGCAAATTATAAAAACCACCTCAATTTGCCCCACTCCAAAAAACCAGCATTACCAGATCCCTAAGTCGTTGCCATTAATACACAATCATAGATCAAACTTGTTCTGACAACTCTGATGCAGTGATTTCAAATATACCTTAGTAGGCCTTAATGTAATTAAGCCCCACAGCTAAGTATATTGTTAATGAGGTTTTCCAAGTATAAAGACGTCTCATATTAATCATCTAGATCCACCCAAATCTGCTGCCGAATCGCCGATCCCTCATATTTATCTTCAAACGGCTTTAAGCCACGCTGCCTGACAGTCAATCAATAACGCAAGTTTTATAATTTGTATAGAGCATTTTGCAACAAAGTAATATACTATCTTGTAGGTAAACCTATTTCATTGTCTTTCACCCATGATAAAACACAAAAGAAAAATACAAAAATATAAATGTGTCGGGAATCGAACCCGGCTCAGTGACTTAGAAAGCCGACGTTTTCCCACAGCGCTACCAAGCTATTAAGAGAATGAGTCGAATTTTAGAACCCGTTTCAAACTGTCTGATGTGAGCCCTCTGTGATATATTTAGTTTTAAGATTTTTCGTACCCCTTAAGTCAAATTACCCACAAGCATACAAAAAAAAACCCGAGATCCTTGTTATCTTAAATGATTGAAATTGAATTGAATTGTATTTTCGCTATTTTAATGATAATATGGGCAGCGCCCTGCAAAACTTTAACAACACAAAGCCAAAATGGGTTTCAAAAATTGAAAAGCTTAAATGTTTACTACGTTTACCCTTTCCACGTCAGGAAGCACCTTTTTAACTTGAGAGCCACCATATTCACTATTATTTGTTACAAAACACCACTATGGAAAACTATTCTGCTACAACAACACTTTGATCCAATTAATAACTTCTTGTTGTGATCGCATTCACACTAGTCTTTATAGGTCTTCACATGATTTATCGTTCCTGAATGATACTTTATTTGAAAAAGGTTTTACAATGTTTGAATATTCACTTAGTCCCGAAAACAGAAATTTATTTGTATAAACACTGTGTGTGAAATTCAAGTCAACTGACGATTTTTCTCTTTCATATGACATGACACTTGATCCTGACGTCCATTTTGTTCGGAAATTCTTAATACCTTTTTAACTGTAGCAAATATATTAAACTGTATACACTCGATTGTTGATTAACAAATACGAGCATTAATTATCTATTTTAAAATTACTTCTCAACTTTGCGTTGTTATAAACACGTATCCATATCTGTCGTAAGAATTTTATTATAAAACTGCATCTCTCTGCCATCTGTCGTCAAATAGAGTAACTTTCCCATTGACACATGGATCCAAAGTCATGGCCCGTCAGTGATCGTTTGCGCCATCTATTGTTGAGTAGTGTATTCCTGGCATAGATTGTCGATATTTTGAGTTTTCTCATATATAGTGTCGCCATCTACAGCCGAATAGATGTTTTTATATATGATGTCACTAAACCACTGTCATTATTTGTTGTTATTTCGTGCAACTAATGAAAATACAATTTTTAATTCCTGAATAACGTACAAGCGTAATTCTACAAGAAAATTATTTACTCGATATATGCGAATACTGTCTGTGATCTATGTCTTCACTCAATTTTCTTCTATGCCTTGACACATCATAGCGTGGCGTCACTGTCAAGTGTCAACTGTCAAAATTGCACGTCGTGGGTCGTGGTCCGATTTCGATTTTCTGATGCATGGGTTCAACATATTTAAAACTTTTAAATTAAAACAAACGTGATATGCAACACTACCGCTATTTGGGCTGGATTATGGACGCTTTCCTCAAGGTATGTATTATCCCAGAATATTCTTTCTTTCCGCCTTAACGTTAATTTTTCCTTTTTCTGTCCTTGTTCAAAGCGACTTCCTACGTATTTCAACGTTAAAAGGTGCCATGCAGCCCATAATACTCGGCATTGTATCGACAAACAGTAACACTTCAGTGGTAATTAGCATACATTTGCGAATGATCGTAAAACTTCTCGCTATCTTAGCTAACCTAGTTTTCTACTAATATATTATATTCAAGTTTAGAGTAATTCACATACTACTTGTCTCTCTCTTCTGATATTCATCCTGATTCAATTTTTCATTCAAAATAACTAAATATCCATTTGTCCGTCGGTCCGATAATGTCCGTTGGTGTCATAATTTCTTGTCATGGTGTTTCCAGGAACAGCAGAATGCACTCGCCCTTTTAATTGATGACTCGATAATGCGACTGGGAATATTAAGCCAAAATGCCTAGGAAGGGGCCCGTCTCAACATTAGTGGTCCCAGCGGAAACTGACATCTTCCCGTCTAATTTACCATACAATGGCCCCCAATAGTAAGTAGATATATAGTAGATCCACGAATGTATATATATCGATTAAACCATTGTATAATTTCGTCTCAATTTCAGTGTGACGAGCATGTCATCTTATTAAAATATATTTCCATTACTTCCCTTTCTCAAAAGTTGTATCTTGTTTAACTGTCATAATCATACATTAATTATTGATGTTCCCGCTTAACATAACCTTCTGTTTGTTATTTTTACAGCAGTATGAATCCGTGAGGGGAATGCTGCTACCCAACACAAATCTGACCGCTTAAGCCACTCACTAGACATCGTTATTCTCCTAGTGTGGTGTAATATAAAAAGGTAATTAAATCTTTTGTTTCTCTCCAATAATTCTGTACTTCATAATTTATGCAAGGAACAGCATCTGTTCGGCATACATTACATAGTATTAATAAAATTCTGTACATGCAGACTAAGTAATTTGTATATCCGTGGCTCCTCGTATATTATATCTATTGTGTTTCTCCAATGATTCTGTGCTCCATAATATATGCACGAAACAGCATCTGTTCGGCATACATTACATAGTATTAATAAAATTCTGTACGTGCCAATTAGGAAGTTTGTATATCCGTGGCTACTCGTATATTTACCAAACTAAGATATCATTGTTCCTTAAGTGAATCAAAGTTTGGAATAAATATGTTTTTGTTATTAAATGTCAATAATTATCACAACCTCTGTAATTTAAACTCAAATCAATTTAGACACTCCCACGCCCCCGCACCAAGTTATTCTCCTTAATGCATGTTTATTATTTAGGGAATATAATTAAATTCAGGATGACCTATGTAGTATTATAACTAAACTCTCTTTCATATAATATCAATGCTTGGAGTAATACTGGGAAGAATCAAGGTTTCATATGCTCGTCCCACCCTTGTGAATAATTTTTGTAGGAGCTCATTCTATTATGCGAAGAGTAATATTCATATTTATGTTTCCAGGGTCGCCAGCACGTCAACAAGATGAGACACATCTCTACTACCGTGAAGAAACAGCATATGAAATTTCGTCCCACACCAGTCCATGAGATTGCTATCCATTTCCATGAAGTCCTTCAAGCGGAACCCTCCTCGGGGCATGATTTTCCCTAATGCGAAAGCAATGATAGATCTGTAGTTTCTATGTGACTAGTATTCCTTACTTCATTAACACTTTCGCATCCGGACCAAAAATGTAATAATACACTGGAAGTGGACGGAACTCGTTAGGCGTGTAAATTCACACTACCGCCCTCCTAACGGCTGAGCTGGCATCTAAACAAACATTACGAGTGCCTACTGACGAGTTCTTGGTTGCGAACGTGTTGAATACCTTTTATCAGAATATCCAATCTTTCGGAACATTTTGAACTGAAATTCCTTTTCTGCTTGTTTTGATCTTCGTATTTTCATATCATATTGTACCGCGTCTGTGTGTGTTAATGTTATCTTGCTATTTCATAATGAGACGGTCGTCTGTACTGCTACCAAGCTAAATCTGGTATTCATATGCAGCTAACTTCATAATAAATAATCCAAACAAGCTGTCATAGTTATATAAGATAATGTATGTAATGTGGATTCTTGATTTTTATCCATGTAATGTATGGTTATGCTTAGTTCTCCTTTTTTCAATAAAATTCTCATGCCTGTAACTCAATGTCTATACTATGCACGTCGCGCGTCGCGTGACTTCTGTATGATAATAAAATATACTGGGCCCTGGATTTTTCCATACTTTCTTGTCTTTGTTGGCCTTGTTTTTTCTGAGGTTCGAACCAGAACATATAATGCTCGCAATGACACGTCTATTTATTATTTAATCCTCACAACCTTCCCTGACTTGAACAATAGCCTCCGTGGCTAACATTTCACTTTTCTCAAACCAATCTATCTGCTGCTCTATCAAATTTGTTCTATCCGTTGTATTGATACATAATGAAATGGGTAGCTATGGTGATATGAATCCCATTAATTGAGGCTTAGCTACCTTCTTGACCCATAAATGTATGTTGCAGCTTTGTAAGTATAAAAGCATCTTCAAAAGAAACAATCTGTGAATGTTACCATAGATGTCGCTGCCGCTACCGTAAGAATGAAATAATTCCTTCACGTTAATTCAATGACCTTATTTAAAATAAAATTTATTACATGCCCTTATTATTTAAGTCCTGAGCTATAGCCACGGACTTGTAAAGTTGAAGCTCGAGTATTCCCATCTCTATCGCTCTCACGATACTCGAGTGAAAGGGACGCATATACACGAAACTTTGATTCTCGTGTTAGCGCTGCTGTTACTAAACCCGTACTGCAAGCGATCCGTCCGCCCTATCAACTTGCTATGCTAGAAGGAGAAGTATATTTTGATGTCTCATGTTTCACTACAACACACGGCTGCAACAAGTTGTCAGGCGTACAAGACTGCTCTAAATCTGCGGTTCCTTGTTCTTAAAGGCCTTCTACACTGGCTTTTCCGTATGGCAATAAATTGCCCATATCTATGGAATCTCGCGCTAAGTTAATGGGGTGTATACATGTCTTGATTTGTCAGTTCCAACTCATCTGAATCCGACCGATTGCTATCGTCTGGACGCACGTTGTGCTGTTGATCCTTTCGTCAAGAGATACTGCATGCACATGCGGTTGCACAATCACGACCCCGACACGCTGTACCGACAAACTGGGCAAAATCACATAATCTGTACACCCCATAAAGCGTTTCGTCTTTGTATTTTCGTATACATTGTGTCACACTGAAGTGATTCCAAAATCTCGCCTTTATATTTAAAAACCATAAAATAATGCTAGAGCAATCTTTGCGTTGCATAAATCAAATAATGATTATAAGATACTATTTTCGCAGATCCTTCCTATGGAGAATAATATCTATAGGAGTTTTTTAAAACGCAATGACACCTCGTGCGTGTTAGCGGATAACGGTCTCTTTGCCGCGCCTCGTGTCAGTCTTCCCGCAATTTCAGTTTGGCTATGAATCTCCATTGATTTTCCTTCTAAATTCTATAAGTCGAGAACACAGTGAACGGACGTTGCGAGTCATCTTTCGTGGTCTTTTGACGTACATGCATTCATAAGCATTTGTAATATTTGTATGCGCCTGCGCCATTCCCTACACGGAGTTATCTACACTTGCCGCCTTGAAGTAATAATTCTGGTATGTAAAACTTTTGTTCTTATTACGTATAAAGATACTCCCTAGCTGCCCTAGTATTTCCTACTTACATTGACTAAGTACTCATGCACCCGACCGATTGCCTTTGTCATGGTATCTTCAAACGTAATTAAATTGTCGTCTTTGTACATGGAACTAAAAAGTTCTTGCAAGGAACTGGGATTATACAAATTTCAAGGTTTTCCTAATTACCACATACAATATAGTGTAAGTACATACACTTCTAACACTATATAACCTTATTCTCATGGTCTACAAGTACAAAATTATTCACAAAAATGATTTTCGTTTTAGGTACAAGGAGCACTAAGAAATAACCGTATGTGACTACCATTCCAAAAACCCAAGGATTGTTTTGAGGTTGTTCTGACATTGGAAAATATCAGTTCAGTGCTTATACGCCGCTAAAGAAATGACATCACCAGAGCCTCACTAGTTTCAACGATATCTCAAGGTATACTACAAAATATACTAGCCACATTAAAGGATTAAGGTGCTCAGAATTTATGAATAGCTAGGTTTTGTTTCTACTGGCGATGAAGGCTCGCCCCCAAATAATAGAAATACATAAATATTGCCGGCGTTCCTATACAATGCCTACTTCTTGCAAAAATGCAATTCCTCTCTTCGTTGTGCTAAACCATGCTCATTTCTCCTTGACATATTATGAAATATCCCCTGCACAAGACCTAGGTTTTATATTTATAAGACTTAATTTCTAGTTTTACGAACTACCTTACAACTGTTATTTTTGTTTGTAGACACACTGAATACGCCCCGACATATCTTAAATTATTTATTCATTGACGCCCCCCAGAGTCAATGAGTTTATATATTTTTTTCTTATACTAAGGTCCGCCTTAATCTATAATTTTAATAATTTATATTTACTAAAAGTACCGATATCATGTGATATATATATAAATAATCATCATAATCATTATCACATCAGTCGAAAGACACCCATCGCCGGACACAGCCCTCCCCCAAGGAGTGCCACAACGCCCCGCGTCTCATACATCGGGGCAGACACACCGCGCGCCCCCCCGGCAAGCATGTGTCCGCCCCAAGAACCTCTCCGCCCCGACGGCTGTCGGTTCACATGCAATGTGCAAATAATCTAATAAAATTTTATTGTTTTTCAGATGCAGTCCTAAACCTGCCCTAGCGGAGTCCCTAGCTGATAATTGAAAGAAAATAATGAAGAGTCCAACACCTATCAAGCTCACCTCCAACTTCAGGCAACAAACTGTAGCCCGTGAGGGCTACTGAAGATATCCCAGGGAACGGCACCAAACTGTAACAGTTTACCCCCCCTGGCTAGAAAACGCTTCCGAAGACCTACAGCTAACGAAGCAGCTTCCCGCTGAAGCTCAAGAAACGCTAAATATTTTGCAATGAATTCTAACTTAATGTAAAACCCTATTCCTTCGTGCAAGGCTACTGTAACTTACTCTCTATTTACCTACTTATTAAACCTACTTTTGTTGCGTGCTTTTATTTAAGAATACCTGACGATTTGGCCAAAATGTGATCGCTAGTGGTTGAACCCCGAAGTGTTGTGTACCGTAATAACCCTAGATCCTTTTATGAAAGCTTGACAGGTTTTTGGACTCTCCATTCATAATAAAATTAAAGCTAGCTTATCTGTACATAAATTAACCTACTGAAATGCTACTTTTAACTGCTATTTTCCTATTTATGAGCATAACAAAGTCCTAAATCTTGTAGGAATAATAAATTAATTATAAATCACTTTATGATTATAATTACACTGTAGGTTACTTTATGATTATAATTAAAAATTGTTTTTGGTAGAAAAACACCTATCCCCTATTACATGTCCGGTTGAACAAGGAGTAGCCTTCATAAAATCAAGATTATTTATTTAAACCTATTATTATCTAGAAGACTGCCCTAAATACTTGTATTTTGGACCAAAGTTCTATCGACGGGTCGTGTGGCAATCTTTTGCTCACACTGGCTACTCTCTTGTTGGAATGGAGTCTGGACATCCTATTCAAGTTACTTACCTAGCTATCCTACGAGTTTAGGACTCAGAGAATGAATCTACCAGTGTCTCAAACCTAGCGGTCAGTTTCGAGAAGATACACCGAGACAAACTCGACTGACATCTTTTAGTATTATTAATCGTTTATATGTATAACTAAGATGGCCTGGACCATTTTATACCGACGGCCGTAGAGTAATGCCGTGGTAAACCGTTCGTTACACGCGAGACATTCTACCCAAACCATGCCTTAAATGGAGAATTCCCTCTCATGAAAATAAGATACTTTAAATGGAGAGTTCTCTCTCATGAAAATAAGATATTTTAAATGGATTTGATGAACTGCTCAGCCTGTCATCAAACCCAGAATTATTTCATCTTTCTGAGACAATCCTGATATCACAATTTCATGAATAATACTGTGACCTTTTTAATGATATTTAACAATTGTCTCGTGTTTCACGTGTAATCCACGGCAACCCAACACCACTTGCCTTACTACTCAAACATCACACTGGTTACTCATTAATAATTTTAGTCGTCATTAGATTTTATAAGAATATTAACTTCAATTTTATTAATCCTACCAAACACTTGTAATATTATTGGTTACAGTAGATATAGTTTCAAGCCCTAATACCCCATAACGCGTGAATTTACTCCTAAGCCTACCCCACAGTCCCTATTCTGCTTACTCCTGGAACCATACCTTAGTTCAGAAGCAAGAATGTATCCCTATTGAAGCTGTAATTAGTTCAGTCGGCGAAACTGAGATGACAACCCTCTAACAGCCTGTGTAATTCATCTCCCCTCGCTGTGCCCGAAGGCTAAAGGGAAAACAGCGAGTAAGATGCACTAACTGGACATACGGTATGTTGATATATAAGTATATTTAACACTGAACGACCCCTCAAGCAACCGATCGGTTTCCACGAGCGGAGATATCCTCCTATGCTTTTCGTCACATAAATGCTCAAGCCACGTTTCCACCGTCAGTTGTTTTGAGAGACGTGAGGGCCCCGATTAAAGGGTTTCGTCTCCTATGTTGGTAAAGAGGTAGACGCCAGACCACACCTCAAGTCTGGTAACTACACGGACACGGATTCATCCCCGTTGGCACCGTTAGGTGGGGCTGACTCCGCAGATAACTGATTCTTGACAGTGTTCCGGCTGATTGGACAGTAAGAATTAACCCCAACTAAATTTCGAAAGCAATCGTCAAACATACTCAATCCCAGGGAGTACCCTGGCATAATTAAATATATTTGATTAACTATATAAACCTCCGGACCAACTCCGTTACGGTAAATACAGCTTTGACTGAGTTCCGAAAACACTTGTCAAACATGTCTAATTCTAGGGAGTGGCCGCTAGCAAATCAAACATATTTGATTTAACCATATAAACCTCCCGGAGTACCTCCGATAAAGTAAATATAGCTTAGGCCCTAATACCCCTTTAATATACAATTAACTTGTAAAATTAAGAAAGTAAAAGACTCATAATTATGAAGAGAGATTCCTCACAATAACAAGCCATTCACCAAAACACAATAGAGGTAACACACACCACTAATTTCACAGCCCACAACCAGAGACACTGCCAGTCCGAACGATGAGAAATGAATAATCCCCCATACTACTTCGGCATTCCCTTTTATACTCTTCACGAGGGTCACGAGGGTCAATAGGGTCACGAGGGTCAATAGGGTCACGAGGGTCAATAGGGTCAAGAGGGTCAATAGGGTCATGAGGGTCAAAAGGGTCACGAGGGTCAATAGGGTCAAGAGAGTCAAGAGGGTCAATAGGGTCACGAGGGTCAATAGGGTCACAAGGGTCAAGAGGGTCACGAGGGTCAAGAGGGTCACGAGGGTCAATAGGGTCACGAGGGTCAAAAGGGTCACGAGGGTCAAGAGGGTCACGAGGGTCAAGAGGGTCAATAGGGTCACGAGGGTCAATAGGGTCACGAGGGTCACGGAGTCACGAGGGTCAAAAGGGTCACGAGGGTCAATAGGGCCACGAGGGTCAATAGGGTCAAGAGGGTCAATAGGGTCAAGAGGGTCAATAGGGTCACGAGGGTCAATAGGGTCACGAGGGTCACGAGGGTCACGAGGGTCAATAGGGTCACGAGGGTCAAGAGGGTCAAGAGGGTCAAGAGGGTCAAGAGGGCCAATAGGGTCAGGAGGGTCAATAGGGTCACGAGGGTCAAGAGGGTCAAGAGGGTCAAGAGGGTCAATAGGGTCACGAGGGTCAATAGGGTCAAGAGGGTCACGAGGGTCAATAGGGTCAAGAGGGTCAAAAGGGTCACGAGGGTCAATAGGGTCAAGAGGGTCAAGAGGGTCAAGAGGGTCAATAGGGTCACGAGGGTCAATAGGGTCACGAGGGTCAAGAGGGTCACGAGGGTCAAGAGGGTCACGAGGGTCAATAGGGTCATGAGGGTCAAAAGGGTCACGAGGGTCAAGAGGGTCAATAGGGTCAAGAGGGTCAATAGGGTCACGGAGTCACGAGGGTCAAAAGGGTCACGAGGGTCAATAGGGCCACGAGGGTCAATAGGGTCAAGAGGGTCAATAGGGTCAAGAGGGTCAATAGGGTCAAGAGGGTCAATAGGGTCACGAGGGTCAATAGGGTCACGAGGGTCACGAGGGTCACGAGGGTCAATAGGGTCACGAGGGTCAAAAGGGTCACGAGGGTCAATAGGGTCACGAGGGTCAATAGGGTCAAGAGGGTCACGAGGGTCAATAGGGTCAAGAGGGTCACGAGGGTCAATAGGGTCACGAGGGTCAAAAGGGTCACGAGGGTCAAAAGGGTCACGAGGGTCAATAGGGTCACGAGGGTCAATAGGGTCAAGAGGGTCAATAGGGTCAAGAGGGTCAAGAGGGTCAAGAGGGTCACGAGGGTCAATAGGGTCAAAAGGGTCACGAGGGTCAATAGGGTCACGAGGGTCAAAAGGGTCACGAGGGTCAATAGGGTCAAGAGGGTCAATAGGGTCAAGAGGGTCAAGAGGGTCAATAGCGTCAATAGGGTCACGAGCGTCATTAGGGTCAGCAGGTTTACGAGGCCAGACGTTGGTGGTATCATCAATAATTTCAACCCATTAACAACCTTAACTCCTTAGCAATAAGGTTCAAATCAGATTGTAGTATTAAAGCGCTAACGTAAACACATTGCCTTACCACAAAAAGTCGTACTATTCATTTTCATTTAGCTTCTAATGTTCCAGCTATTACGATTGAAATTCGTATGTCGCCCTACGCCTCCAGCCATGTCCATTACCAAAGCAGGAATTCTATTTAGGTATCGATATATGAAATGATTCATACAATATCCGTAGATGAAATAAGTCACCGTTACAGACTGTTTATACGATTGTATATTGACTTTATTGTCTTCCTTCTCCCCTTCATTTATCTAATCAATTTTCTAACTTTGGGTATGAAATAAAAATATGTCATTCTCTCTCTCTCTCTCTTTATATAACAATACACACAGAAATCCGCCAGCGAGCATGCCCACTCTATTACAGTATCAAAGTGCCCCCAAACGATGTACCAAGGTGCCCCGCGGTGTATCAAAGTACCCTGCATGTGGGGCAGAATTGGAAAAATCCCATTTTTTCTTTAAATCCGTATGTCTCAGTTAATATGTATAATCTAGTCAAAAAATTGATAGAATTGTATACCCTGGTAGCTACGCTTTTCATCAGGTACACAAATTAACAGATTTTAGTTCACATGGTTGGTAAAACGCGATGCGAAAAAAAGTTGTACCAAGCTGCCCCGCTTCCCCCTACTTCCCGTTTACACAGAAACTTGAAACTTGGCACGAAGAAACTCCATATAGCACAGACAAAGGAAAAATTACGAAAAGTAGACGTTTTTAGTAAAATCATACAAAAAACATTTGTTGAAATTTTAAACTTACTACGTTTTTCCTCGTAAACACGTCTAGAGGTATTAAATTAAAATTCATATCAAATACTCATGTCTATAATACCTTTCAGCTGTAGCAAAACGAAAGTTTTACAAATCCACGCAATTATAAGAGATAGCAATATAAGTACTGAAGTTAAAACTGAAAAAGGTGTATGTGAAGTCTCCAACCCGCACTGGGCCAGCGTAGGTATACGTAAGGGTATCAAAACCTATTGTAAAGGTACTTTCCCGTGAACTCAGTTTTATATAAACGCAATAAAAAGAAACAGCAATATAAGTAATCCGCTTATTTTGGCGTTCGCAACTACTCGCAAGGAATAAATCAAGGCCTAAAGGATGATTACTAAATTGATAAAGTGACCCTGTTTAAATTTATGCTCCCTCAGCTTTCCACATTGTAATGTTACGGATTCCATTTTCATTTATCATTTAGTAATAAACATACAACAACTTTTGCTTGTTATAGGTTTGTAGTACGGAACCCTCGGTGCGCGAGTCTGACTCGTACTTGGCCGGTTTTTTTATTTTGCAATTATTTTACTTCCACTGTAAACGTTTATGCTTTTAAAATATGTCGTTGTCCGCCATCTCCGCCGTCATTTCGGATTTTTTCCTTTTGTGGACTCGTTAGAATATAGAAAACTAGCAATTATAATCACTGTGTCGTCGTCCATGATCAATATGCGGTTATCAACGCGTAAGGCTTTGCCTGCGTCAGTGACACTACCACGCAGCGGATTGCCGGCACACGCTAACGAACGATCATAGAACGGTCGTTAGCGTTTGTTGAATCGTCCAGATAGGGCCAACGAAGGCCGGCGAAACCCATTCGTTGGCGTTCGTTGGCTTGGTGTGTACACACCATGAAAGTACTCGATCGCCGGCGGTGGTACCAGTGCCTACACCACTAAGAGTTTTTATGTATGGTTGATGTCGTTAGAATTTGTATCTTCTACCTTAAATAATAGAGTTGCCTTTTGAATAAACTCTGACGCAATTTGGCCAACCCAAATAACAAAGCATATATCTTGGTTAGGCCATTGCCACACCGCCGTAAAGAAATATATTTTACTATAACTTCTTACTTTACTTTACTTTACTAACACTTCTTTTACTTTAATGAGAGTATTCTTATAAAATCTCAATTTGTAAAGGGAATACATCCCTCACAAATTGGGAATCCCGGAAACGATATAAGACTAATTGGTGTTGTTGCATAGTTAAATGCTGGTTCGTAAATATCTGCCATGAGAATCCCTCCATTCAATCCTTTTAAATGCTAGGAGTTTTTCCTGTACCTTCTCTTCTCGCTGTTCACCCTCTCCCAGTCTTTAGCGACGGTGCAGTAGAGTTTCATTGCAGTCTGGGCATCATCTACGGAGCTGTGTTCTCCGTGCTGGATCTCTACGCCGAGGATGTCCTTTGCTAGCCGTTTAAGGGACGGTATGCTGCCTTTGGTTATCTGAAATTTGATGATATGATTTGTTTTGCTTCTCTCCTAAATAAAGAATTTTAATGATTGCTAAAGTAAATTGATGGAAACTTATGATGTGAGACTAATATGAAGAACAAAAAAATCTTATACAAATCAATGCAACTTAGGGAAGCTAATTCTGTAAATATGTATGTAACTTATAAAATAAATACTCAAATACATAGAAAACATTCGTGACTCATCACTCATCAGTCATGATAAGCAGGCTTTCTACAAAAATAATATTTTCGTTGTTCGCAGCCAGGTGGTGCTGTTGGACGCAAGCAGCAGCTGCATTCAGTTTTAATACTTTTAATTAAAGGTGGTGTCGCACATACTCGTACAGCAGGGAATGTCGCACTCAAATGGTCTCGCCGGAAGACCAGCGCTGGCTCGTGCGCCAGTATTATGCAGGCAGGATTACAAAATGTAACAAGCAAATAGTTTTGAATCTTTAAATAGTTTTTTATCCTCGTGGCGCCCGGTGCCTTTTGAAAAACCAAAATAAACATGGCGATTCCAGCCCAGTACTTTTTTCAACTAACTTTCAATTACGGCCCATGCGCCTTCCAGAAGGCCATATTAACAAACTCATAATTATACCCCGAAAGTTTCACTTCAAACCGGCAACTCTAACACATGCAAATTTCAACTCAAACTCTTTGGCGGATATGACTATAAGTATTATGTCCTATAAGAAAGACGGTCGGGTGATAGTTAAAGATGAGCCAAAAAATCTTTGGGCGCCACAAGGATATATATGTATGTAATAGATGTTTTGATTTGTTAGGAATAAATAATTTTCATTTCATTTCAACAAGGTCAAAGTGGTTATATTATATTAAAAACACCATGCAATATTAAAAATATAGTTGAAATAAGGTTTTCCCTTGTGTAGATTACTCACCTTTCTAAATGGTTTGTATCTAGAGGTGTCTCTGATGTTCCTCTTTGGGTGGGAGAGAAACAGGACACTCAAGTCATGCTCCAACGAGTGCCCCACCAGCACCTTCCCCCGGATCATTTCTGCCACATCCTTCTGCACTTTACTAAACTCCTCCCCATTAATCAGGTCCTCTTTCCGAACCCCGCTCACACTTGTCCGGTAATCTGTGATCTCTTCCTTAGGTTTCACAAACTTATCATATATACAGTTACCGAATTTGTTCACTAAAGAAACTCTAGCCAGCATGTTGTCGCTACCATCGTACCCAATACCCACCATCTCGCAGTCTATAGCTAAAATCTGCCAGGTTTGGTTATTACTAGGGTCGTTATTGCTTTTTTTCGCCGTTTCCGTCATATTCACATTTAATAAGCTCCTTAGTATTATCTATATCTCTAAGATCACTAGGAATGTGTTACTCCGTATATTATTTTGAGCAGAAATTCAACGATAATCAGCAATAAATAAATTATGTTTCCTGAGCAACCATAGAGTATAATGAATAACCTGTAATAGAGTAGTCAGTCAAGGTTTAGCAACTGCAGCGCGCCTAGCGACTTCGCCCTGAACTAAAAAATTCCATAACATATCTATACGTAGAGCACAGTAGGTACATATAGACGCACGGGTTCTGATCTCACTTGTATTTATTTTTATTTTTTTTGTTTCTGAATGAAAACAAACACAACGAAAGAAAGAAACACTTTTATTAAAGTAACAAAACAGAGCAACACAAAATATACAACTAATATTGGAACTGCAATGGCACTTAACCTTTTGCTTGCCATAATTATGATATTTTGACACAAAGTGGTTATGGCACACTAAGCTTTTTTTAAATATCTCTTCATTTTTTGTGCCAAAATGTCACCACCAATCGCATAAATCCATGTACGAAATCTTTCAATTTCCTTAACTGGGTAAGGAAACAAATGTAGAATTATGTTGTCAGAATCTGTAAAAATTAAATTGATTTAAAATTCTAAAAAACAGCCATACAAGATCATAGTGGCCCTAGAAAGTTGATGAAATAAAATCAACATGTTTATTTTACCCATTCCAAACCAAAGTCACAGTAGGTATGTCAGTGGCAAGCTCACAAATATCAAACCTTTTAATATACTTCATCTAGTGAATTGCGTGAGAAATAAGAAATACCCAGACAGAATAAGATGTAGTAAGATTGATAAAGTAATGTTATTGTTAACAATAATCAGGGTTTGGATAGAATGGCCATGATCATGCAGTGGAGAAAGTGGGATCTAATGGCGCTGAGCACTCTTTTTTATTTGAGCAGATGATAAAATTAATAAGTACTTACGCGTTTTACCGCAATTTGGTACGCAACACTTTCTTTTAACCATTGTCGTCGGTATCCGTCGTATATCGTAATGAAGATCAAGTCCACTGGGCTATAGCAATAGTCACTCAAAAAGGGCAGGGAAATCGGAGTCCAAGGATAGCAAAGTCGTCGTGTAAAATGTGAGAATATCAGAGTCCAAGAGTAGCGAAGTCGTAACCAATAATCAAAACAGCAAAAGACAGAAAAGAGAAAAACACCTTCACGTTCTTCAGTACAGACAGCCATTGACAGTTAAAAAAAAACAGTATTACGTTCCGTTTTACAAAATTTGCAGGAATAGTGTGTTTTGAAAAGACCTTAAATATTTATTTTCATAAAACAAGACTATTCTCATGTTATTGTATTTTATTTGTATAACTTTCAATATGATATTTTCTACATACGCGCATAAAATTTTATATGTTGGGAATAAAGTTTATGCATAGAATGAAATGTAAATGTCAGTGATGCCAGCTAGCAACATCAATGAATAATACCAGCGGAAAAAATAAGTTCAGTAAAGCGGGCTCTGCACTTTCCATTCGATAGAATCGGAAGGTGTGGAACCCACTTACATTACTGAATTAGCGCCATCTAGCGTTAACGTCTCTAAGTACTATTTTCTTCATACAATCGGTCTTTCGTACGTAGTGAAAACACTCTGTGAGCAACCATCTGACCAAATATTAGCGGTACGGTAGCGGTCAACAGATTTTTTTGAAGTGGATACCATAGAGGAACTTATTATATACTGAGATCACACTGAGATAGAGTAATCAGCTTCCTCCATGTACTAGCGCCATCTATTGACCGACGCTCAAGTTATCTGTATCGAGTTATACGTACAATGCTATGCATATATATATATGTAGGAGAATGGTGTTGTGGGAGTGGTACAAGGATGGGCGTTGCCGTCGGGCATCGTTGGGAGATCGAGTATTGAGACTAATAAGACTTTGAATCAAATCAATACTTTATTTAATTATTGGGTATACTCGTATTAGATTGCACTTCAATGATACTGAATTGTAGCGTGGACAGTTCCGAGGTGGGTCCAATGCGTCAGGTCACTCCCGTGTTCAGCCAGAGAATGTCCGTCCGGAGCTCGGCCCGCCCGGCCCCGGCTCCATTCTAGCGCAAGGAGTGGGGTTAGATGGTTCGATGTGACGTCAGCCACAAACCAACTAATCGTAGCCATTCCAACGCTGCGCTACAATTTAGCGTCCGTACTGATGACCATCCTGTCTCCGACACGGCAAAGATTATTGAGAAGCCTAGATAGCTATCTCTTTGGAAACGTCGTCATAGTTCAGAAAGCATTTCGAGATGGCGCTACTTGGCTCTCAATGACAAAAGGATCGATGAACCCGTGAAAATATTGCATTTTAGTGTCCTAAATCATCATATTCATTAATAAGAAGGCATAAAATACACCTTTGTAACAAAATAACTCGGAAATAGCAAAATCAAAACAAAGCAATTTTAAGTCAGTCACTTGTTCCATTAATCGCAAGATTTTCTTAGCTGAATGGCTACGCACGTGTATTGCAGTCCGCTAGATGGCGCATATTTTAAAAACGCTTATAGTTATCGAAATTGCCCTGCTATTTAAAAAAGTATACTTAAACTTGAAATTGCTAAACAGTCACACACACATTATATTTTTTTATTTGAATTATTAGTAAAATTATTCCTACATTTTTTCTACTTTAATAATCAAAAATATACATAAAAGTAAAATCTCGTTAGTTATATATATTTTTTGTTTGGTTATTTGTGCGTTTTTATATTTGCGAATTATAAGTACACACATTTTACCTTTTTATTCACACTTATAATAAATGTATTAAGTACTAGCTTCTGCCCGCGAGTCCTTCCACGGGGATGATTTCCGAGATAAAAGCTATCTTATGTCTTCCCCCGGGGTTCAAATTATCTCCATACCAATCTTGTACGGTTTAGCGATTTAAGCGTGAAGAGGCAACAGACACACTTTTGCATTTATAGTATTAGTATGGAATTGGGGATATGGATTATAACAGTCCCTAGACCGCTATGCTGCCGTATCACGTCAATGGAATGCCCTGCTTACACAGTCTCACGTCTCTTCGTCAGGTACCTACTAGTGTACATAAAATCTATATAGTTAACAAAAAAAAACATGAGAATCGGTTGAGAAATGCAACCTATAGAGGAAACAGCGGGACAGACCCCGGATAGACGAACGATTTTCAGAAGCAAGCATAGAACTTGTTCGCTTCACTCGCTCATTCGATTATCGATCAGAGTCTCCAACATAACATAACCACGTAATAAATACGTTTCTTCTCAAATTTTATGTACCTATAGATATCTATTTATACACTACCAAGTAGTTCTGTAAGCTATAGAATTTGCAACCATGACTTTTATCCGAAAATGATTTTTTTGTAATAAAAAATTACTCGGCATAAAAAATATTTGCTATAATTTTCCTATAAGTAAGTATATATTTACACGGCATTACAGATAAACCAATTCGCCGAGAAACGAAATTACTTAACACATAAAAATATAGCTACCTATATTTTTATGTGTTAAGTAATTTCGTTTCTCGGCAGCGTAGCAATTGCACAGGGAATCAACTATATAAAGTAAGTACCTAGTAGATTGCCTAGCATCCATTACCTCGCAACTCACAAAAATTCAGACGTTCCTTGTGTTCAGATAGGTATCGGGACACATGAGTCAAACAAGAGCTCGAGACAAAGACTGCTTTATTCATATCTTGACATACCCACATCACATTCTAATAATCTACCCACAATTCCCCTTTTCAAAAAAAAAAACATAAAAAAATAAGAGTAGAAATATAGTGTACACGCATAACAGATCAAATTTCCACAATTAGATATAAAATAATAATAATATAATTAAAATAGTGACACAGTAAGTACCTATTGATTCAATAAGCCCCAACTAAAAACCATTTCTTTACTCATTACTCGTAATTATATTATCAATTATTCTTACTTCATATACCTATCCTAAAGCGAAGTAACCTTTTCTCAAAAAGGATTACTATTCTTACAAGTAGGTATAATTACATTATAAATTTTCTTTTCATACATATTAAAATTCAAATTTTTCTTAACTTAAATACAAATTTCTTCAATTTAAATTGTAAAATAAAACTAAAAAATTTATATAATTAAGTAGCTACATTAAAACATGCTTTTTTATTATTATTTTTTAAATTGAATACAAGTATAAACAGTAAGAAAATATTACATTTGAATTATTAATTAATCTTGACTAGTTTTGATGACAATATATGTATAGGAACATGCTTACATGCATTGATGTTGTGATGTGAATCTTATCACGACGAATCGAAGCCCCACCGATCAGGTCTAATCACCAGCACCACCCTGCCGGAAGAAGTTACATAAGGGTCAGGTCTTACTGGTAGCGGGCGAGCGTATAGAGTACCAGTCGCTGTGGGGGCACTTCGGGCGACGATATCATCGTAAGGATTGGTATAGTAAGCCGGGCTATTATACTTTTCAATCTCCTCGGAATTATCTATAATTAAATGTCGACGGTTACGAATTAGTGTGCCGCCCCCATTAATGTGCACAGAATAAGATCGCGTACCTACGAGCGCCTGTACGCGAGCGCTGACCCAACGTTTACTTACTCGCACTTTAACTCGCTGCCCGGGGGACAGCGTGGCCATGTCCTTAGCGCCTTTGTCGTACATTTTTTTTTGTGTTTGTTGACGCTTATCAATCTCATTCCGAACATTCGTAGGTATTTTAGGTTTGAGTAATCGTGGATTACATGGTACTATGCTACGTAATTTTCTGTTGTTAAGTAGTTGTGATGGAGATGCTAGAGTGTTGCTAATGGGAGTGTTTAGGTATTCTAATAAAGCTAGCCTAAAATCAGTTCGTGCCAAACGAGTTTTCTTCAACATGTTTTTAACTGTCTGTACGGCTCTTTCAGATTGACCATTTGACTGAGCATACCTTGGCGAGGAAGTTACAGGGCTGAAGTGACACTCGCGCGAAAAGCGTTGAAATGCGAACGAACTGTACTCAGGGCCGTTATCAGACATGACAGTGTCGGGAATTCCATGCCGACTAAAAACTGTTTTTAAATTATCTATCACTTCCTCTGACGTGAGACTCTTTAACTTGCATACCTCTAAATATTTACTGTAATAATCAATTACCAGCAAATATTTTTCGTTACTAAAGTGAAAACAATCCGTGCCTACTTTAGACCAAGCTCGGTTTGGTATATCATGTGGAATCATCGTTTCTTTCCTGTTTTCATTTTTATAATTTAAACAGACAGGACACTTCATGATATAATCTTCAAGCTGCGTATTAATATTCGGCCAAAACACTGTTTCACGTACTCGCAACTTACATTTTTCAAGTCCTAAATGACCCACATGCACTCTTTTGAGTATTTCAGCACGCATAGCCTTAGGTACTACAACTCGTGTGCCTTTCCACACAATGTCGTACGAAACCGACAGCTCATCCTTGTAGCACCAATATGGTTTAACACAGTCCTCACACTCATTTCTATTAGCAGGCCACCCATCCTTAATATACGTAATTATGCACTTTAATTCGATATCCTACTGAGTACTTTTCTGTAGCTGTACAAAGTGCGTATCAGTGAGCGGGTTACAGGCTAGCACGGCGCAGACCTGCGCCTGCGCGCGGAGATCGGCGGGTTCGACGCCGGCGCCAGCGCCGCGCGCCTTGGATTCCACGGCTCGCGATAGCGTGTCCGCTATGTACAAAAACCGTCCTGGTTTGTACACCAACGTAAACTAATAACTTTGCAGTCGTAATAGCATTCTTTGAAGCCTGGCGGGAGCGTCTGCTATCGGTTTACCTATTATGTTTACCAATGGTTTATGGTCAGTTTCTATAGTCACATCATGTTTACCGTATATATAGGAGTAGAATTTTTCACATGCATAAACACATGCCAACAATTCTTTTTCAATTTGCGCGTAATTCTGTTCGGCTTTTGTCAGTGAACGCGACGCGTAGCTCACGGGGAGGTTGTCTTGTAGGAGACACGCCCCCAGACCATTTTTACTGGAGTCTACCGACATAACTACAGATTTATTTACGTCAAAATACTGTAATATCGGAACCTCTGTCAGGCATCTCTTGAGATCATCAAAAGCCTGTTGATGAGAATGATCCCAATGCCATTCAATATTTTTTTTTAATAACCGTCTCAAATGATGCGTTTTTTCTGACATATTTTTTATAAATTTTCCGACATAATTGACAAGACCTAAGAAACGTTCTAAGTCTTTGTAGCTCGCGGGCCTTGGCATGTTTTTGATTGCAGATGTGTGTGACTCATCCGGGTAAATGCCATTTTGAGTTATCTTGTGCCCCAGATATCTTATTTCCGTCAGTGCAAATTTACATTTTTCTAAATTCAATTTCAGATTGTTCTGTCGACACCTATCCAGTACTTTTTTCAGTCGCGCATCATGTTCCTCCCTGGTGCGGCCGTACACTAACAGATCATCAATAAACAAACATATTCCAGCACCCAGGTCATCAAAGCACTCAAATAATCTTTTATGAAACACTTCTGACGCCGAGGTAATACCGAACGGAAGCCTAAGGAACTTGTACCTGCCAAAAGCCGTGTTGAAAGTACATAGGTCAGTACTTTCCGGACAAAGCTTCAACTGCCAAAATCCATTTTTTGCATCCAGCGTGCTAAAAAACTTCGCGCCAGATAAATTGGCGGTTATTTCGTCAATCGTCGGTAATCGGTAATGTTCCCTTTTGATGGCTTTGTTTAGATCTTTCGGATCCAAACAAATACGAAGATCACCGTTGGGTTTTTTGACCACTGTCATACTGTTTACCCAGTCGGTAGGCCCCTCCACCTTAGCAATAATCTGCTGCATTTCCATCTCATCTAATTTCATCTTTATTTTGTCTTTAAGTGCAATTGGCAGTTTTCTAGGTGCATGTACTACAGGGCGCACACTTTCATCTATACATATCCTGTATTGACCCGGCATGCAACCTATACCTTCAAATACATCCGCATATTTTTTTACGAGTAAAGATTTTATATTATTATCACCTTGCCAATCTACTGAAAGTATTAATTTTACCAAATTTAATTCTTGACACGAATCGCGGCCTATAATGGGGGGAGAACTCACGTCGGCTATCAGGAATTCTAAAATATAATCATTATTTTTATACTTCAACTTTAAGTTACATCTCCCTAACACTTTAATATCGCCGCCAGAATACCCGCGCAACTTAGTTGACGCTGGCAATAGATCTTGATCAGTGATACCTATTCTTTGCAAGTAACTGCGAGGTAGCACATTCGCGTCGGCACCCGTATCAATTTTAAATGAAATCTCAGCATTGTTTATACGAAGTATTACTGACCAGTCGCTATTATTTTTATCATAGTAATGAATTACCTGATCGGTGCTGTCTTCGGCGCTGAGTTCGTACATTCGACACACACGCGAAAAATGGTTCAACCGGTTACACCGCAAGCACCTTTTCCCATATGCTGGACATCTCTGACTGTCATGAGTCACTCCACACATTTGACAAGGGGCACTCGTACCATAGCCCTTATCTCGATGATCAGCTGGTCCGAACCCGGAGGGTCGACCGGCGGGCGGACGGCGCGCGGGCGGCGGTCGGACGTAGCGCGCACCGCGCCAGCCGCCACGGCCGCGGCCGCGACCTCTGCTTGCTGCCCCACGACGAGACACAAAATGGACATCATCAGCATCTTCACAGCTATCTTGGACACTGCTACCGCCTACATAATAAGCGTGTTGTTCTGCCACCTCCTTCTTGATGGATCCGGCCTGCATTCTCGACATTTGTGCTATATTACAAATTTCGATTGATTTTGAGAGCGTCAAATTCGGTTCACGTAAAAGTCTTTCTCTCATTGCACTGTCCTTAATGCCACAAATCAGCCTGTCTCGCACCAAGTCATTACACAAGTCCTTGAATTCGCATTTATTTGCTAATTTCTTTAATTCGAACGAGTATTGTTCTATTGACTCCCCGTCTATCTGGTCCCGAGTGAAAAAACAATGCCTCTGTACTGTTATGTTTTTCCGTGTTACGAAAAAGGAATCAAACTTAAGTAACAGACTTTTCAAGTCCGCAAACGTGTCATTGAACTGTTCATACACCTCTCGTCCCTGCTCACCAATTAAATGTAATAGAATGTTTATTTGCACTTTTGGGTCCTTTTTTGCTAACTAAAAGTGGAAAAAATTTCAAACGATTTTTTCCACTTTTCCCAGTCTTTTGAAATATTTCCAGCCGTTATATTTTCTACATTATTTAAAAACGTAAATGGCGAAGGCGGAGGTAACACCGATTCCATTTTAAAATACACAGCAACTCACTACGCCCGGCGTAACTGATTTATCGCAAACCCACGCTCAACAGTTCTACTAATCGTTATTGGTATTTGTATCGCTATTGTTCCAAATTATCCACTGTCTTAGAAATTATTCGGCTGCGCCATGTTCAGATAGGTATCGGGACACATGAGTCAAACAAGAGCTCGAGACAAAGACTGCTTTATTCATATCTTGACATACCCACATCATATTCTAATAATCTACCCACACCTTGTATACAGCCATCCATCTCCATGAAAACAAATCACACTCAGGTGCTGAAGCCAGGAGAGCATTCAGTTCAGTAACGCCAGCGCACGGAGTAGAGATGGTGATTGTGGGATAAGGATAAGTTGGTAGAAAAAAATTGTAATAAGTAGTACTTTGATTTGATTCTCTTAAAAGTAATTGATGAACCTATTTTCCTAAAAATCGTATTGCATTTGTTTAGAATTGCATATAAATACATTTACTCCAATTATCTATCGGTAAAAATATTTATAGAACCAAATAGTATCTAAATTTAATTTAACTATATAGATTATTAAAGTAGTACATGAATCCTACAGAAAAAAGGTTTATGTAAAGAATAATACACATTTGAATAGTCCTGTTTAATTCTACAATTGAAGTTGAACTCTTTCCCCGTGTGTTAACGATCACATTCGTTCGCAGCGGCGGCACGCAACGAGTGCTTTGCCGAGTTCGCATTCAAGTTATACTATTACTTATTCTGTGCCCAAGACGCGAATTAGATAGATAAGTACCTACGTTACCTACGCAGATTATTTGTAATATTTATATCGTCTTGGACGATGTGCTAGTAGGAAAATGCGACTATTCACGGTGTAATAATGGCGTGAGCGGGAAGCGATTAATTAAATATACATATTTTAGCAAAAGGAAGCCGCAAAACTCAAAACGGAGGCGCTCTTTTATGGTACGATACTAATTAGACTCAACATTTTTTACTTGTAACACTGTGCTATGCTTAACCAGCAAGTACATTGTGGTCACCCTACCTGAGCTGGCAACCCTACCCTAGCCATGTAAACACGTATCATACGAACGTCTGCTTATTTAATAGAAAAATATTGGAAAACTCGTATTAAACTCAGTGAAAGTACAATGGAAACATAACCTAAGTAACATACCTTCAGTTATCGCATTCCGAAACCGAACTTAACGCCTATATCAAGCAAATAACACATAGGTAAGCTGTTGTTTTCGTCGTTGAACTTGAACTTCACTTGAATTTTTGAAAACTAACGGGAAAGTGGAAGTTTGTTTAGAAGTCAGTAAACAGTATCACATAGTATAAACAGGTGGTCTTTTAGAACCTATTGGTTGTTACAATGACATTTGACAGCTGTCCACCCCTGCCAACCAAGGAAAAATAAATATGTGTTGCTACTACAAAGAACTGGCTGACAGCGTGACAGCGTATCGATTACTACTGGACAACTAGCGCCATCTATCGACTGCTTTTTGACAACGGCAACGTGAACAACTAGTTTAATATTACTATTTGGTTTAAAACTTAATAATTTGTGTTACATAACAATAAACGAGCACAAAAATGACTCCATTACAATCAAATAAAACGACTGCATGTTATAAATGTAAGATGACTATAAAAACAAAGGACTTTATGAAATGCTCAAATTGTTGCAAATGTTTTGACCTAAATTGCGCTGGAAAAAATTTACCAAGTAAATTTCGATCGATGACAAATGAGGACAAAATATTTTGGAAATGTATATGTTGTCAGACAAAATCTTCGAAAGCAGAAACGAAGACATTGAATAAACCAAAAAGTAATACCACAAATAGCAAATCCCCGGACAACATCACTAGAAGGAAATGTAATGTTCCTAAAATATCGAGTTCTCAAGATAATATCTCTCAAGTTTTCACAGATAACGATATTATGAGTTCCACACTTAGAGATCTAAGCACATACGAAAGCCCACGAAGTCTCCCAAGCACATCTACTTTAGAGTCTTCACAAATAGTTGCCCTAAAGATGCAAATAGAAGATCTCACACTTGAACTATCGAGCGCCCATGAGGAAATTCAGAACTTAAATACTGAGAATACTTGCTTGCAGAAACAAGTTGACGACTACAAAAAAAAGATTAGTATATATAGCACACTACTGAAGGACAATACTCCTTCGAAATCGCTCCATTTGTCCAATAACACATTAAAGGACTCAGCGACAGACGCAAATATGGAATCTGAAAATAAAATAAAGGAACTAGACAAAGAGGTGAATAAACTAAATAATACAATCAAAACATTACAACGAAAAATTAGTAATTTATTGTCAACTAATAAAACAATCAAACGGAAATCTGATGCACTAATAAATAAAGAAATAACTCTTTCCCGCATTCAGCAGTCTACCAAAGCCTTGGAAAAAACTGTTCAACGCCTAGAACAAAAGATTGTTGAAACTTCATCTTCTGAAAAAAGCTACTCAGCATCAACAAAAAATCAAACGGTATGTGAACAGAGTACCATTCCTAAAAGAAAGAACACAGCAGACACTGTAAATAGACCACACAAGCCGAAACTGCTGCTTCTTTCGGACTTCCACGGTGCAGAATTACTTCTACCACTTTCTAAGATGAGAAGGAATGACTATGACTTCTCTGCAGACATAATACAGCACGGAACAACTGAGCGAGTGTTGCAAAATGTGCAAGATAAAATAATTCATTTTAAAAAAAGTGACTGTCTAATCATAATGTGCGGAGGCAGCGATTACAACGCCACGCCACTAAAGACTGTATTAAGGTTTTTAGAAGATACTGTGAAAAAATCTATACATACTAATGTTATAATCTGTGACATACCCTATTCGATAAACTATTCCTCTGAACACTATAACAATTTTGTAAATAAGCTCAACTCTGCAATGCATAGTAAATTTACAAACTTGTCACATGTATGGCTTCAACCTAGTACTATTTATTTCGGAAAAACTGATTTCCAAAATAATGGCAATATACTTAACTACAGGGGAAAATACAAGTTAGCGCAATGTCTAAACAAAATATTAAGATGTGTAAACGAAGCATTCTATAATAATAATAGTAATAATTGTACTTTTTTATAAATAACCACCGTCAGATGTCAAATAATCCGTGTATTAATAGGAATGCAAAAAATGAACTCGTTACCTACAGTAATATATATGTTCTTCATCAAAATATAAATGGAATTATAAACAAAGCAAACATATTGTGTGTTCATTTACAAGAGTTCATGGAAACTGGAAAACAAATCGACGCTATCTGTATAACAGAGCATAATATGAAGTCGGGTGACGAGGTACATTTGACCATTCCAAAATATAGATTAGCATCTTGCTTCACTAGAGAAAATAGGAATGGGGGATCTTGCATATTAATACGAAATGGCCTAAAATTCAATATTTTAAACGAAGTCAACAAAACCTCAATCTCAAATGTTATGGAGTGCACATGCATTGAATTGACTGATCATGGTATTATTTTACTCTGTATCTATAGAATCCCTAATAACTGTTCAAGGGCAATCAATCTTTTTCTAAATAAACTAGAATATATATTAAATAAAATTTGTTATACCAGGAAAAAGATAATAGTATGTGGCGATTTCAACATTGATACCCTCAAAAGAAATACGCACTGTAAGGATTTTGAAAATCTCTTACTTAGCTATAACTTGAAATTAGGTATATCTCAACCGACCCGACTGTGTAGTGGAACATGTATTGATAATATTATCCACAATATCAGAGGAAGCAAGACAGAAGTATTGGAACTTGCTCTCTCGGACCACACAGCACAATTACTTAAATGTCCGGTAAAGAAAACTTGTTCTCTCACTCATTGGTATATAAAAAAAGTAGATATGTGTGATGAAAATATTAAGAAATTTATAAATTGTATCGACAATCTAAATTTTTATGATGTTTTTGCTACAAATGACCCAAATGAAGCGTTTAATAGTTTTATCACATCATTTACATTATCCTACAGGCTGTGTTTTCCAATTAAGAAAGTAAAAATTACTAATACCTGTAAGCCTAAATGGATTACAAAAGGGATCAGACTCTGCTGTAGACAAAAAAGACAAATGTTGTGGAAATATAGACTGTCATCAGATCCTGATAGTAAGATGTTATTTAAATGTTATTCCAAGCGACTGGCAAAAATAATTAATTTGACCCAAAGGGCACAGAATGACCATTATATAAATACATCCAATAATAAGACAAAAGCAACTTGGAAAATTATTAATAATTCTAAAGCTAAGCAGCCTGTAGAAAACATTGAACAAATAACATTTAATGGTAATGTTATAACACACCCAAAACGCATTGCAGAAGCTTTTAATAATTATTACATTGACCAAGTATATCGATTTAATCAGTCTAGTGACAACCAAAATTACAATAGAATGAATACAATGACATCCAATAGCAATTCAATGTTTATGCAACCCACTACTCCGGATGACATACAATTAATAATACAGGGCCTTAAAAGTACGAATAGTGTCGGTTATGATGGGATCCATACAAAAATCATAAAAAGAGCATGTCAAGTTCTTTCTCCTGTACTCAGCTATATTATTAACCTATGTATAGAACATGGCACATTTCCTGCATATCTTAAGATTTCTGTTATAAGACCCCTTCACAAAAAAGATGACAAAAATAACATTGCTAATTATAGGCCCATTGCGTTGTTATCTATATTTTCTAAAATCATTGAAAAAGTTATATACAATCGTTTATATACATACTTCGAGTGTCAAAATTTGTTTTGTGTTGAACAAAAAGGATTTCGTAAGAAAAAAACCATCAACATGGCTATATTTGATTTGCTGCAAAGTGTAATAATAAATATGGATAAAAAAGTCCCTGTGTGTGCTTTATACATGGACATGTCTAAAGCATTTGACTTTGTTGATCATAATATTCTTGTAGACAAACTGTATACTTATGGAATACGTGGCAATGTTTATAGTTTAATAAAATCCTACTTAAGTAATCGACAACAAATGACACAAATAAAAAGATTGTCTTTAGAAACAAAAACAGAATTAATCTACACATCTAGTCGCAGAGACGTTCTCTACGGAGTGCCACAGGGAAGTGTATTAGGCCTTTATTGTTTTTGATTTACATAAATGATTTACCAAGAGCTATCGAACATCCCATGGTTCTCTTCGCTGACGATAGTACAGTGGTATTCGCAGCAAAAAATTTAGAAACATATGAAGCAGACATAAATAAAACATTAGACATTATTATACAATGGTTGACAACGAATAATTTGAAAATTAATCTGGATAAGACGAATATAATGACATTTAGACAAAAATTGCAGCCAACTAGTTTAAATATAGCTTATAAAGGACATAGAATAAATGAAACTAATGTTAGTCGTTTTTTAGGGCTTAGCGTAGATAATAAGTTGACGTGGAAAAACCACATTGACATTATATGTAAAAAACTTAGTTCATTTTCATATGCCTTATACAATCTTAAAAAAGTGTCCAATCAGGCATCTTTACTAACGGCGTACCACGCATATGTTACATCCACATTGAGATATCCTTTTTTGGGGTAATTCCACAAATCGGGCAAATGCATTTAAAGCCCAAAAAAAAATGTCTGCGTTCAATCTGTGGAATCAAACAGCGTGACTCATGCAAACCACACTTTATTAGGTTAAAAATACTCACATTACCTTGTTTGTACATATATGAAATAGTAAATTTTGTGATCCAAAATCGAAACCAATTTGGTAAATACAAAAGTGCCCGCCTTCAGAATAAATTAAAAGCAATTTCAAGTAGTACAGCGTTATTGCAAAAAAGCATAATTGGAATGGCCCACAAGATTTTTAATAAACTACCACAGACTATTGTTGGAACTGGTGAAAATGATGTTGATATGAAACTATTAAAAGAATTTCTATTAAAAAAAGCTTATTACTCAATTAATCAATTTTTAGCTGACATATGTACTTAATTCCAATTACTCTATTCTTTATATTTTTAATAATGCTGACTACATCATATTTTATATTTCATTTTAACGGACTTTTAACTTAAATTTGTATTTATATATATATATTGTGATATGTTGACTACCTAATGTAAATTATTTGTGAAGCATGCTGCATGCAGAAGCATGTTACAAAAATATAACTATATTTGTATGCCGCAAGGCGCCACATAGTGATACTGGAAAAATGTAATACCTAATAACTACCTATGTTGGACAAATAAATCTTTGAATCTTTGAATCTTTAGTCACTTAACCAGCAACTCACTTTTTTTCTTTTACTTAACCAGCAAGTATAAAATCATGGCCACTTAACCAGTGCCAAATAACTTTTTTTTTTACTTTGTTTAACCAGCAAGTACATACATCATGGCCACTTAACCAGTGCCACGTTACTATTTTTTTTACATACTTCTCACTTAACCAGCGAGTACATCGAGGCCGCTTACCCAGCGACACACTTTTTTTTTTACTTCTTGCTTAACCAACAAGTACAGTGGCCACTTAACCAGTGCCAAATTACTTTTTTTTTTACATACTTCTCACTTAACCAGCGAGTACATCGAGGCCGCTTACCCAGCGACACACGGTTTTTTTTTTGCACCGCTTAGCCAGCGCTATGACGCATTGTCAGATGCGATACACCTTCAAACCAAACGCACGCCACTCACACTCACAGTCGTGGCCGCACAGCAACGGGAAATCTATGCCCGGTACTTTATGACATTGAAGGTGTATGCAGTCAGAGCTCAAAACACCCAAAACTACACTGGTGATTATTAGAACATTTAATCGCATGTTGAATTTCCTTTGTCAATTATTTTTAACCAAGTAGGTACTACCTTACTAGTCTTACTACCCTTTAACTTTAACTAAAAAGATTATGTAGCACGTGAGCGCTCTGCTAAATAATCCTAATGAAATGTGAACTGCTCACCGGATAAACTGTACGCCATGGTGCCTTGCCACGACGCACACGGTAAGGAAAGAGGGTCTTCTGTTATTTCGTCACCCACTGCCAATGCCGCCAGCCTGCTCGCTGAGTTCACCACAAAAAGCACGAAATCTCCACTGCGACGAAGTACCGCATTCTATCTAGTACCGTATCAGTTTTATCATACCTAAAAACTATGACGACGTTTACATCAAGCTATTCTTCAAGTAAACTAATTTGTCTTGAATTAAATTTGAAATTAAAGTTGATGTCTTATTTAGAAAATAACACCAATGCCGTGGTCTAAAAGATAAAAAAGCAACACAAATCTCATCAATAATGATTGAAACACTAAGTATCGTTTGTTGGCTCTAATTTTGCATGAAATCAATTGGAACGAAAACCGTCCTTTTGTTTCTGTTGCTTCAATACAGCCGTTGCCAGTAGTGTTCGCAGCTAGCTTATCCTCTGATAGTCAGACGTCTGAGAACCACCTATGCTGCACGGTTTCGTGTCTGCAATGGTTCACGCATACTGGACGAGACGTTCGCAGTCAAGACGCCATGTCACTAAAATATTAATTTCAAACGCGTAGCAAATATTTTCAACCCTGATACGGTATCAAGGTACTACTTTAGCCAATTGCCATAAAGTTGTTAAGCAAAACAATGAAATTAATCAAATTTAACACGATGTGATGTTCACTATTACTTTGAGGTCCTAAGTATTGGAACTGTTATGAAATAAAATAATTATATTTAAGACTTCGCTCAGCACCCCCGCTCTGTCAACCACGCTTCCAGCAGTGTTGCCAGCCGCGGCTGTGCCTTGCCATTTATTGACATGTACAACGCCACATCTCTTCCTTTTTTTCAATTGAGTACTAGAATAACAAATTTAACAATTACAAAAGAATCGGCTTAGCTAAGACATAAATTCTAAATTAAGTTGTTATATAACTCTTAAGTGTTAGACACCGTAGTAACAAGGTTTAGATTATCGAATTAAACCATTAACAGTATTTTCTTTTATACCTAATCACTCTAATCAGTCCTATGGATTTACTTTCAACGCACCCAGAAACATATAAAATTACTTAAATTAAAAACCTAGTTAATGTTTGACATAGCATTTGGCAACAGTGAGATATACGTAACATTTACAATATCTTATGTACTTTAATAAGTAATCAGTCGTTTGTATCACAATTAGCAGCGGTCATGCCTAGGTGACATTTCCTATTATTTATTCAAAATGTAATCAGTCATTTGCCTAAACCATTAACTAGAAACAATTAACTTTTATAAACTATCTGCCTTATTACTAGAGTTTTATCAAATTATATTTACGAGTAATTGTAAGAAGTTAACAATCGTCATCATTATAAGTTTTTCTTATTACTCGAGATCTTGGTCCTCTTCCTCTTTTCCTTCATTTACAGGGTTGCACACCTTCCAGTTTCCTTCGACTTTTTTTAGATGAAGTATATTCCTCCTATATTCTTGCCCTGTATTGTCATTTCTGACACTGACGTCGCTATTTTTAGCATTTATCACAGTGTGAGGTACAGGGTTAAAATCAGAAGTTAATTTATTTTCTTTAATCAAATTTTTAATATAGACTTTGTCACCAATATCCAGCTGTTTACTGTTTGCCTTTCTTTTCCTGTCTTCATTTAGCTTTCCTTTTTCCTTCATTATATGGTCTTTATCTTTGACTTCTGGGTTAACAATGGTGTGTTCAACGTCTACGGCCGATGGTAATTTATCCCTGAATTGCCTGTTGAAAAATAGTTCTGATGGTGATTTGCCTGTAGTAGTATGTGGGGTGCTGTTGTACATAATTAGGTAATCGAGTAAGTCGTTTCGCCAATCAGTTTTTTGGGTTTGACTGATATTGAGCCGTTTCAGTATGTCGCGATTCTGGCGCTCAACTTCGCCGTTCTGTTGAGGCCAATATGGTATAGTATAAAAAAGTTTTATTCCCATCTCAGAGCAGAAAAGCTTAAATTCTTCTGAAGTGAACTGCCTACCATTATCGCAGGTAATACTAGCTGGGATTCCTAGTCTTGAAAACATTTCTTTAAGAATTGTTATTGTGTCTTGGGAAGTAATTGATTTCATTATTTGAACCTCCTTTTACCGACTGAAATAATCAACGACCACCATTAGATTATGGCCGCTTGGCAATGGACCTAGAAAATCTAGCGCAACATCTGTCCACGGCTGTAAAGGTAACTCGCGTCTTTTCATGGGGTTGGGTGGGTTAGGCCCAGCTACCAGAGTACAACCTTTACAGCCCCTAACATATGCTTCTGCATCCTTATCTAACTTAGGCCACCAAACCTTAGTACGTAATCTGGCTTTCATAGCCACAATGCCCGGGTGGCCTTCATGAGCGGCAGCCAGAACCCTTTCCTGTAATGCTGAAGGAATAACAATTTTAGTGCCCCTCAATAAAATGTTTTCGTGTAACCAAAGTTCGTGCTCAAATAGCTTGTAATTGTTGACATTCTCTGCCCAATTTCCCTGCTCTAATCCTACTTTAACTTGACTGATATGCTCGTCGTTTTCGGAAACCTCTATAATTTCTTTGATGGAAACTGCAGTGGGTCTGGCGTATTGTACGATTGCATTAACATAGTACTCATCTTCGAAAGGAACTGGTACAGTGTTAGTGCATAGCCTTGATAAAGGGTCAGCTAGATTTGACTTGCCTGGCCGGTATATGGTTTTAAAATTATACCCTTGCAGTCGCAGGACCCAGCGCTCGATTCTTGCACTTGGTTTAGAACGAGGGCCAAATATTATTTCCAAAGGCTTGTGGTCCGTAATTAATTCAAATTCTTTAAGCCCATAAAGATACATTTTGAAGTGTTCTATGGCCCATACCAGCGCAAGAGCTTCCTTCTCCGTCTGACAATAACGTTTCTCCACATCTGTTAGACTCTTATTTCCGTACGCAATGATGCGTGGACCGTTCCCGTCAGTCTGGATAAGAATAGCTCCAAGTCCGACTGGGCTTGCATCGGCCATAACTTGGGTTTTATCATTAGGATCATAGTAACCTAAGCACTCAACATTACCTAACTGATGTTTAAGGCTATCAAAAGCGGTTTGTTGTTCCTTCATCCAAAACTTAGAGATGTCAGCATGCTTATTAAGTTTCTGGTGTAGAATCTGACGAATTGGCTCTGTCAGAGTAGCAAGGTTTGGTATCCATTTGCCAATATAAGTGACTAGCCCTAAAAAACTTTGTACTTCCTCGACTGTCCTAGGTTCCCTAAATGATTTAATACTATCTATGTATTTATCCAAGGGTTTGATGCCATCGGCTGATAACTCGTGTCCTAAGAATTTGATTTTATTTGCATTGAAGATGCATTTTTTCTCGTTCAGTAAAACATTGTTATCTTTGAGGACTTCCAATACATGGTTAAGGCGATTTCGATGTTCGATTTCGTTCGTTCCGTAGACGACTATGTCGTCAATGAAACAGACAACTCCCTCGCAAGTCAAGAGCATTCTATCAATAATTTTTTGAAATTGTTCGGGAGCGGACGAAATTCCAAACATTAGACGTTTATATCTAAAAAGACCCCTATTGCTTATGAAAGTTGTGATTTCTCTGCATGATTCTTTTAATTCGACCTGATGGAATGCGTTTTTTATGTCTATTTTAGAAAACGTTGTGGCCTTGCGGAATTTAGGTGTTGACTGTTCCATAGTGGGGAGTGGGTGGTTTTCCCGCACTACGGCTTTGTTTGCGCATCGCATGTCCACACAAAGTCTAACTTCGCCATCACTCTTCAAAACCGGCACGACAGGCGATACCCAAGCTGATGGATGGTTCACTGGTTCGATTATGTCTAATTTGAGCAATTCATCAATTTTCTGATTTATTTTGGACTCTAGCGGAATAGGAACCCTCCTAATCGGTTGGCAAACAGGTTTTACTGATGGGTCGATGGTAATATCTAATTCTACATCTTTAAACTTTGGAAATTGGTCATAACTAACTGTATTTACACTTACCCCCAACTTTAAAATGTTTAAGGAGATGGCAGTACCCTTTCCCAGTAGATCTCGTGTGCCACCCTGGACAACATAAAATGTGGCGTTTTCTTGTGCATGTTCTACTTGAACCAAGGCTTCAAAAGCTCCTAAGATTTTAAGAGGTTCCTTGCTGCCATAAGCCATGAGTATTTTATCTGGATTTTTTTGCTGGTTTCGGACTAATGCTGAATTGGTCTTGAGATAGTCCCATGTTCTGTCCGTGACAATGTTGCATTTGCTTCCAGAGTCGATGAGCATTTTCAGATTCACACCACCAACTTGACAGGATATCTCCGCATCATCATCAATATGGAATATGTAATCCACCGTGGTGGCGTCCTTCTTTTCCATCCTCTGGTACTGTCCGGTTTTAGCTTCAGCTGGTTTAAACTTTTTTGGATTAACATTTTTTTGTGCTGGTACAGAAAGGCTTTTTGTGGCCCTTGTGCGGCATTGTCGTTGGAAGTGTCCCTCATAGCCACACTTCATACATTTTTTGTTTCTTGCTGTACAATGTATGTAGTCAGCACTGTGGCGCTTGCTTCCGCATCGGAAGCATTCCATCACATTTTGTTTGGTTAGTGAATCAATTTTATTTGTAAAAACTGGGTGCCCTTTTCCTTCAAACTCATTTAATTGCCTCGTGACAGTTTCAAGAGAATTTGCTTCTATAGTTATTTGGTCCATGGTAGCACTATCCCCTAACATCAGGATTTTTTTCCTCAAATCCACAGGTGAGCATTTTTCTGTGATTTGGTCAATCAGGCTATCATCATTCTTCGGGAAGTTACATTTATTGTGCTGGTCCCGAAGTCTCACAACAAATTTATCAAATTTTTCATTAGGTTCCTGCTTCATTAGGCGAAAAAAATGGCGTTCATAAAGAAAACTTTGTTTTGGAGAAAAATATCCAGTTAATTTTTCCAGTGCGATTTTGTAAACATCTGTTCCAATTGTTGGTTCTATATTTGCCCCTGGAAGGTTGTAATATATTTCCTGTAGAGCCAGGCCAGCAGAATGTAGAAGAATAGCTCTTTTTTTAATGGCATCATCAATGCCTGCGGCAATCAGGTAATTTTCAAGTGCTCGTTTCCATTTCTCCCAACGTGAGCCTAAAGTGGTTACATCTCCATCACAATCAAATGCTTCGAGCCCCGTCAGTTGCGCCATTGTGGTTTCCTGAAACCAATCGTGTAATTATTTTCGAGACCTCATCTCAATCAGCAATTATTTTGCTATACCCACCTTATGGGCTTGTTATTTATTTATTTCATTTTTTGGCCCACATTATGGACTTGCTTGTAAACTACCATACAAGTTTACCCACATTATGGGTTAGCAACCGACGCTTGTACTCACATTATGAGCATAATCAATTATTTATTCATTTTCTTTGACTATTCAAATGACATGCATTCCATGTCATAATCGTTTACTACCTCACATCATGAGTAGAATCAACTTTTTATTTACTATTTATGTGACATGCATTCCATGTCATAGTCGTAAATAACCACATTTTGGTCTATTTAATACACTTTATGGAGATTTTGTTTTATGGTTCCTTACCTTTCGTAGCCTCCGTTTATGCCGTTAAATTTATTCAGTGAATTGATTTACTGGTAAACGATGCCACTATAATGCAACAACTATGTGGCTTTCATATTGTTGACACGATATTCAGTATTTTTTATTAGTGCGCGTTCTGCAAACCGCAAAGTTAGGTTATGCTATTCGTTCCGTTCACAAATTTCACATGTTCACATGACATTTAAGTTAAGGCCTCTCTACACGACACGACATCAATATTGTGTAGCTTCTCGCAGATTGACTCACAATCAATGCTGAGTGACAGATGAATATTATTGTAGTTTGGAACGCACCTTAAGCAATAGATGATTGCCATGGACGTACACTAATCTGGACTGAGTACTGCGATTAAAAAAGCGTAGCCGACAGAGAAGTCATACTAGAGAATTGCATCTCGTTCTAATTAGGGTGACCAAGTACCTATGCGGATATTAGGATTTATAAAAATTCTTGTTTAGAGAGTGATGAACTGGTAAACGTGCCGGGAATCCTCTGGATGCGCGTGGTGCAGAACCGTTCGCTTTGGCAAGTAATACAGTCCAAATAAATTATTCTTCTATTACAAATAAATAAAACTCACGAATAAACTCCTAATAAAAACATCATGTTCCTACATATATATTTTATTTAAACATAAATACATGTTTACTAACGTCCGTTTGACACTTATCGGACTTCGGTCTCGTTTAGGGCACAACTGGGATTACCGAGAATAACGGTAGGGGAGGAGGACGATGATGATGACATTTTTACTAAATGTTTACTAACGTCTTATGACTCCATAAAATTCTGACGTCATTTAGGTTTTTGATGTTTCATTAAAAGTTTCTAATTAGATTTTATCAGTAGAATGCCGCAATACTTAATGAAATAACAACATATCTTGTAGAAATATTTATTAATTCGTCGCTTCGTTTTGCCATGGGAGACGGACAAACAAACAAACACACACACTTTCCCATTTATAACATTAGTATGAACACAGTATAGAAGAATATGGAAGTATGGATAGTACATTTTTAAAATATTAAATGAAATAATTTAACATAATTGCTCTGCCGACTTATCTACGACATTGCATTTTCACACCGGCCCAAATCATAGTCACCCTAATAAGTTTGGCATATGGTTTTGTCGTTTTATCGTAAAATAAAGCAAAATGTTCCTTACCTATGAAATGATATTCCACAATTATTAAAGCTTTCGCTTTTACATCCCTTTATACAACATATTTTCACCATTTTTTACTAAAACAAGGCAACAAGAGTCCAATGACAATATTTGAAAAATAGATGTCAACGTTGGGGATACAAGTCAATATTTAAAATTACCACTTGATTACCTCAATATTTAATGCGTTACCATGTTTTAATAAGTAAATTAAAACTTAGGTATAAAGTAACATCTCCTATATAATGTCGGCTCGTAATTATGAGCAGGTATTTTTTTTCAGTATAATTTAATACCTGTTAATACCACTATATCATTATTATTTTTACATTGGCAACTCGTGCGAGTGGGACACCATCCTCGGGTTGGTTGCTCTCGCTCGGAACGCTTTCTCTAGTAGTCTTTTATCATACAATTGTGTACCTACCTCGTTCGGTAATATGGTTCAATTTTGATTGACTAATAAAACTTAGTACTCAGTCCAGATTAGTGTACGTCCATGATGATTGCACCAGGTTTTTTTTTTTTTTTTTTTTTAATGCCGAACATGAACTATAAAATTATGCACTGACAATTTCATGGCGCCCAAGCGGCCCAAGATAAGACCAACCAATAATTGCTTTGGTAGCTTATTTCTTTCGCTCGAAAGTGAAAAATACTACTTGCGTTTGATCCTCGTCACCAGATGTGATGTTCACTATTACTTTGAGGTCCTAAGTATTGGAACTGTTATGAAATAAAATAATTATATTTAAGACTTCGCTCAGCACCCCCGCTCTGTCAACCACGCTTCCAGCAGTGTTGCCATAGAGTATAATGAATAACCTGTAATAGAGTAGTCAGTCAAGGTTTAGCAACTGCAGCGCGCCTAGCGACTTCGCCCTGAACTAAAAAATTCCATAACATATCTATACGTAGAGCACAGTAGGTACATATAGACGCACGGGTTCTGATCTCACTTGTATTTATTTTTATTTTTTTTGTTTCTGAATGAAAACAAACACAACGAAAGAAAGAAACACTTTTATTAAAGTAACAAAACAGAGCAACACAAAATATACAACTAATATTGGAACTGCAATGGCACTTAACCTTTTGCTTGCCATAATTATGATATTTTGACACAAAGTGGTTATGGCACACTAAGCTTTTTTTAAATATCTCTTCATTTTTTTGTGCCAAAATGTCACCACCAATCGCATAAATCCATGTACGAAATCTTTCAATTTCCTTAACTGGGTAAGGAAACAAATGTAGAATTATGTTGTCAGAATCTGTAAAAATTAAATTGATTTAAAATTCTAAAAAACAGCCATACAAGATCATAGTGGCCCTAGAAAGTTGATGAAATAAAATCAACATGTTTATTTTACCCATTCCAAACCAAAGTCACAGTAGGTATGTCAGTGGCAAGCTCACAAATATCAAACCTTTTAATATACTTCATCTAGTGAATTGCGTGAGAAATAAGAAATACCCAGACAGAATAAGATGTAGTAAGATTGATAAAGTAATGTTATTGTTAACAATAATCAGGGTTTGGATAGAATGGCCATGATCATGCAATGGAGAAAGTGGGATCTAATGGCGCTGAGCACTCTTTTTTATTTGAGCAGATGATAAAATTAATAAGTACTTACGCGTTTTACCGCAATTTGGTACGCAACACTTTCTTTTAACCATTGTCGTCGGTATCCGTATCGTAATGATGATCAAGTCCACTGGGCTATAGCAACAGTCACTCAAAAAGGGCAGGGAAATCGGAGTCCAAGGATAGCAAAGTCGTCGTGTAAAATGTGAGAATATCAGAGTCCAAGAGTAGCGAAGTCGTAACCAATAATCAAAACAGCAAAAGACAGAAAAGAGAAAAACACCTTCACGTTCTTCAGTACAGACAGCCATTGACAGTTAAAAAAAAACAGTATTACGTTCCGTTTTACAAAATTTGCAGGAATAGTGTGTTTTGAAAAGACCTTAAATATTTATTTTCATAAAACAAGACTATTCTCATGTTATTGTATTTTATTTGTATAACTTTCAATATGATATTTTCTACATACGCGCATAAAATTTTATATGTTGGGAATAAAGTTTATGCATAGAATGAAATGTAAATGTCAGTGATGCCAGCTAGCAACATCAATGAATAATACCAGCGGAAAAAATAAGTTCAGTAAAGCGGGCTCTACACTTTCCATTCGATAGAATCGGAAGGTGTGGAACCCACTTACATTACTGAATTAGCGCCATCTAGCGTTAACGTCTCTAAGTACTATTTTCTTCATACAATCGGTCTTTCGTACGTAGTGAAAACACTCTGAGTGTTGCCAGCCGCGGCTGTGCCTTGCCATTTATTGACATGTACAACGCCACACACTGCTCTAAAAGTTAATACGAAAGTAGTTCGATTTTCACAAAACTATCAAAATGAAATGACTACACAATACAACAATTTTGTAAACAGGATTTGACGACAACTTTTAGGAGAACGTAGGAAAAACGGGTGTCTATCATTTTATCGAAACGCATTACGTCGATTTACATTTCGCCGAAAACTATTCCATAAATTTCATTCCGTTGTATTTCTTGTTCACATAATCATCAATTCATAGTTTTTTATTTCATCGAACAACTTTTCATCGTTAATCGTTTCGAATTTGTCTCTTATCGTAGCGTAACGATTCATCGAATTTACTTTTCATAGAATAGTCAGTTGTGTACAGTATTAATTTATCGAAACACGGTTCAATGTTGGTACGTTCCATATATTTTTGTTGCCACCATCATTATTTCATTTTTCTACCAAGCTGTTTACCTATAGGTCATTTCGTCTAAGTATATAATACCTAATGGATAAAATGGGTCCACATTGACTCATATACGCTCCATATACGATGTAGACGTAATATTAAGCCTAAGTAAGTAATATTAAAAAAACGGTTCTGGCGCTTCGCCGGCCGCTACCGCGGCACGCTCGCTGCGCTCGCTCGGCTCACGTGCTATAGGATCACAGTTCACCTAACACTCCTCCTCGCTTCGCTCGTCGTCGTACCTACACTGACCTGCCTTAAAGTAGAATAGGAAGGTAATCCGATATCCAGAGGGAGAGGTGGGTAGGCTTAGAGCTCTATGTATACGTCCAAAGTCTCGGTGAAATGTACCTACTCAGTTCGTTGAAAGGTAAATATTATCAAGTGACAAACACAGATGAAACGATTTTCTATGTAATAATTATTTTGGGAACTGAAACTTATGTTAAAACAAAATTATAGTAACGGCGTTTCGATGAACGACTATGTCGATGAACAAATAAAATATTGAAGTGAAATTCGATTAATTCATTTTTGTGTAAATGGTTTTTCGAGCAAATGTATGAGCGATTTAACGAAGTTTGATGAATGATTCCTGTGTGATGATGAAATTCTGCGAATAGTGTTATGGGAAACGATAATCGATGAAACTATTTTCGGTAAAATGATGGATTCCCAGGAAAAACACTATTGTGAACGGAAAATATGTCAAATCTAGTTTCAACATAGCAAAAACAATAAAAATGGTTTGACCTCACCGGATTTATGAGCACGTCGTTCAAATTGGGCAACGTAGTTGTACAGTAGACCGCAGACCATCTCGACATAATAATTCTTGCTGCGGCCTGTACGCAATTCATTTTCTTTCGGTCGTATCAGAAATCCATCCACGTCACTCAGGTAATGGTGTGATTGCCTCCAATAAAGCCATTTTTTTTTGCTGCTCCATGAGCATTTCACACATGTGCACGTTCTTATTCACATCCTGTGGGCACTGATTACATCCCGCTTCTGATGTAGGAGAATGGTGGTGTGGGGGTGGTACAAGGATGGGCGTTGCCGTCGGGCATCGTTGGGAGATCGAGTATCGAGACTAAGACTTTGAATCAAATTAATACTTTATTTAATTATTGGGTATAATCGTATTAGATTGCACTTCAATGATACTGAATTGTAGCGTGGACAGTTTCGAGGTGGGTCCAATGCATCAGGTCACTCCCGTGTTCAGCCAGAGAATGTTCGGAGCTCGGCCCGCCCGGCTCCATTCTAGCGCAAGGAGTGGGGTTAGATGGTTCGATTTGACGTCAGCCACAAACCAACCAATCGTAGCCATTCCCACGCTGCGCTACAATTTAGCGTCCGTACTAATGACGATCCTGTCTCCGACATATATGTATATATATCTATATATATTCATCTATGTATAAATGCATAGCATTGTACGTTCACTGCTTGTAGGCTACTTTTCCACCGAGATATTCGAAGCTGTGTTTCCATAGGATTGACACTTAGCTTTATAGCTAAACACAATAAGAACACCTTCTTACGTCACCTTTCCGTCTTTAACATAATGGAAAAATACAGCTTCGCACATCTCTGGCGGATACAGGGCCTTAAATCCAATGGCTTATCTGGGATTCGGATTTATATTCTGTTAGGCACTGATTATATTCAAAATATAAAAAAGTGCGAGATCATAACATTTCCTATTACGATAAGCGTATCGTATAATTAATATTTCTGACTGACAGACTGACTCCGCGTGGACTCCGCCATTCGAATGAAATTTACATAAGAGCTTTGTTTCTTGCTGCGTTCCTCTACACCGAATTATATTATGTGGTTAAAGCATACAATATTTGTTCTTGTTACTAGAGCTGTTGTTTTTAAATAAAAATATATAATTATATTTCTTGGTAAGTTTTTAACGGAGTACATTTACGGTTGTTTTCATAAAACTGTTTAAAATAGATGCAATTTAGGAAGTTTAAAAAAGTTAGTGGAATGGAACGGAAAACAAATTTAATCTGTGCCGTAAAGTTGCCAGTTATGCAAAATTACAATCATAATTCATGATATTTCCAAATAACGTCTTATTGTGTTTTTATTATTTATTTATTATAAATAAAATAAGAATTTAAAATCAGATCTCATCTTAATAATACTAATTCACATTATAGAAATAGCTCCATCTGTCGGCCACACTAGTTTTCACAGGTAAACAGTGCCCCTGCACTCTATACACGATATGTGCGCCTTCTCAATTTACTGGTGGAACCCGCTTGTGGGAAGCCAGCAAACCGAATCGCTATCGCAATAAAGTCACAGAAAACACCACATACCTGTTAGTTTCGAAGGACCATTATGTATGAGCCAGTTAGCCCAGACATTTGTAGTTGTGTTGGAGTGCGTTGAGAGAACGGAGAAGTTGAGGTATAGTTATTAAAATGATTTATTACTTTTAAGATATAAAATAGTTTGACTTATTGGCTGTTCCCTCAGTTGATGCTTATCGTTTGCGAGTTAGGTTTGCACTAATATAATTTACTTCATGATGTCATATTGTAGCGCGGCCTAAAGTAGGTCGCAACGTAAACGGAAAAATGTACAGTGGTGAGACTGTACATACTGGCAACCCCCAAAAGAAGGGGAAAGAAAAGATAATTTTCAAGTAGAAGGAAAAGCCATTACAAAAATTACTTAATAAAATTCAATTCAATCTAAATTGAACGTGACGTTGTCGTTGGCGGCTCGATGACGGCTCGGGCGCTGTCCCAGGCTGCTTGTTGACCTAGCTGCAGCTCGTGGTAGGCTTCTCTCTTCTGGTATAGGTTGAAGTTCAATATCCTCGTAGTGTGGCTTCACTGATTGCAGTGAACATTGTTTCTTTTTCTTCAGGTTACAAATATGGGGATAGCGTCTTCCCACTCCCCAAAGAATGGCAGTGACGACGGCCGCAGCAAGTAGAAAGTAACATAGCATATTGATGGATATCGTGAGTAGTGAGAACGGTTGGGAAGTTTTGTTCCTTGTTCCGTTGGTTGAGTAGTCTCTTGTCGATTTGTTCGATATCTTGATAATTGTGTTCGGAAAAATGTTGATTGGGTATGTTGTGGTAGGTTAAATTTGCAATTCGGTTGATCGACGATGTTATCGAAGGCACGTTGATGACGTAATCCAACTTCACCTTGCTGTTGTATTGATTAAGCGAATGAATAGTCAGGTATTCTGATTGCAGCATGCAGCCTTGTTCTAAAGTAATTATTCCAGACGACGTCATTGTGTGTGACGTCACATCTTCTTCACATATGACCCGTAATGTGCAGGTATCGCAACAAATGACGAGCCAAGTGTTCGGTGAATGCAACTCGATCCAGGCGTTTTTACATGACGTGTGTGTTATGTCACATGGAGTTGTGGTGCGATGACCTGTGGCGATGACCTATTAGTTTTGCCTCGCATGGGGTCTTATCGTTATGAAAGTTGAATACTGGCAGGTTTTTGTTGCATATAAAGTTGTCAAGTTTTAATTCGACACATTGTTGAAGGTCTTCTTCTTTAAACGAAATGTAGGTATTTTTCTGAAAGTTCACAGCTATGTATCTTGCGCTAGTCTGAACTATGACGTAGTCTTGAGCCGTTTTGACAGGTAACGGGATGGCACGATGTAACGAAAAAACTTCGTCCGAAATGAGTGGTATATGCAGCTCGAATAAAAAAATATTTGTCAGTGACTCGCGCTTTGACATATAATAGTTTGTATAAGTTCTTGATGTCTTCTCGTATGTTATCCACGGGCAGCGACAGAGTTCTGGGTAGTTTTCCCGCAATGACGTTCATCTGTTCTATCAGATTTACGGGTGTGACGAGGTGCACGTCGATATGATCTTTATATACATCAGTTAAAGTGTTAAACAGCATTTCTTGCATGTTCTTCAGGTTATTAATAAGTAGATAGGCTGACAAAGCAGCAGAGTTAAAGTAACTTGTGGCCATTGCTATTTCCACTGCCGACTCAACTCTGGCGAAGTTTATATTCGTTTGATTCATGAAGTTTTCTATGACCTCAAACTGTTCCTGAATGTTGACTTCATTTTTCTTCAAAACCTTGTTTTCCATCTCTACAATGGACGTTTGGTTTTTTATAAGTTCAAGTAAGAAGTTTTCGTTGTTATGCACGTTTTCTATGTCGCTTTTATATTTTTCGGCGAATCGTTGATCCAGAATTCCGAATAAACTGTTAGTTATGTATCCCACGCCATCTATGAGTCCTCGTTTCTTTCTGTCAGTTAGATGCCTTTGCGGGGTGAGTAACATAGTGTTGTAGTGCTGCAAGAGATCCATTTCATGGTCCAACTGGTTAAGCGTAGTTTTGCAGTACCTCGGGTCTGTTTTCTGGCACCAGTCCACTCCTTGCAGGTAAGTCTCAATGCGACGAACTCCATCCCAATAGTTAGTTAAGTTGTAGTACATCAGTAATATCCATCTGTTATGAATAACTTGTACTTTGCCTATCGTATCGTAGTATATAGGTCGCTCGGGTTCCAGGTTCGTAATTTGAGCAGATGTCGGCACGCCGGCTGACCGTGAACTTGTTATGAGTGCGCACATGGTTATGAAAGTTGTAAATAGTGTTAGAAAACATTGTTTTGTGTTTTTATTCCTTAGCATGGATCGTGCAGGTTTCTTCGAGTTGGTTCGTGACGTTTGTACGTCGTTTTGTGTACTGTTTGTTTCCAATGGTAATGGTGAAAGTTTGAGGATGGGCCGTTTGAATGTACCGGTTTGAGTTTTGATTGTCGTTACACGTACGTAACCGTCGGAGCCGGGGTGGACCTTTACAACGCGACCCAGGGCCCATTTTCCTGGTGGCAAGTTGTCCTCCTTCACAAGCACGATGTCATCCTTTTTAATATTTTTTGTAGGTATATTCCATTTGCTTCGACGTTGAAGTTGAGTTAAATAGTCGTTAGACCAAGTTTTCCAGAATCGTTGCATCATTTGTTCAGTTAGTTGCCAACGTCGTCGCAGGTCGATGTTTTTGGAGTCCATGTGGTCTGAGTGGGGCAGTGACAGTGTTGATGTACCCGTCAGAAAATGTCCCGGAGTAAGACAATTGTAGTATTCGTCGGGGTCCTCAGTAAGAGGACACAACGGCCTTGAATTCAGACACGCTTCGATTTTCGTCAGCAACGTGGTGAATTCTTCAAAAGTTAGTTTTTGCTCACCAAGTACTCTTTTCAGATGATACTTCAAAGACTTTACTGCAGCTTCCCAAATCCCACCTCCGCTGGGAAACGCCGGTGCGTTAAAGTGCCACTCCACTTCCATTTTTCCAATTTCATCGAAAAAAATTGAGTTTGTCAACATTTGTTTGAATTGGCCGAACTCTAGTCGTAAAATTTTGGATGCTTTAATGAAGTTTGATCCGCAGTCAAAGTAGACATGTTTAGGCTTGCCTCTGCGGGCGCATAATCTTTCAAACGCCGCGAGGAAGGTTTCAGCGCTCGTGTCGGATGTGAGTTCTATGTGCACGGCCTTGGTGGCCAAGCACACGAAGATGACGACGATCCTTTCGACGTTTTGACACCTCGTCCCTTGTTTATTTTGACATCAACGTGTCCCGTAAAATCTACTCCCGTGTGAGTGAAGGGCCTTGAAGGGTTAGTTCGTTGCGGTGGTAAGTCCGCCATTAGTTGGTATTTATCGGATGGTTTAAATCGGTGACAGCGTATGCAGCCTCGCAGTTGTTCTTTTACCGCCCTGTTTCCACCGATTATCCAATAACGTTGCCTTATGTAGTTGAGGGCTTGTCGCGCCCCGCCGTGTAAAGTTGCCATATGACCGTGGTGAATGACAAGGTAAGTTATTCGCCCTTTCCTGGGTAAGATGAGAGGATTTTTCATCCCCGGCGGTAAGTTAGAGCTGCTTAGACGTCCTCCAATGCGAAGAAGTCCCTTTTCATCCAAGTAAGGTTTCAGCTTGTATATACAGCTCCTTTTTGTTAAAGTTCCGTTTTTTAATAGCAGTTTATATTCCACCGGAAATGACATTCTTTGTGCGCATGTAGTTATTTCGTCATTAGCGGCGAGTAATTCGTTTGTAGTTAAATAGCTGCTATCAGGTTTCTGTTTGCGACGTAAAGTTGCAATAAATCGCAATATCCACGCGGTGATTCTTATTACTCGTGTTAGCGAGCTGTGATTTTGAAGTAGGTTATTAATGAAGTTATCATGATTTGTAGTTAGGGTTGGCTCTTCTTTTTTCGCAGTTCCGATGTTAGTTGTAAAGTGACAATTTAAGTTCAGAAGTGCTTCTTTCTGGTTAATTCCGTCAAGTGACGGTCCGTGCCACCAGAGGTCAAAGTTAATCAGCTTGCTCGGGTACATTCCTCTAGAAGCGCAGTCAGCAGGGTTCTGCTCAGATTTGATGTACTGCCACTTCTCTGCTGGTATTACTTGTTTAATTTTTGTCACTCGGTTAGCCACGTACTTTTCCCAACGTGCTACATCTCCTTGGAGCCAAGCTAGGACTATTTGGGAGTCACAAAATCCTTGTATAGTTATGTCGTAGTCTTGGTACGCTTCCATCACTTTCTTCATGAGTTGCGATAGTAAAAGGGCTCCGCAAAGTTCCAGTTTCGGCAGAGTAGTTTTTTGAGATATAGGGGCAACCCTAGTTTTGGCAGTTAGTAATGTCGTTCTTGGCTTTCCGTGTTCGTCGTTGGTGCGAGTGTAAATGACGCAGGAAAAGGCTTTTTCGCTTGCGTCACAGTAGCCTAGAAGTTCTATCTGTTTTGTTGTGCCGCCGATCCATCGGTTAAGTTTAACCTTTTTTAATAGAGGTAGTTCGTTTTTTAGCTTTAGCCATTGTTCTTGTATGTCGACAGGTAATGCTGCGTCCCAAGTTAGGTGAGGGTTGGTCCACACCTTTTGAAAGACTAGTTTAGCTGTCACAGTGACAGCACTATACCAGCCTAAGGGGTCGTATAGGCGTGATATTTGTGATAAGAGATCCCGTTTAGTTAATGGGTATCTAGTTTTTTCGGATAAGTTCCAATTGACCACAAAAGTGTCCAAATTAGGATTCCAGCCAAGTCCTAAAGTTCTCATGGAGTCTTCATGTTTGAAGTCGAATATGTTTGTCGAAATCTGATCTTCAGTTAGGTTTTAAAGTAAAGCCGGGTGATTTGCTGACCATTTTCGTAGGTTCATGCCGCCGCCTCGGAGTAGCTCGATCAATGATTTTTGTAGTTGTTTTGCCTCTTCCATAGAGTTGTGACCGCTAATGAGGTCATCGACGTAAAATTCGTTTTTCAGTACTTTGGCAGCAGCGGGATGTTTGTGTCCGTCGTCAATGGCTAGCTGCTTGAGAGTTCTCATTGCTAGCCAAGGCGCACATTTATAACCATAAGTCAAGGAACATAGTTTGTCTTCCCGAAGGTTTTCAGAGGGTGAGTCTCTCCATATTATCTTTTGTAAGTGACGTTGTTCTTCAGAAATCCAGATGCATCGATACATCATTTGGACATCCGCCGTAAAGGAATATTTGTAGGCTCTCCATTTCAGCAGTAGTGATTGAATGTCTTTCTGTAGGTTAGGACCCTTTTCTTGTAAGCTGTTTAAGCTGTAGCCGGTGCTTGTTTTTTGGGAAGGGTTGAACACGACCCTTAACTTGGTAGTGGCGGCGTTTTCTCGTAGGACTCCATGGTGTGGTAGGTAGCAGTCTCGAGCTGATGTTGAGGTTGAAGGTATCATATGCTGAAGGTCGGAGTATTCTTATATGAAATCTTTGTACATTTCGGCGAGTTTAGTTTGCTTCTGTAGTTTTCTTTCTAGCTGTAAAAACTGAGAGATGGCAACCGATTTGGAATTACCCAGTTTTCCTTCGAAGTTAGCGCGCATAGGCATTTTCACGGTGTATTTTCCATCGGGACCTCTCTGAACGGTTTTCTGGTAATAGTCTTCGCAGTAATCGTCTTGAGTGATTTCTTCGTTTTCCCAAAACTTCGTAAGTTCTTCCATGTTAATTAATGTTACATGACAGTTATAAGTTTGTAGTTTGCCGCAGAGTATCCATCCCAGATGCGTTTGTTGGGCGATAGGAGCTTGTTGATCGGCCTTCAATACACCCTCCATAATAATGTCGGCGTAAACGTCCGCCCCAAGCAGTAGGTCTACAGGGCGTGACTCGTTATAATCGATGTCGGCTAGTTTCAAGTTTTCTAAATGCGGCCAGTTTCCTTTCTTGAAGGTGGAGTTAGGTAGATTGTTCGTTATTTTGTTGAGAATCAACGCTTCAGTTTTAAATGAGTAATTGGAGTATAATGACTTGCAGGTCAACTCTACTTTTCCTTTACAGTTGCCAGACAAGTTTCCAATTCCAGATACAGTTGCATTCAGTTTGTTCCTGGGCAGTTTTAGTAGTTGTGCTGCGTTCTGAGACAGCAAGTTCACCTGCGAACCCTGGTCTAAAAGAGCACGAAGCCTGATGAATGTTCCATCATGAGATTGAATTTGAAGTTGAACCGTGGTTAGTAGGACTTCTATATCCTTTGTAGCCAAGTGATGGTTCGATGCTTGTTGAGTTGCAGTAGATGGAGTAGGCTCGTTGGTATTTTTTCTAGTATAAGAGTTAGTTATTTGTTTCTTCATTACGTTGTGCAACAATGAATGGTGTTTCAAGTTACATTCTTTGCAAGTTTTATTAGATTTGCATTGTTTGTCGCCGTGACTGTACAAGCAATTTTTGCACACTTGCAGTTTCGCAACAGTGTAATTCCGCTGCGGTATGTCTAGGTCGATGAACTTCTGACATTGCATCAACACGTGTGCCTCGTTGCAAAACGGACATTGACCATATGCCGTATGATATGTTTTTGAGTTATTTTTGTAGAAGTTGTAGTTAGTTTTCTTGACTGGGTAAGAAGCTTCCTTGTTGAAAGTTTTCACGGTTGCTGGTTTCTGCTGGATGGCGACTTCTTTTTTAGAGCGTTTCATGGTTTCGTAAGCCATGAATTTACTCTCGAGAAAGAAGAGAAAGTCGTGCAATGCCGGAACTTCCCTATGATCTTGGAGGTCTCTTACGTAGTCGGTATGCGTAGTGGCATCCAGTTTCATCGTCATTAAATGTACAATAACCGGATCCCAAGTTGATGTATCTAAGCCGATGTTTCTTAGTCCGCTTAGACATTCAGTTATGACGTCATGCATTCTTTTGAGATTGTAGGCGTCCGGTTGCTGAATAGTAGGTAAATTCAGCATAGTGTTCATGAAAGAAGTAAATTGCAGGCGTCGATTGTCGTACCTTTGGTTCAAAATGTCCCAGCATGAGTTGTAATTATCGCCGTTGATAGTAAGATGCTGGACTAATCTCTCCGCCTCGCCTCGAAGCTTAGTCTTGAGATGCTGCATTTTTTGTGCTTTGTTTATCGTTGGGTTGTTATGGACGGTTTCTATGAAAAGATCCTTAAAAGAAATCCATTGGTTGTAGTTGCCTGAGAATTCGGGAATCTCAATCCTAGGTGCTGATCGCTGGTAGTGTGCAGTTGACCAAATCTTGCTGTTAAGTTCTTTTCGCATACAGTCGTACTTGTTCTCGATGTCTACGAACATGTTGTAGTAAGTTTCGTGCGATCCTTTAAGTACGCCATCTATTTCCCAGTGCAGTTTATCGATGTCTGACCATTTTGATTTCAATATGTTGAGATTATCATCTAGTTCCCATTTTTCATTGCTAGAGACAGTGTCGATTTTTGACATTGCACGATCAATTGCTTTGAAGTTACATTCTTGTTTATTTAGTAGCAAGATGACGTCGTCGTTCGCTTCGTCGTCCAGTAGTCCCGTCAGGTCGAATTTGATTGAACTCTTCACTGAACTTTCAGTTAGTTTATGCATTAATGTTAGCATATCCGACTTGGTGTTTTCATACATGGCCTTAGTTTTGCCGTATATGTCTTCCAAGAAGTAGTTGATGCTTTTGTCCTCGATTTCCTCTTCAAGGACTGCATGTTGGTTTTCGAAGTCCGCCCAAAGGGCGTCGAGAGTTGAAAGCCGCTTGTTTAAGTAGTCATGAGATTTTCTTGCTGCGGAGTCTTTCTTGTAGTTTACACATAAAGTTTTGATTTTTTCAAAGCAGTTTTGCTGCTGTTGAAGCCGTCCAGTCATGGTGAGTTAAGTTGGATAGTTGTCACGTTAGTTAAAGTTGAGCTTGGAGTCTGTTTGACGTTAGTTTAACGCTTATACGTTGCACATCAGTTGAGTTTGATGCAAGTTAATTTAAAGTTTGAGTTTGACGACAGTTCAGTTGTGTAAAGTTAGTTAAAAATTGTAGTTATGTACCGTAACTCTGGAAGCCTTCTCCATAGTTATCCGACGATAGTTCTTGATCTTCGCTGGTCAAGTTGCTTCCCGGCACCCTTCTTCAGTCTTCTAAGTCCGGACCGGGATGGCCGCGCAGTGGTCTTATTCGGCCACACTAGTTTTCACAGGTAAACAGTGCCCCTGCACTCTATACACGATATGTGCGCCTTCTCAATTTACTGGTGGAACCCGCTTGTGGGAAGCCAGCAAACCGAATCGCTATCGCAATAAAGTCACAGAAAACACCACATACCTGTTAGTTTCGAAGGACCATTATGTATGAGCCAGTTAGCCCAGACATTTGTAGTTGTGTTGGAGTGCGTTGAGAGAACGGAGAAGTTGAGGTATAGTTATTAAAATGATTTATTACTTTTAAGATATAAAATAGTTTGACTTATTGGCTGTTCCCTCAGTTGATGCTTATCGTTTGCGAGTTAGGTTTGCACTAATATAATTTACTTCATGATGTCATATTGTAGCGCGGCCTAAAGTAGGTCGCAACGTAAACGGAAAAATGTACAGTGGTGAGACTGTACAACGTTGCACTAAAATATTCCATTTTTAATGTATGGGATATGTTAAGTACTGAGTGAAAAGCCCCTGGTGGATACTTCTTTGGTCGCGTTCTTGTATAGGGGTACAGTTCAAAATGTATCACGTGACTTCCGGAAAAACTTTGTAGAGAAGCCTAATCTGATTTGAAATAATTGTTTGTTACATGTTTTAATCCTTCATTATTTGCCATTAGCTGTTAATCACAAAATGTTATTTAGTTTAGGTGGCGGACATGAAAATAATGTTGAAATGTCCGCCATTCTCAATGTATCGCGAGTCAAATGAGCTACGTCAGCCAATGTTGCCATATATACCGATTTATCTTTACTTATACAGATTTTAGTGAATTAATTCAGATATATATTTTACGGGTACACCATAATAGCAGAATTCCTTAAATAATCAAAACACTTTGAATTTAACAATATCACACAGCACACAGGGTTCCATAGCCAACAAAGAAGTATCCACTTAAACTTAATTAACGGTTTTGTATCTCCGACACAACCCGCTTCTTTTTACATGACACGAGACGAGTGACATTTCGCAGTGTGACTAGACTTGGCCTAATCATTCTACCAAAATGTACTCGTTATTTAATTTTCTTTTCAAAAGTTCCTAGAATTAAGCCTGCATCACGCGGGTACGGCCTGGCCGCGGCGGACAATAGTAAAACTAGCTGGTACGTTTACACGCTGGCGGTGGCTGGGCAAGCGTTGGCAAGCTCCAAGCCTTCACAAACGCTTGGATGGCATTTAAGCCCTTATTACACTTTCCTAAATTTAGTCATCCTAATTAGAATGCTTAGGATAGGAAGGAGGCTCCTGATAACACTGTTCTAAATTTAGTCACTGATTCAGTCAGCATTTCAATCGTGTCGGTGACGAACGTCTCGGATGCAATGCCGCCAGTATTGTCTAAAAATCAAAGGATTGGTCTTGCAGTAGCCTTGGCCGTAGCATCATTGGATGTTAAAAAAAATAAAAAAAGGAAAACTTGGGTGCATGATATTCCAGAACCTATATCTGCATTTATTTTATTTATCGTATGGCAAATCAGTATTTAGAACCGTGAGATCTTGGAAAAGACAGTACGGTTGCCAGGTTGTAGGCACTTTTAGCACCACCCAGGGGTCACGTGTAGGGTAGCGATGGGTAATTCCTATGGAAGTGGTTCAACTTCGACCCCCGCATTTCGCAAAGGGCATTTCTTTGTATTACTCTGACATGTTAGCCAAAACTTCTTTTTCTTGCGCCATGTTTCTATACCTACAAGTACAAAATGAGACACGTCCGCCCGCCGTCAGGACTCAGGTGTGCGAGGCGACTGACTGCACTAAATGTTATTACACCTATTGTTATAGTAGCATCACTAGTGGGGAGAGGCACATCCCTAGGGAGCGCGGGTCGGCGCGGGTGGTGTTATCTGTGGTATTCAAGATTGAACTGATGTAATGCCGCGTTTATACGCTTGCGATGGCTTGGCGCGTGAGCAGGACGCAGCTATGCGTTAGAGGGAGAGGGCTATAATTCGATCTCATTCGTTTACATAGCTGCGTCCTGCTCACGCGCCAAGCCATCGCAAGCGTATAAACGCGGCATTAGACGTAACTGAATAAAGTATTTTGTTCCTGATATAATTGTGTATCAATTAGCTACACGATGTTAGATGATAGACATCAGAGGGGTAATTACGTAAAATTTCGAACGAGCGTTAGGACAACTCAGCTGTCATTTTCCCATATCATCCCATAGATCAACCTAACGTACGTGGGAAGCGTTACGCAATCGACCCGCAGGAAAGACTACTCGTTTTATGACTGTTAGGGTGGTATTACACTTGTCCGATTTCTATATATAATCTTTGATATTTCTTTGACGTAGTTTTACTACTATGTCAAAGAATCCTCCTATATTTGTTCGATACATTTAATTTCAATGATCAAAAAATGCAAGTTTGAAAAATATATTGGATGAGTGGAATAATTACCACCCTAAGGCAAGTTCCAGTGTTCGACACTGGAACTTAATTCATAGAAGTAAAGATGACGAGCAGCGTGTCAATTACTGAAATGAAAGGGTGAACCAGTGGGACGTTTGCCTTAGTAGTCCTAATCTTCATGCAAAGTTATGCAAATCGTTCAACAAGAAGTAAGTTATCTACGGTGTGATTTTTTGGAAATTAAATAAAAAATAATCTCACACAAAAACGTTTATTATATTTTTACATAAAAAATCCACATACTTATTAACCCTACAGACATTACAAAAACTTGAAATAGAAACCCTATACAGATGAACTTAACTAAGTTGATACATAAGAGATGAAAACATTAAAAAAAAACTTTTGAATATTACGAGACTAGGCCTCCCCAACTTGGAGTCTACTTATCCCCAACAACTTGCAGGGGTCTGCCTGGTTACACATACTGGATTGAAATCAAATTGACATTTGTTGTGCGCTCTCCTTCTGGCTTAACGACTCGCGTAATCGAGCGCGCGCGAGAAATATAACTTTGATTTCATGCCAGTACGTTCGGCCAGATACACCCCCAGAAGTCCGCCCGCCCCTCGCGCCGCACGCTGCGGCCACAACTTGACAGTTGACACGCAACAAGGCATACCGCCAGGAACCAACACGACAACAATCTACCGCTAACAGAACCCTCTCAGCGCGTCCTCCCGCCGAACACCTCACCACCGCGTATTACACCGCTGACACCCGGGCCTGTACTCAACTCGTGCACACAGATTTGGGGTCGTTACCAAAATACATATTTGCACCGTCGCATAACTCCATAATGAACCAAACAAAGACAACATTGTATTGACATGATTATCGTATGTGGGCATTTTGTGAAGTAATGCGTCGATGCAAAACTCATGGCCAATAACCCAGCTGCGACATTGGCTGCGATATTAAACTCCCTCTTAATCCACCCAAGGCCAATGTCATACATATGAACAATGTCTCTACGAGCGACTTCCCCTACGTAGCGGATTAACGCTGCTATGCGCTACGGCATAGCACACGTAGCGATGCCTCGCCTCGAATGTGGGTATGATTCCGTCTCCGCCCGCGGCCGCGACAAACGAATCATCCGGCGGGCGACAAGAAGCGCACCCTAACCCATTCACGACCAATGATTAGCTACAAAGTACAACTCACGTAATAAATGATTAGCTGCAAAGCAGAGAAATGCTTCTGAGTGCTACAGTCGATGCCAAGCAACACACGTAGCTCACAGTGTTTCGGCCGGAACATGCTAGCTGGACAAAAACAAAATCACCCAATTCAGAAAACATTAATGAGGGTAATCAGTATATTAGTTGGTGATTACACTGGTAGGTATAGCCCAAGCACTTTATTTTCATTAGTATGGAAAAAAATGTAAAATTGGAAATAATTCATAACAGCAGCTTTTTTGTGTGTAACTGATATATTACCATTTTAGTAATTACGTAGACTCAAAATCCACCAAAATATTAGTCATCAAAAAAATCGATATTTAACCAATTCCTGAAAAAAGAGGAAAAATATTAATGGATATTTTAATTTTTTTTTAGTTAATTCACAGGAGCTCTTCAAGAATAATAAATAAATAACACAAAAACATAATGGATGTGTCATTTATTTTATATATATACTTCCCGATGAAAATTTTGGTGGATTCTTGGATAAGGCATCTTAGAATAATACCTATTTGAAAATTAAACAAACAAAAAAAACGCTGTTATAAATTAATGTTTAAAAAAACGCAATTTTCCTGGGGTAGTAATGATTTGTCATAAATCATATTTTTGTAATGATGGTAAGTATATAAAACAATTGCATTATTTGCATGAATTTAGTTGCATTTTAGCTTCGATTGCGATAACGTCTCACTAGTATATTTTATTAGTTTTGGTCAAGTGCTGTGATGGATTCTGTTACTAAGAGTAAGTACTATTTTAAATACTGTTATATTTTCATATTTTTTACCTGTAACCTAGAAAAATATATCGTTAGGTATGTTACAAAGTTGAGAAAAAAAAACTACAATTTTGATTTCATTGGAGAATAAGTAAAAATCCCCTCTTCTCCCCGATCTGAATTTTATTCAGGAAGTAGCAATAACCTCATTGATAACGATGAACTTTATATTTCTTGCTCGTTTTTTGCCCAACATAAATATATTTTTCTAGGTCACACTTTCAACGTGCCGAAAATCGCTTGTTTTGAAGAATGGATCAAGAACTCAAAGAATGAACGAAACGGTGCTCTCTGCGCTTACATTTCGAAAATACCAGACTTAAGCGGCATAATGGAATATTCAGTCAAGGAAATCAAGACCGTGATTTCCCGATTTTCATCGAAATTTTCAGAGAAATGGGATGGTTCTCGTAGTATTCGGGAACGCTTTTTGGCAAACAATAAGGAGTGGCTCCAAGGCGATTTGACATTTACTGTGTCATACGATCGTGCTGAGGCATGTGATAGTTCCAAGGAATAGCAACCGGGTCCTGGATTTTTTAGAAATCCAGAGTTGAGCGCTGAAATTACAGGATTAGATGTGACATTGATAAAACATTTTGATACTTCTTTACTTAGGGCTTGATAACTATTAATGTCGATAAATTTAAAACGCTAGCAGACCAAACAAGAAGGCTGTATTTGGATCTGTATTCGTGGTATCACATGCCTGTAACTGTGCATAAAATACTTATACGTAGTGTAGATACTATCCAATCCGCTCTTTGGCCGATCGGGCAGCTTTCTGAGGAAGCTCAGGAAGCTCGCAACAAAGATTGCAGAAGATTCCGACTGGATAATACCCGCAAAAGGTCCCGTGTTGCCACGAATACAGATTTACTTAAACATGTTAATAATCACATCTAATCCTTTAATTAACAGCCTCAGGGAAACGCCCCGCAAAAAAGCAGGATCTCTCCCGTCAGAAGTATTGGATTTATTAATTTCACCCGAAAATGTTGTCAGACATAAAAATACTGTTAGTATTTATAGTATTATATCCGAAGATTATTGTGCTTCGGATTCTTCCGAGGACGAGGAAGAAGAATGTAATGATGACTAAATCATTACTACCTACTATTAAGAATTGTATCAAGTTACTTGTTAAATAGGTATATTTTTATGTATTTTCACTAATGAATTGGGTCATTAGGATTATTATTGTTCGTCATTGGGTTTAATTATTTTTATTGTTAATTCTTTCCATGATATATTTTTTCCACACAAAATGATTTTATTTCTTGGAGTATCCAAATTTTGAAGAATTAACTAGAAATGCCATAGTGTTTCAGCTAGATAGACCTATTAGAAGCTTAATATTAGAGACAATAATTTTGTCCAGCTAGCATGTTCCGGGCGAAACACTGGCTGGTCGCGCCTAGCGCGTGACAATGACATGATAACGCATTCATCTCTGTCCGACACTACTTGATACAAAGAGATGGATGATTTATCTTTTCTTTGTGAGGCGATAAACATAACCAGGCTTATCCCAAACCATTTGTTGGTAAACAACAGCAAGCGAATTGACCTCGCGCCCCTAGACGACCACAGAATCACCCGTTTTCCTGGTTTTACTTAGGGATATTGCTATTACTTAATGTGTATAAAAAGAGTCATCACAGCGAAATCTAATTAAAACATTAGAATGTTATCTCTTATCTATCAATCACCTAGCATGTGACACCCATGTATTCGATAAGCGGGTAGTATGATTGTTTGCCGATATAGCCGTATAAAAAATAATTAAGGCTTGCTAGGGTCAACCGCCAATAAATGGCAACCTCATTCTAAAAATGAACTCTGTTGACCTATATATGAATAAATCTTCAGTATACTTAGGTGTTCATTACTGCGCACCCTTCAATAACTGGCCACGTTATACTGAATTGAATCCTGTTTGCAGGGAACAAAATTCGTTTTTAGTATGAGGGGGTGAGGTATTGTCGATTTACCCTATGTCAGATAAAAACGAATAATCTACGCAGTCATGTGTCCCCCCCGCCCCCGCAGCCCGGTCGGCGCGCGGCGGCAGCACGGGGCCGCGTCGGTGTACACGCACACAGGCTCACGACCGGGGTACACCTCTTTATAGTAGTCACCCACACCTGCTCTCCGGACATCCGCCAGCAGCTCGATAAGGCACGCGCAGTGCCACGGGTTATTGTGGAACCGAAACTGGTGTAGGCCGACGCCTGCGCGCATCAGCCTGCTGGCGAACTCAGGGGGCAGGTGGGTGATCCTATTACCCTCTAGACGCAAATATTCAAGTTTGCTGTTGCTGGCCAACAATTGATCCGGTATATATCTGATCATGTTTCCCTGCAACTCTAAATGTCTCAGATGAGCTAACGCGGTGAAAACGGAAGTCTCAATGAACTGTATGTGATTGTTATGCAAATAAAGGGTTTCTAACTTCGTACAAGCTGAGAAGGTCTTAGCGTTGTAAACTCCAGTCAGTTGGTTCCATTGCAGGTACAACACGGTCAAGTTGGCGCACACGTGCTGCTCGAAGACGGGCAGCTCGCGCAACTCGTTCGCCCCCAGCCACAGCACTGTAACTGCGGGCAGGCCGGAGAGTTGTTGTATTGGGATACTTGTTAAACCGCACATCGACATATCTAACTCAGTGGCGTCGCTGTCCACCGGGTACAGACGGACTTCGTCCATAAATTCGCCCGCATCGCACTGTGCCGTGGTGACAGTGTAAGCGCGCGCGCCGACCGCCAGCAGCGCGGCCAGCAGCAGCAGCGCGGACGCCGGCCCTGCGACACAAGCGACGAACGGCTGGTCAACACTCACTTTATGCAATTGATACCACTTTCATTGCCAGGCACCCGCATAGCCGGCGCCTATGCCGTAGTCGCTTTTCGCTACATACGGGGTGAAATACGGAATCAGCTACGAGCGTAGCGCGTAACGATTTTTGGCAGTGAACGTGTTAAATTTTCGGAACTTATAAAGGGAGGGAGAAACGGCAAAAGATTGGCAATAATAGTCAAAGGAGCTGCCCGCGCGGCCTCGCCCGCGTATTGCGAAGCGCAGATGAACCTGCGGGATAGAATATATAGTTTTTGTCTATTCAAAAAGGCCAATTTATGCAATGCACAATGGTGTATTTTTTTAATTAGATAAGTGGTTTCGGAGATTACCCCCTACATACAAACTTACTAAGCTGCAAACGCACATACTTTTCCTCTTTATTATATTAGGAATGATTATAGAAATTAGCACATTAACTGCGAGTAACCCGCCTACGCACGCCGTTTCCTACTTAGTATGAACTCATAGGCACGAATAAATGTTTGAATCTCTATTTCTGAGCTCAAAATTCTCCGGTCAGTGAGACAGGAGACAAGGAAATTTGGCGTAGAGTGACGCTTGAGTTCATGTCATTAGTACACCCGAGCAAAGCCAGAGAGCACACAGCAGGGTAGTATTGTTAAAATGACTCACCTGAGATTTTCATTACATTAGCCATGGGGATTTTCTCTTTCGTTGATCGGAAGAGTTGCAGGAGCGGGTTGACGGCGGGTGCAGGGTGCAGCGACGGACGACGGTGGAGGTCAGCTGTGGCGCCAGTTGTTTGAGCGGGCTGACGGTGGGTGCAGGGTGCAGCGACGGACGACGGCGGAGGTCAGCTGTAGCGCGAGTTGCAGGGGCGGAGACGGCGGTTCGGATGCTGAAAATCAAAAACAACTAGGTTTTAGAACATTTTACAGGAAACCGAAACTTTATCAAAAACCCTTTTTTCTATACAGATTTGTAAGTGCATGCTGTACTTTAACGTGACTTTTACGTGAAAATCATTTTTTACTTGATTGAAAAAAAAAACGGAAAAATGTGTACAAGTATTTTGTTTTACCAGCATGCATTTTTTTGAACATGACTCTTCGGTCAAAATCTTGAGAATAGGGATTTTGCTGTTATATTTTCGTATGCCAAAAGAAGACACGTAAATAAAATAAGTACAACAAAAAAAGCAACATATGCTTACCTATTGTGAGGGAGGGTTCCGCACTTAATTACAAAGCATAGTTTTCAGATTTATCCCTGTATTTGTAGTATAAGACATATCGTCTTATACTTGTAAATTTTCATAGTTATAGCCTTCTTGGTGAAAGGAAAGTACCCTATAAATTTTGATTTCCTTGAGAGCTCGAAATATATACTTTTTTGCGGCATTCATGGCCGTATCTTTTTATACGTTAATTTAGAAGTTTGATTTTTTTCACAGCTTTAAGGAAATGTAGATTATAGTATACAGTTATAATTTCAACTTGATGCCTTTACGCGTTCCCGAGATAAAGGGTATTGACAAACAGGCAGACAAACAACAAAGTAAACCCATAAGGGGTTCTTTTTCTCCTTTTGAGGTATGAAACCCAAAAAAACAAGAAAAGCGTCTGGAAAACAATCTGTTTTTCAACACTAGCATAAATATTATTTACAACGATTGAGAATAATAAAAAGTGGGGACAATGACAATGGAAATTGCATGACGTGGAACTAACTAATTTGGGGAACCGATTTAAACGCTAGAGTTTCGTCTGTCACATGACCTATACCATCTTATCTCCTAATTATACTATTTTGTTTTACTTACTATGAAAAGCGGAAGCGGGCTGATGGCGGGTGGAGGGTGCAGCGACGGATGACGGCGGAGGTTACCTGTGACGCGAGTTGCAGGAGCGGGCTGACGGCGGTTGCAGGGTGCAGCGACGGATGACGGCGGAGGTCAGCTGTGGGGCGAGTTGCAGGAGCGGGCTGACGGCGGGTGCCAGATGCAGCGACGGACGACGGCGGAGGTCAGCTTTGGCGCGAGTTGCAGGCACGGGCTGACGGCGGGTGCACGGTGCAGCGACGGATGACAGCGGAGGCGATGAGCGGAGATTGCGGCTCGGTGCTGACAAATCAAGCAATCAATGTTAGAACATTTTAGAGGAAACAAAAACTTTAACAAAACTCTTTTTCAAAAACTTTAACGTGTATTACTTTAGTCAACTTAATTGAAGATGTCACGGTCAAGCAACTGATAATCTTTTATAGCTAAGTAATCAGACAAAAAATTTTTTTGGATAAGGTGTTTACTGTTTATTTCAATCGAATAGTGTGATGAAAGTGTGTTAATTGTGTTATTTTCGAGACATGAGTTATTATATATTTTATTTTCATTGCACATTAACTAATTACGAATACAGAAGGCTAACTTAACGTCAAAAAGTCAAAGCATTCTCTACAAGTAAATCTTTAGGCCACAGATAATATTCATTGCCCATGAGAACAGACCAGAAATAATAAAACGGACTTATTTCTGGTGTGTTATAAATGTAAATTTAGCAATTCGTTACATAAACTTGATTGTGATATTTTTGTTTCATATACCTATGTGACTTGTTTCTTTAGAGTTACTTGAAATAGTTTTCAACATACAACTTAATTCAAAAACAAGTCGTAAATAAAGGAATAACGTGCGTCTCGAGACAGGGAATCATATTAAGTCAAAAATAGACAAAAAATAGACTTACTTGTTTTTAATGTTTATTAGCGGCGCTGGAGCAGAGAGCAGGGTGGCGTGTGTGAACGAGGAAGAAAGAATGCAGAATGGCCGGCGCGCGACTCTTTTTATTCAGCGAGCAATAGTGATAAGATAACATAACCGAAATAGTCCAGTGAGAACCGTCATCGAGACAATTGCTTACATAAAAGTCGTTCGAGTAGCATTATCTCTATATTTAGACAAGTGCTCACTTTATTTAGTACAATTAGCAATTCATCAATCGTGCCAAGGTTATTACTTTCACAAACAATCCCAATGACGAAAAATTTACGCCATCGCAATCGAACAACGTCAACTTAAACTAGACTAAACAATTAAATACGTACCTAAGTACTTAAATATGATAATATTGATAATAGATATACAATAAATACGTTTTTCTAATTGTATATTCCTAATTTCCATTTAAGTAGCTTTACATATGCGATGTGGATGTACTTTTTTATACAAATATATATACTATACTATATATACTGCACTATACTTGCACATATTTATGGTTTATTTTAATGAACATAGTATTAGTATTATTATGTCCAAGTCGTGATTACCAACATATTATTTGTAGATATTGTTGAATAAAATAAAGTTGATACGTAATTATTTTCTATTAAACATGTTTAATTAATAGTACGTATTAACTTGATTGTGTCGTAAAATAATGTATTGTTTGAAACAAACCAGCAACATGAATGTTTTAATGCCTATGCTTATTACTAAGTGATATTAGTTTATTTGTTTGTTTGTTTATAAATGGGTTAGCAAAAACCTTCCTCCCGTACTCTACTCCTTTAGAGGGCTGGGCTGCAGCTAAGACCCTCACACCCCTGGTGGCTCCACGTGTTCGACACACGCTGAGACCCATTGCAGAGCTCAGTGTATGCAGATCTACAAACTCTCTTGAAGAACCTCTGAAGCTTCTGCTTCAGAGGTTCGGGGGGTTCTCCCCTGAAGAACTTTTTCCTTTATGTAATTTCTATAATTGCTCGATTATCATTTCCTTTTAAAAATTCCAAAACTGCCGTAAATATTTAACTAACAACAATGCTAATTTTCATTTTGAAATCTCTCTCTTGGCGAATTTTATTTTATTAGGTATTACTATAAGTTTACCTGCTAAAGTGGACCCTGGGTTCAAGGTATAACCAGGAAAACGTTAGGACGAAGGTGAATATAATTTTACCTACCATTTACCTACCAAACTAAATCGTTCAATACCTAAACCCTACCCTTTTAGCTATAACCCTGCCATCAGGTATCATCTTTTCGTTAGGCATTTTGCCCTTCTATATCATTTAATTACCACCTCCAGGAAAACAAAATACCCACAAAACAAGTAGTTGTGAGGTCTTCTGTAAGGTGGAAGTACTTCCCCAGGCTGCTCTTGATGACATCCCTACTGCTGTACCCGAAGCAAAAAACGTAAAACTCATGCGTAAGAGCACCAGAGCCTTGCGAGGACGTGCCGTGTTGTGATTAAATAAGGGACCCGCATTCGTCACTAGCTCCCAACCCAAAGAATCCTGGAATCAATAAAGGGATGGCAACGTGCTTTTGAGTCATAAGCGTCCATTAGCTACGTTGTATGCTTACCTTTAGGCAGACCGTATGTTTGTTTGCCACTGTCCTCGTATCAAAAAAACCAAGTTTATTTATTAAATATTAGGTAACGGAGTTGCAATCAAAGCGACCGATAACCTCTGCCACGCACTTGTTTTTGCCAAAGTTGTTTTTAAATTGCTTATCAAGAATCGATAAGCTAATGCTGGCTTTAACTGACTTTCAAATAAGTAAAGGATAGGCGCTTTCTTTATCGCATCATGAAGACGGCGCTTTCTTTATCGCCTCATTAAGACGGCGCTTTCTTCATCGCATCATGAAGACGGCGCTTTCTTCATCGCATCATGAAGACGGCGCTTTCTTTATCGCATCATGAAGACGGCGCTTTCTTTATCGCATCATGAAGACGGCGCTTTCTTTATCGCCTCATTAAGACGGCGCTTTCTTTATCGCATCATGAAGACGGCGCTTTCTTTATCGCATCATGAAGACGGCGCTTTCTTTATCGCATCATGAAGACGGCGCTTTCTTTATTGCATCAAGAAGGCGGCGCTTTCTTCATCGCATCATGAAGACGGCGCTTTCTTTATCGCATCATGAAGACGGCGCTTTCTTTATCGCATCATGAAGACGGCGCTTTCTTCATCGCATCATGAAGACGGCGCTTTCTTTATCGCATCATGAAGACGGCGCTTTCTTTATCGCAACATGAAGACGGCGCTTTCTTTATCGCATCATGAAGACGGCGCTTTCTTTATCTCATCATGAAGACGGCGCTTTCTTTATCGCATCATGAAGACGGCGCTTTCTTCATCGCATCATGAAGACGGCGCTTTCTTTATCGCATCATGAAGACGGCGCTTTCTTTATCGCAACATGAAGACGGCGCTTTCTTTATCGCATCATGAAGACGGCGCTTTCTTTATCGCATCATGAAAACGGCGCTTTCTTTATCGCATCATAAAGACGGCGCTTTCTTTATCGCATCATGAAGACAACGCATTCTTTGTCGCATCATGAAGACAGCAGGGATATAGTTTGAGTCCTGGGAAAGGACATAGGATAGTTTTTATCCTGGAAATCATAATTCCTCATATATTTGATAAATGCATCTAATTTGATTGATCAAAATATGCACATTGGAAAATATATTGGATAAGTGGTATACCACCCTAAGCTAAATGTCCCAGTCCTCGACACTGCCCCAATAGTTAGATTATACTGAATCTTAATCCATAGTAATAAAGCTGACTAGCAGCATGTCAATTATTGAAATGAAAGTTGAACATTGAGACCCTGGGATCATTGTATCTCAGTAGACCTAATCTGATTGCATTGAAATAATTTATGCAAATCTTTCAGCAAGAAGTAGGGAGGTATCCTATCTATCTATGGTGTCATTTTTTGGAAATTAAACCTCAGCTCACTAGAAAACATATAATATATTTATTTTCATAAATCTTCTTCTTCTTCTTCTCAGTCGTAGCACTCTTGACAGAGCGGTCGTGGTCGTCATTTCGGTCGAGTAACCCGCCTCACAATTCGTCGCCATTCGTCTCTGAGGGCTGCTTTTTTGGTGCATTGGTACAGGGGGTCATCCAGTGCTGCCTTGATTTGGTCTGTCCATCTCATTGGTGATCTGCCACGCATTCGGGTGCCCTCTACTTTACATAAATAGTTTATATTTACATAAATAGTTCCACATTATTATTAATCCTATAAACACTACAAAACTTAAAATATAAACCCTACAAAGAACTTGAGTTAGTTGATAAATAAAAGATAATAGCACTAAAAACCTTTGAATATTAAAAACAATCTGAAACATGATAGAAACTTTGCCTCCCTAACTGGAGTCTACTTATCCCCAACAAGTTGCAGGGGTCTACTTGGCTACACATACTGGATAGAAATCAAATTGACATTTGTTCTGCGCTCTCCTTCTGGCTTACGACATGCGTAATGGAGCGCGCGCGAGATATATGACTTTGATTTCATGCCAGTACGTTCGGCCAGATACTCCCCCAGACGTCCGTCCGCCCCTCGCGCCGCACGCTGCGGCCACAACTTGACAGTTGACACGCAGTCATACCGCCAGGAACCAACACGACAACAAATCTACTGCTAACAGAACCCTCTCAGCGTGTCCTCCCGTTGAAAACCTCCGCGTAATACACCGCTGACTATCGCGTCTATATTTGACTCATGCTCAAACAGATTTGGCATCGTTACCAAGCTTTTAGCACCTTCGCATAATTCCATAATGAACCCAACGAAGACAACATTTTATTGACATGATTGTCGCTTATTTAGAAGTAATGCGTCGATGCAAAACTCATGGCCAGTAACCCAGTAACCCAGCTACGACATTGACTGCGATATTAGAATCGCTCTTAATCCACCCAAGGACAATGTCTTACATACGAATGAGACATGCCTCTACTAGCGATTTCCGCTATGGAGCGAATAAGTAAACGCACTACGGCGTAGCACACCTAGCGATGCGTCGCCGCGAATGTGTAAAGGTATGGTTCCGTCTCCGCCCGCGGCCGTGACAAACGAAACCTCCGAAAAGCGACAACAGATACGCACCTTAACCCATTCACGACCAATCACGTACTAAATAAAGCAGAAAAATGCTTCTGAGTGCTACATTCGATGTAAAGCAACAAAGCTACGTGTGCTACGCCGTAGCACGTAGCAGTATTTAGCGTCTTTGTTTCGGATCTCGCACGTAGAGGCATGACTCATATTTAATTTATCGAGAGAGGGACGCAACACCGTCAGCAACACCGCGGTCACACATACGCGAGTCGAACACGGCGGACCTGTGCTGGTCGCGCCTAACGCGTGACAAAGTCAAGATAAAGAGATGGATGCTTTATCTCGACTTTGTGCTTTTATAAACATGACCAGATATGCCTTTTGATTTATTATTTGAATGACATCAAACGTGGGTTCATCTCAAATCATCTGTTGGCAAACAACAGCAAGCAAGACTAGACGACAGTAGAACTACCATTTTAAAGCGTTTTATTTAGAACAAAGCTATTGCTTATTCCAGAGTTAATTAATAAAAAAGTTTAATATGTATATTATTTATTTCTGGTAAGTGTAAGCAATGTGCAGTCGGAATAATCATTATATGGGTTCTACGTTACGAGAATAAAAGGTTTATTAAGTATTTGTAATTCAACATAGATGGGACCTTGATGATAACTTCCAAGACACTGTTCTGACAAGTGTTATATTGCATTTAGTTGAAGAGCTCGGATAAATTAAATTAAAAGTTTACTGTAATTGAAGTTCTACATTTGGGTTATTGTTATTTAAGAAATCTATTGACGGAAGTTACTTGTTAAACAGAAGAGCGGACAGTTCCCTAATATCGCGGCACTTGTACCTGGGCGTGTGTATGTGCACGCACACAGGAGCATTTCCGTCGAAGGTTTCTATAAAGTAGTAACGCACACCTGCTCTCCTTACATCCGCCAGCAGCTCGACAAGGCACGCGCAGTGCCACGGGTTATCGTCGAAGTAAAACCAAGTAAGGCCGGCGCCTGCGCGCTTCAGCCTGCTGGCGAACTGAGGGGGCAGGTAGGTGATCCTGTTACCGTCTAGACGCAACCTTTCAAGTTTGTCGTTGCTAGCGAACAATTGATCTGGTATATATCTGATCATATTACCCTGCAACTCTAAATTCCTCAAATGAATTAACGCTCTGAAAACTGAATGTTGGATAAACTTTAACTGATTGTCCTTCAAACAAAGTTCTTCTAACTTCGTACAAGCTGCGAAGGTCATAGCGTTATAAATTCCAGTCAGTTGGTTCCCGTGCAGGTCTAACGTGTGTAAGTTAACGCACGCGTGCTCCTCGAAGACGGGCAGCTCGCGTAACTTGTTATGCCATAGCCACAACGTTCTTAGTGCGGGGAGGTCGAAGAGTTGGTGTTGTGGGATAGTTGTCAAACTGCACCACGTCATAGTGAACTCAGTGGCGCGGCTGTCCACCGGGTACTGACGGACTCGTCCATCCCCGCCGCCTTCCTTGCACTCCGCCGTGGTGACCTCGTCAGCGCGCGCGCCGGCCGCCAGCAGCGCGGCCAGCAGCAGCAGCGCGCACGCCGGCCCTGCGACACAAGCGACGAAGGGCTGGTCAACACTTACGTTATGCAATTAGTAACACTTTCACTGCCAGGAACTCGCAAAGCCGGCGCCTACGCCGTAGTCGCTTTCCACTACATACGGGGTGAAACACGGAATACGAGCGTAGCGCGTAACGATTCTAGGCCGTGAAAGTCCAGGCATATTGTTGGACTAGCTGCCCGCGCGGCCTCGCGTGTATTGCGAAGCACAGATGAACCCGCTGGACGGAAAATATAGTTTTTGTCTATTCAAAAGGGCCAATTTATGCAATGCACAATGGTGTTTTTTTTAATCGGATAAGTGGTTTCGAATACTACCCTTTACATACAAACTTACTAAGCTACAAACTCACATACTTTTCCTCTTAACTTATTAACTTCCTTTATTAACTTCTGCCGGTAACCCGCCTACACCGTTTCCTAGTATGAAATGTTAGGCACGAATAAATGTTTGAACCTTTACATTTGAGTTCGAAATTCTCCGTTAAAAGATTGAGTGAGACGAAAGACAAGGAGATTTGGCTTAGAGTGACGCTTGGGTTCACGTTCTTCATTAAGAGTCCGCAGTAAGCTCGGCCGAATTTGACCTTCCTGTACAAAAGTAGTTACGCTCTCATTTTAAAAATACGTGTTAGATTGTGACGAAACTTTGCACATACAATGGCATGAGGTATATTTGAGGTATATTTGTCTGTAATTAGTTTATATGGTTCCAGTTTATAAAACAAGTTTTGTATTAAAAAATCAAATACGCTGTATTTTATACTATGGTATCTGAAGCTACATATACTAATTACAGACATAGATATACCTCATGTCATTGTATATGCAAAGTTTCGTTACAATCCAACACGTGGTTTTAAAATGAGAGTGTAATTACGTTTGTATGGAGAATCGAGCTTACTGCGGACTCTTAATACACCCGAGCAAAGCCAGAGCACACAGCTGGGTAATAATGTTAAAATGACTCACCCGAGGTTTTCATTACATTAGCCATGGATGAAGATTTTCTTTCGTTGATCGGAAGAGTTGCAGGAGCGGGCTGACTGCGGGTGCAGGGTGCAGCGACGGAAGACGACGGAAGTCAGCTGTAGCGCGAGTTGCAGGATCGGGCTGACGGCGGGTGCAGGGTGCAGCGACGGAAGACGACGGAGGTCAGCTGTGGTACGAGTAGTAGGAGCGGAGACGGCGGCTCGGATGCTGGAAATAAAAAACAACCAGGTTTAAGAAAATTGTACAGTAAACCGAAACCCTATCAAAAACCCTTTTTTCCTTTAAAGATTTGTAAGTACATGCTGCAATTTAACGTGACTTATTTTAATTAACTGTAACTGAAGATTTCACGGTCATGCAGCTGAAAATCTTTTATTACTTGATTGGTAAAAAATGTATGGAAAATTTAAAACCTGTTACGTAGTTACAAAACTTAGTTACGTACGCGGACGAAATTTCGTGACACGGCTTATACCATCTTATTTCCTAATTATACCATTTTGTGTGTAACTTACTATGCAAAGCAGAAGCGGGCTGTCGGCGGGTGCAGGTTCCACCGACGGACGACGGCGGAGGTCAGCCGTGGTGCGAGTTGCAGGAGCGGGCTGACGGCGGGTGCAGGGTGCAGCGACGGATGACGGCGGAGATCAGCTGTGGCGCGAGTTGCGATGGGCGGAGTTGGCGGTTCGGCTGCTGGAAATCAAAACCATCTAGGTTTTAGAATATTCCAGGAATTCAAAAACCATTTTTAGGGTTCCGTAGTCGACTAGGAACCCTTATAGTTTCGCTTTGTCTGTCCGTCCGTCCGCGGATAATCTCAGAAACCGTTAGCACTAGAAAGCTGAAATTTGGTAATAATATGTATATCAATCACGCCAACAAAGTGGTAAAGTAATAAGGATTTTTTTTTCAAAATTCTTCAAAAGTAGAACTTAATAAAAACTTTCTAGTAAAATTATTTTGAACTTGATAAGTTGAATAGTTTTTGAACTAAGTTTGTAATTGAACTGTTTAAGGAGGTGTTTATTTTACCTGTAAGTTCTACAAAATCACAATGAAATGACGTCCTTTCAAATCAAGTAAAAACGGTGAAAATCGGTTCGCACAGTAAAGAATTATCCCATAAAAATCATCTTCCATACTTTAAGCTCGCGCGAAATAGTTTACTTAATTTGCCGATAGATGTCGCTGTACGCAGAACGCTCACATCGTACGTGGCGCTGTTAAGATTTTTCCTGATTTAAAGGGGTCGCCCGTACATACGTTCGAAAATTTATCGTGCTCGAATTGACTTAGTTGTCTTTGGTCGTTCGTTGTCTAATAATAAAATTGTTCGTTAAGTACCTATTGCTTGTAGGGTTTTAGGGTTCTGTACTTAATGTGTCAACTCAATGTAACAAATAGCCCATTTCTTTAACGCTTAAGTGGGGACACTTACTGTGACGGACGGAAAACTACGGAACCCTACACTGAGCGTGGGCCGACACGCTCTTGGCCGGTTTTAAAACTTTGTACGTAGATACTTTAACGTGAATTATTTTAATCACCTACAATTGAAGATGTCACGTTCAAGCGGCTGAAAATCTTTTTAGCTTGAAATTAAATTATAGTAGATTGTATGACAAGGGTCTAAAGTAAGCCATATTACCACGAGATGGATATTTTCCCGAACGAAGTGAGGGGAAATAGTTCGAGGGGTAATATAGCTTTTAGACCAGAGTTATACACTTTACTTTTCACTTCGACTGCGAGAAAATAGTCAAAACAAAGTTATCCATCCACAATGAACAATTATACCAAGGCGAAAAGATTGCTCAATTTGGCGCCATTCTTTTTAATAAACTGTTTTGACACAGATACAAAATATTCACAAGACGAATAAACGCCTCTGACCGTCTAATAGCGGCGTAGTCTATCCCGCTCAATCTTCATAGCTTATGTCATGTAATGCCATCCACCAATCACAACTCTTAAAAATAACATTAGTATTTGCTGTCTACTAACCAGAATATAGCTAGGCATTAAAATCGACCAATCAGGAAACAGAATTCAATTCAAACATTAGGAGTTTTTCAATCCCTAATTTACAATAATTAAAAAAATAAACGCCTCTGATAGACATGCGCGCCGCCGCGGCGCGCCGCCGCTATTAGAAGACAGCGCGCCGCCGCCGCCGCCGCTAGTTTGAATTTCGCGCCGAAGTTTTACACGGTGTGTTAGAAATGCTCGAAAGTATGGCGCATTGTTGGAATAGGAACCCAATAAATAACATTTTACGTAGGATTGGGCAAGATGATCTCAAAATTACCTCAGCAGAATGGAATTTGTTAGAACTATTAAAATTTTATCAGTAAGGCTGTTGTTGATGCCGCATTATTATTAGACTGTAGGTTTATGAGGCTTCAAGAAGTTGACCTCTACCTGACTGCCAATGAAATAACTCCAGCCAGTTTTTTGGTAGACTATGCAAAGGAAGTAAAATCTCAGTAAGTACTTATGAGCTGTATGAGCAAGATCAACCTTTGCTAAACCATGAAGGCGAGAGCCCAAGTAGGTACAAGTTAACCTTCAATACTAACTCAACTGCCGGGCGCGACCATGCGTACAGAGTGGAGGGATCTCCAAAAAAGTATAAAGGTAAAAAAAAACAAACTCAACTGTCGCGCAAGTATCTATAGTATGCAACAGAGTTCACATGCTGCCGATGGTGAAACTGACCAAGACCTTGCAACTACTGATCTAGCAGAACTTGAAAATTGAGACATTTTAGCATACTGGCAAAGAAAAACGGCCTACCTTCGTCTTTCATCCATGACACGGGCGTTATTATACATTCCAGTAACTAGTACACCCAGTGTAAGGGTGTTTTGGGTTGCTGGATTGCTTTTAACGGCCAAAAGATGTGGAGTAGACTTACCCCTTTGAGGGTCAACAAAATTATTTATGTGCATGACAATTACAAAATAATATTTTTTGTAAGAAAGTCATAAGAGAGTGTCATGAAATGTTTAATTAATGTTCATTTAAGAGCGGTTTTTCATTATTATTTAACCCCATGAAAGCGATATTTAAAAAGCTGAAAAATTTCACGCCGCCGGCGTTACGCCGCCGCCGAGGATTTTTTCGTAGCGCGCCGCCGCCTGGTTTTTTCTGACCGGCGCGCATCTCTAGGCCTCTGACCGACTATAGCTCCATCCAAACGTTCAAGCGTGTTTAACTTCATACATGAACATGACTCATGTATGCCGTTAACCACGCTTGAAAAACACCCAATGTTTGAATTGAATTCTGTTTCCGGATTGGTCGATTTTAATGTCTAGCTGTATTCTGGTTCGTAGATTAGCAAATACTAATGTTTTTTTAAAGAGTTGTGATTGGTGGATGTAATATTGAACTGTTGTGAGTGGTCAAATTAAAATGTTTTATAAATCATAAATATGTATACATATTTTCCCTAGGGGCTAAATGTACTACTTTAGCCCCGCTTGCCAAGTCTAATATGATGCACTTTTTGAGCATGAGAAGTGAAAAATGATTTGTATTGAATTGTTATTATATATTTGAACTTTATGGCACAGTAAATAATTACAAATACAGAAGGCTAACTTAACGTCACGCTGCATTCTCTACTAGTAAGTTTACGCCTCAGAAAAATTCATAGCTTCTGTAGAATATGATAACAGCCCATAAATAAAGAAAACCGACAAATTACTGGTATTTTATATGTACACGTACTTTGCATTTCCATATACTCCTTTTTTGGGAAAATAGTGTGGTGGTTTCCCACTTGCCTTCCACATCGCAGCTCAAAACCCGGTTTCCGGCTCTTTGATATCAACAAATCAAAGGGAAATGGAAAATACTCCACCGACAAGAGGATAACTCTTAAATTAATGATGATGATATGTACAGTATGTAAATTTAGCTATTAGTTACATAAAATTGATTGTACTACTCTTGTTTCATTTATGTGACTTGTGTCTTTAGAGTTTATTTATTTATTTATTGGTATTGAGGATAACAACAGCCGTAGATATAACTAAGACATATTCATGCTTACATAAAATAAGGCCTATAACAGTCATCCATTAAGTTACATTATATAACGATTAAGAAATAACAAAAATAAGAAACCAATGAGAATGTACAATACACACAAATGCTCGATACGCTGAAAGTTCTAAATACATACCGGTTGTAAAAAGTTATGTAATCTAGTTTAATTTAATTTAATTTACAACTTAAACGTATTTTGTATTTTGTTTTAATTTAAATTTACCTCAGTTACAAAACCAACAAAAGTTGTAGATCAGACACCAGCCCAAATCCATAAAATAAACTGTGTGTAGGAGTACCCACAACTAATTGCATTTCCCTGGCACCCAGGAACACGTAGCTTGAACAAGTTATGATATAAATGGGTAGGGGTCGGGTGGCATAAAGTTTAAAGTCATATTTTTTATCGGCATACATGGATTCGTCATACTCATCATTCCGCATAACTGTAAATAGTCATACATTTATGCGCATAACTTTTTTAATCATAATGTTTAAGACCATACTTTGTAATGCGCATAAAGTTGATGCGCATAAAATTATTTGAGCATACTTTGTAATGGACATAAATTGGTTGGTCATAAAATTGATGAGCATAACTGTCTTCTAAACGAATAGTACTTTCGCAGATAATTATTTTTCATAATATTTAGGCGGCACAAAGTTGTCAAGCGTAATATTAAGCGCAAATCATGCGTAATATTTAAAAAAAAACAGTTCTGGCGCTTCGCCGGCCGCTGCCGCGGCACGCTCGCTTCGCTCGCTCGGCTCGCGTGCTGTATGGTCGCAGTTCTACATAACACTCCTCCTCGCTTCGCTCGTCGTCGTACCTAACGGTGACTCTGGGACTGTATTTCCTTTTTGATAGCGAGTCGGGAATTATGATATCGTAATAGTAGGTATGCTATAGGATTATTATGGTACATAAAATGATGCTAAACCAAAGTCAGCCAAAGTAACGTTCTACAAAACAATGTGCTGCAAAATGTGTCGTATGCGTGGTAGTAGTAATGCCAACTATACCTTTATGCAAAATTACCATTCGACCGAAAGTGTTTCTGCGAAACATGTTATGAAAGTGTTTCTGACCAATATTATTCTGCCAGATGAGGGTAACCCTAAATTTCATTATAATCAATATTATGGCTTGATAAATGTATGACATTTACAATTATTACTAAAAATAATTATAATTATCAATATTATGACTAAATAAATGTATGACATTCAACATTATGGTTAAACCAATTATGACTCCGTATAATTATGACAAGGAACCATTATGCCATAATATAATTAATGCCAAAAAAAAATTATGAGCATCAACTTTATGCGTAATGTTGTATGACAATCGATGTTATGACAATAGTTGTTATGCCACCAGACGGCCACCCGATATAAATACTTAGATAAATTGTAATAAGACTAATGAGATATACATATGTACTTATATGACGAATGAGTACCAATGTCAAATGTAAATGTAAATTACAAGAATAAAAGTAAAAACAGAAACTGATTTGTATTAGTAGTTTAGTTTTCACTCAACAAAACGGAATATATATCTTTTTTAAATTTTAATTTAGACCCTACAAAAGGATCTGCAGTGCTGAATTCAGTGTTATACAAGTGAGGGATCCGTGATAACACGGCGTTAGAACCATAGTTAGTGGAGTGGAAGGGAACATGAAACAGATCTGTCTGCCGAGTTCGGCGTCTTGGGACTCGAAACGATAGGCCAGATAATAGTTCAGGGCAGTCCAAACGATTTCTAGTTATATCGAAAAGTAGACTCATATCAGCCAATTTGCGCCTATCCTCAAGTGAAAGGAGATTATATTCTCGGCAATTACCTTTATACCCAAAAGATGTTTTCTTAAATTTATAATTTAAATGAGCTACAATTTTTTTTTGGATTCTTTCGATGCGGTCTTTGTGAACGGCGTAACACACTGACCAGATAGTTGATGCATATTCCAGGATGGATCTCACATATGCGTAATATACGACTTTTAGACATGCCAAGCTTTGGAAAGGTTTACAGGTCCTCATGACGAAGCCCAAACTGCGATATGCTCTGTTAACAATGGAGTCAACGTGATTCCTCATTGTCAGTTTGGAGTCTAGAATTACACCAAGGTCACGCACAGCGACGACTCTGTTCACCGCAACGCCATTGAAGTGGTATGACGCTATGCTGATGCCGTAGCTGGTCTAAGTATCTGTTGCAGCCGACCGGAGAGACGCGGCCTCAAGAGCGCGTGAAGTTCAGGTTCCTCCAAAGGAGAAGCCCCCGCGCACTGATGTGGATAAGGAGGGTTTTACAACGGTGTCGAGGAAGCGCAAGCCGCGCAAGAGTCAGTGTGGTACTGCCGAACCGGTTGGTTCCGGTCTTCGGGTTGCCACACCGAGCAAGGCGCTATATGTATCGCGCCTGCATTACTCCGCCACGGCTGATTATATGGCGGAGTACGTTCGTCAGAAGACCGGCTTCTCGCTGAGGGTGTTCCAGCTGCGTTCGCGCCACTATGTGAACTTCAGCTCGTTTGTGGTGCGCGTGCCGCGGCCGCTGCAGGAGACCGTCGCATGTGCTGACTTCTGGCCGAAGGGTGTAGTGTTTCGACGGTTCCGGGGCAATCTGCCGAATACTACACCGGAGACGACGATGCAACGGGGCCACGCCGTTTCGTCGCCTAAATAGTATTATTTGTTGTTTTGGTTTCGTGACGCATTGGTTATTACTGTAATGTCACGTAAATGTATTTGTCAATAAATAAATAGAAAAATAAATAAATGAGTGGTATGATGTAGTTACTTGAAATCGTTTTCAACTAATAACTACATTCAAAAACTATGCGCAATTTGTAAAAAAAGGAATAATGTGCGTCTCGACTCAGGGAATGAAATAAGTCGAAAACAGAAAAAAATGGACTTACTTGTTTTTAATGTTCAGCAGCGGGGCTGGCGCGGCGAGCGAGGTCTGCGTGCGAGGGTCGACAAGTAGAACCGGGAGTGTCTGAGCGGCCGACGCGCAACGCTTTTTAAACCGCGACCTTAGTGATAAGATAACATGAACGGAATAATCCAGTGCGGACCGGTCATCGAGACAACTAGCTCGTTCACAAGACTAAAGCACCCTTTTAACTATAACCTACCGTCAGGCATCATTTTTACGTCACGTACCCCTACGTAGCTCTTTACCTGCCATCACCAGGAACACCACACAAAATACCAACAAAGCAAGCATAGTGGTTTCATTGTGGCTGAGGTCTTCCGTAAGGTGGAGTTACTTCCCTAGTTTGGCTGCTCCAAATATGAGCGACATGTCATTCCGCTGCGCCTCAACTCTCTTGAAACATGTCACACACACACACATCATCAGCCTATATACGTCCCACTGCTGGGCACAGGCCTCCTCTCATGTATGAGAGGGAACGGGCAGAAACATATCAGATAAAGCTCAACTAATGAGCAGGTAATTCAACAACCAAACGCTACACCAATAAGGAAGACCTCCAGAGCACATTTGTCGCTAGCTAACAACACCATGAATCCTCAAATCAACAAAGGGCCGGCAACGCATCAGTGATTATCTGGGACGCATGCGTCCTCAGGCTACGGTGTCTGCTCAGCATCAAACAGACCGTATGCCGGTTAGCCACCGTCGTATTATATAAAAAGCAGTCTTATAAACATATTTTACCGAGAACTGATAAGCTAATGCTGGCTGTCACTAACTGCCAAATAGGTAAAGGATATTTACTATGTGCCTGGCATAATATGACCACACTAAGATGTCTTTACTGGTTAGACTTAAGAACATCCTGTAAATACCATGGTTGCAGCGAATAAATGAATATGAATATGTATAGATACATAATATCTAGTAATATCATGAGTCAACCAGCTCCGGCTTGGGTCTTAGAATCCTTCTACTGTACTGCTAATTATTTGTTTTAAGTACAACTTTGTTAGGCCGCGTGTATACGAATTGAAAGCCAAGAACCCTTGAGTTGAATACCTACCTGGCTTTACCTACCTCTATATCTGCATATGTATACCTCTCTATCTGGAATAACTGCATAGTATCTGTATTTGTATGTGAAATAGAATTAGTATTAACCACATACATACGTACATCGAGGAGTCTTAAACTCTCTGTCCTATTTCACTGTACTTTCTTCCTCTCAAATTCCTTCGCTGTTCAGGCTATTCGTCTGTGGAATGATCTCTCTCTTACCGTCAGGCAAGCTGATGTGTACGCACCTACATATATATATACCTACCTACCAGAATGAGCTGCGCTGTTTGGCAGTAATAAATCAGCATCGGAACTACACGGTTGTTTTACTTACGCCCATACGTAACAGTGTCGAACGAGGATTTAAAAGTACCCCCGCGTGTGAGAAAAAAAATATCGATATGTCTTTATTGGGAAATTTTACCAATTTTGATCATATAACTTGCGAGTGGTCTATTTTTAAAGGACGATTAACACAGTTTATTAAAGTGAACGCAGTGGTGGAAGAGAACCAAAGTGCAATTCTTTTAACTCACCTTACGGATGAGTCATATCGTTTGTTGCTCAACCTTGCCTATCCTGCGAACGTGGACGAGCTTAAGTACAACCAGCTGATTAAATACTTAGACGATCATTTTAAGCCGAAGAAGTGCTCATATGCAGATAAGGCACGTTTTTATGGAGCGACAAGGAACTTAGGCGAAACTTTAGGAGACTGGGCGGCGCGTCTAAGAGGTCTAGCTAGCTACTGCGACTTCGGTACCGCCTTGGAAACGAATCTTGCGGATCGTTTCGTCCTAGGCCTAGGTCCGGGCCCCGAACGTGAGAAATTATTCGAGCAAAATGCTTCGGAATTAAGATTAGGACAGGCCTTGAAAATTGCGGAGAAAGCAGAATCTGTTAGGGAAGCGAAGGCTGTGATAGCCAGTACCGCCACCGTGAAGGAGGAACCCTTGTATCGCGCGAGCAGCGAGGGTCGGTACAGGGCCGGCGGCGGCGGCGGAGCGGCGCGCGACGGCAGCGGCGCGCGCGCACCCCCGGCGGGCCGCGACCAGCGAGCGGCTCCCCGGTGCTCCGTGTGCGGCATGAAGAGTCACGACGGTGACCGGTGCCGGTACAAGGCCTATCGTTGTCAAAAGTGTGGTGTTGTTGGGCACTTGAAGAAAGTGTGCAAAAATACGCGTCTTAATAATATGGAGTGTGTTGATAATAACCTAGCTGATCAAAACTGCTGCGAGGAGTGTCAGTTGTACAATTTGAGGTATGTAAGCAGCAAACCTATTGAATTGAATGTAACTTTAGGAAATATTCCTGTGTTGATGGAATTAGATTCCGGATCGGGTACCAGCGTCATGTCACAAAGAATGTATTTGCAAGATTTCTCTAACTATGCGTTAAAAGATTGTAATATTAAGATGTGCCTATATAATGGTCATAAAATCTCGCCCCTGGGCTACTTTTCCATTAATGTGAAATATAATGCCCTAAACAAAGATATTAATATATTTGTTTTAAAAGGTGAAGGGCCAGGCCTACTCGGGCGAGACTTCATGACAGCGTTTAATTTGGTGTTAACAACAAAATTAAACAAGATAAGTGAAACTAATGATGAAGATGTAAACAAGTTACTGGAACAATACCCTGATTTGTGGCGTGATGAACTCGGGGCATTCAACAAATTTAAGGTCAAATTACAATTAAAAGAAAATGCCATTCCGAAGTTTTTTAAGCCCCGCTCGGTACCCTTTGCTCTAAAAGATAAGGTTGAAGAAGAGTTGAACCGTTTGGTTGAGTTAGGTGTTTTAGTACCTGTGAATCACTCTCAGTATGCTACACCTATAGTTCCGGTTCTAAAGGAAAATGGTAAGGTCAGGATAGCTGGCGATTATTCCGTTACATTAAATAAAGATCTAATGATTGACAAGTATCCCTTACCCCGGATTGAGGAAGTATTCGCAAGGCTTGGGGGTGGCGAACATTATAGTAAGATTGATTTAAAGAACGCGTATAATCAATTTTTATTATGCGATTCGTCACAAGACCTTACAACTATAAATACTTCTAAGGGTCTCTTTAAATATACGCGTTTAGTATATGGACTAGCCCCAGCTCCAGCCCTCTTTCAGAAATCAATGGAATCCCTTCTGTCTGGAATCGATGGTGTAAGTTGCTGGCTGGACGATATATGCGTAACCGGACCTAATAAGATGGTTCATTTATGTAGGCTTCGAGAGGTGTTATCTAGGCTTAATGAGGCGGGCCTTAGACTACAACAAGATAAATGTAATTTTTTCAAACCGAGTGTTACTTATTTAGGGTACGTTATAAATAAGGAGGGACTACACACCAGCCCTGATAAAGTTAAGGCTATAATAGATTCGCCGGAGCCTACGAACATCACTGAAGTAAAACGATTCTTAGGTGTAGTGAATTACTACAGGAATTTTATTCCCAACGCTTCGTCTATTATGAGTCCACTACATGAGTTGTTGCGAGCCGGTGCAGAATGGCAGTGGGGCGAGAGACAGCGCAGCGCCGTGCGGCGCGTGAAGCGGGAGCTGGTCTCCGAGCGCACGCTGGCGCACTTCGACCCCGCGGCGCAGCTAGAGCTGGCGGTGGACGCCGGGCCCGCGGGCCTCGGCGCCGTACTCTCCTTAAGAGACCGAACGGGTCTCGAGCGACCACTAGCTTTTGCCTCCCGATCACTAACCCCCAGTGAACGTAACTATAGCCAAATACAGAAGGAGGCTACGGCGATCATTTTTGGCGTAAAAAGGTTTCACCAATACCTTTACGGCCGTAGCGAACCCTTTATACTTAAAACGGATCACCGGCCGTTAGTTTCTATTTTTAATAATAACACCGGAATTTCGGTAACTACAGCGCTGCGCTTACAAAGATATGCAATTATACTATCGGCATATAGGTACACCGTGCAATATACTACTGGCGCTAGTAACATAGTAGCGGATTATTTTTCTCGGGCACCGTTAGCGGAAACTATTACCGCCACTGATAAGGAATTCGACACATTTTGCTCCCTTAATTTCCTGGATTCAGTTTTACCCGCGGTCACGGCTAATGATATTAGGCAGGCCACCGAGAGTGACACCGTTTTAAAAACGGTGATTAAATATATTGACAAAGGCTGGCCGCGTAAGATAACCTGTAATTTGATAAGGCCTTATTTTCAATGCAAAACAGATTTACAACTCGAAAATGGGACCTTATTACGAGGCCATAGGGTTGTAATTCCTAGCACGCTCAGGGAAAAGATGTTGCGTGAATTGCATAGTTCGCACTTGGGAATAATAAAAATGAAATCGAATGCACGCAGTAGGATGTGGTGGCCGGGCATCGATGGCGATATCGAACGCCAGAGCGCCGCTTGCGACACTTGCGTGGCGCTGCGCCCGGCGCCCCCGAGGGAGGCACCCGCGCCATGGCCGAAGCCGCCAGGACCCTTCCACCGTGTTCACATAGACTACTTGTCGATAGGGCAAAGGGTGTACCTTGTTGTTGTGGACGCGTATAGCAAGTGGCTCGAGTGCGTGTATATGAATAACGGGACGACTACGCAACAATTAATTAAAAAGCTGAAAAAAATATTTGCTACCTTCGGTTTACCATATACATTAGTTTCGGATAATGACGCCAAAATAAATTGTCATGAATTCATTACATTTTGCTCCAGTAACAACATTAATTATTTTACGTCACCAGTTTATCACCCGAATAGCAACGGAATGGCGGAATCTTCTGTTAAAATATGTAAAAAAATGTTAAAATGTATATTAAGAGAAAATTTAAAACCGGACGTTATACATGAAAAATTGTTAGGGTATTTATTTGAGTACAGAAACACTACGCAGTGTACCACGGGCGAAACACCGGCTACATTGATGTTTGGGAGGAAACTCAGAACACGTCTCGATTTGATTCTACCGGCGGTAAAACAGAATAATTCCGAGCTCCCGCCTCAGCGGAGGAACTTTGAGATCGGTGACGTTGTTTTGGCCCGCTGGTACAGTGCGAGGAAAGAAACATGGGAACAAGGCATAGTTAAGAGTAAAATTGGTAATAAAATGTTTAAAGTGTATATGATTAATTTTGATTCTTATTGCATAAGGCATACGGATCAGTTACTTAAGTATAAAGGAGATCAGTTAATTAGATTAAATATACCGCCTGTTGACACAATGTCCGCTAATCGAGGGCCAGCATTCCCTTCTTCAGCTACAACTGAATCTGATATAGTAGCTTCGCAAGCTCCCGAATCGACGGTGACGGCTTGCATAGAGGGAGAGGGGAATGTAGTCCAGGGCGAGGACGAGGTGTGGGCAGACTGCGACGGCGACGTCGGCGAGCACGGGCCGCGAGCCCCTGCGCCGCCGGACGCCGCCGCGGTAGGCGCGCAGGCGCGGGCGCCGGCGCCGGACCCGGATCCGGTTGCGCCTGCGGCTGTGGAGCCGCTCGCGGCCGAGCAGCCCGCGTCACGGCATCAGTTGCGTCCGAGACGACCAGTAGATTATAAGATTTAGTAATTGTGTAACTTAGTTTTATGTCTATAGTTATTAATTAGTTATTCAATTGTTAACAGGGTTCAAGACTAGTGTGGGAGGGATGATGTGTACGCACCTACATATATATATACCTACCTACCAGAATGAGCTGCGCTGTTTGGCAGTAATAAATCAGCATCGGAACTACACGGTTGTTTTACTTACGCCCATACGTAACACAAGCTCAGAGCATTCTCCTTTAAACGCAAGTTGCGTAAGCATCTCTTATCAACTATTAAAGATTGATGATCTTCATGATATCTTTGTTCGGGTACATAAAATTGTATGTTTTTATGTAGGGATAAGTAAGTTTATAGTATGCGTTATAAATGTAACAAGTATATTAATGTAATTAATTGATTTGTGTTTCCATTTGAGACCACTAAAGTTTCTGTTTAGCCCAATGGTTGAGTAGTAGAGAATGCCTTAAGGCATTTAGTCCGCCAATTGTACCTTTATTTTTTATATTTGTGCAATAAAGTTTAAATAAATAAATAAAAATAAATACATAAGGTAAATGTCCTTAACCTCGACGTAGCACTAGACCATGACGTGGGCACTTTACGTCAAAGCAATACGAGTTAAATTCGAACTAAGAGGATTTTTCTTCATCTGAATTTAAGCCTTGCCACGTCGACATAAAGTGCTCATGTCATCGACTAGTGCCACGTCGAGGACTAGGACGTTCACCTTACATAGATACACTCCAAAATGGTATCTAACCATCTGACTCAGTCGGATAAACATAGATCGCGTCGATACGCACCGACATGCCGATCTAGATATTTAAACTAAACATGTCAGAATAAGTCCAACTGATGAAGTAATGAGGAACGCCGGGGTATGCATTTGTTTTGACAGGCCTTACATTGACTTCACCTGAGGGGTAATCATGTTCCGTTTTAAACGCGCGTCAGGTAGATCCAAACAGTCCTTTATCCATATAAAAAATGACAATTAAATCTACATAGCGTATTTACAATGCGTTAATTGATCAACCTGCTGGAGCAAAGTATGTTTGTATGTGTAAGTGTCAGTGTCAAGTCTTGGAAGTCGATTTCCACCTAATTTAACTGTCTTTATCGACTTCAAACTAGGCAAGTAGGCAGTCAGGTGCAGGATAATCTTTACTTCCTTGTAACAAACGGGTTCTTCCTCGCACATCGTTCCGTTACCTCGCATGGCTCTGGTAGATGCTCACGGTACTCACCTAATACTCCAAGAGCTCCTCCGCCTGGTCGGCCTCGCCTTTTGTACACTCGGGTAGGCCCATAGGGGCGCCTACCCACAGGCCAGCCAAGACACGCAGCTACAGCCCTAAAAAAACCATCTGTCGACAAGTCTATCCCAAATCCCGATAGATGGCGCGTCAGTCCACTTTCATATCAATTTATGTGTTATCTGTGTCCAAGCTTTGGTATTTTTTTGAAGTTGTAGGTAATAGTTTCTCAAATCGTCCAATTTCTTCGATCAAATGCACAACGATAAAGATATTGTAGAAGTGGAATACCCCGCTGAGGTAAATGTCACAGAACTCGACGATTGAAATGAAAGAATCGAGCATGGGGACTATTACCTCAGTAGACCTAATCTGGTTGCATTGAGGTAATAATGCAAATCGTTCAGCAAGAAGTAAGGAGGTACCTCTATGACGTGATTTATTGGAAATTAAACATTAGCTCACTAGAAAACATTTATTATATTTGTTTACATAAACAGTTCAACATCATGTTCAATTACCCTACAGACATTTACAAAATCTTGAAATAGATAGTCTAAGTTGATACATAAGTGGTAAAAACATTAAAAAAAACTTTGAATTGTAAATACAATATGTAACATGATAGAGACTTGGCCTCCCCAACTTAGAGTCTGTGCTTATCCACAGTAACAAGTTACACAGGTTGTACCTGACTACACACACTACACACATTGGATTGAAATCTAATTGACCTTTGTTTCGCGCACTCGTTCTAGCTTACGACTGGCGGAATCGAGTGCGCGCGACAAATATAACTTTGATTTCAATTCAGTACGTTCGGTCAGATACACCCGGATGTCGCGGCTGCACCCCGCGCGCCCCTCGCGCCGCACGCAGTGAACACGCCACGTCATACCGCCAGGAACCAACACGACAACAATCTACCGCTAACAGAACCCTCTCAGCGCGTCCTCCCGCCGAACACCTCACCACCGCGTATTACACCGCTGACTCCCGCGAATACAGATTTGAGATCGTTACCAAGTTTTTTGTAACGCCGCATAACTTCATAATAGATCATACAAGGACAGTATTGTATTGACATAGATGATTGTCGTGATGATTGTTGTTGTGGTGTTGTGTTTACGCATGCTCCATCTTGACTTAAGATATTTGTATGCCTTATGGCAAAATATAAAGATACACTTATATAAATAACTATAACACCTTTGAACCTATATTTATAAATAAATATTTTGTCTTTGTCTTTGTTTTTGAAGTAATGCGTCGATGCAAAACTCATGGCCTGGGACCCAGCTGCGACATTGCCTGCGATATTAGACTCCCTCTTAATCCACCCAAGGCCAATGTCTTACATATGAGCCATGCCTCTATGAACGATTTCCGCTACGCCTACGGAGCGAATAAACGCTGCTACGCGCTACGGCGTAGCACATGTAGTGATGCGTCGCCACGAATGTGGTTAAGGTATGATTCCGTCTCCGCCCGCGGCCGCGACAAACGAAACCTCCGGCGGTCGACAACAGAAGCGCACCTTAACCCATTCACAACCAATGACTTGCGTAATAAATAATTCACTACAAAGCAGAAAAATGCTTCTGAGTGCTACATTCGAAGTCAGACAACGAAGCAACGTATGCTACGCCGTAACACGTAGCAGCATTTTTCTTCTTTGTATCGGATCTCGGCAGAGGCATGACTCATAGTTGACTATTGTGCATGAATGGGTTAACGCAAGGAATACGCTAGAGAGGGACGCAACACCGTCAGCAACACCGCGGTCGCACACGCGCGAGTCGAACACGGACATGTGCTGGTCGCGCCTAGCGCGTGACAGAGACAACAGAAAGAGATGGATGCTTTCTCTAGACTTTGTGCGGTGATAAACACGATCAGATATGCCTTTTGAGTTTTTATCTGAACGATAACAAATGTAATTTGTTGGCAAACAACAGCAAGCGAGACGACAATAAAAACACCAGTTTAAACCTTTTTATAGAGAATAAAGCTATTGCTTTTTCCAGTGTAAATAAAAAAAATAGGTACATTATTTATTTCTGTGTTAATGTGCAGTCGAAAGAATAATTTTATGGATTCAAAGGCATGAGAATAGAGGTTTATTAAGTATTAGTAATTCACGATAGATGGGACCTTGATGATAACTTCCAAGAAACTGTTCCGACAAGAGCTATATTGCATTTAGTTGAGGAGTCCGGATAAAATAGAGTAAATCAATAGTTGACTGAAAGTTACGTTGCACATTTTGGGTTATTGTTTTTTGAGAAATCTGTTGACGGAAGTTACTTGTTAAACAGAAGGGCGGACAGTTCCCTAATATCGCGGCACTTGTACCGGGGCGTGTGTATGTGCACGCACACAGGCGCAGCTCCGTAGAAGACATCTTGAAAATAGGAACGCACACCTGCTCTCCGCACGTCCGCCAGCAGCTCGATGAGGCACGCGCAGTGCCAAGGGTTATCATGGAACCAATACAAGTCTAGGCGCTTCAGCCTGCTGGCGAACTCAGGGGACAGGTGGGTGATCCTGTTACCGTCCAGAAACAACACTTCAAGTTTGCCGTTGCTGGCCAACAATTGATCTGGTAAATATCTGATCATGTTGTAACGCAACTCTAAACGCCTCAAATGAGTCAACGCGCTGAACACGGAAGTGTCAATGAACTGTATGTAATTGTAATGCAAATACAGTTCTTCTAACTCCGTACAAGCTGAGAAGGTCTGAGCATTGGAAATTCCAGTCAGTTGGTTCCTGTAAAGGAACAGCGTGGTCAAGTTGGCGCACGCGTGCTCCTCGAAGACGGGCAGCTCGCGCAACTCGTTCCTCCCCAGCCACAGCCATGTTACTGCGGGCAGGCCGGAGAGTTCATGTTGTGGGATACTTGTTAAATTGCACGAAGACATTTCTAACACAGTGGCGTTGCCGTCCACCGGGTACTGTCGGACTCGCTCCCTCACTCCGCGCGCCGCGCACTCCTCCGTGGTGACCCAGTCAGCGCGCGCGCCGGCCGCCAGCAGCGCGGCCAGCAGCAGCAGCGCGCACGCCGGCCCTGCGACACAAGCGATACGGCTGTTCAACACTTACTTTATGCAATTAAATAATAACACTTTCACTGCCTGGAACCCGCAAAGCTGGCGCCCACGCCGTAGTCGCTTTCCGCTACATACGGGGTGAAACACCATATCAGCTACCAGTACGAGTGTAGCGCGTAACCATTCTTGGCCGTGAAAGTGTTTAATTCCCGGAACTTATACAGGGAGGAAAACACGAACTCCATATGGAGGATGGATTGTCAATTATAGGTTATTATATTTTTTGAAACACATTCACAAATCCCTTGCAGTTTTCCCGCTAAGTACCTAAGCAAACATCGAGCAGTGAATGTGTTAAACAATAAAAACTCCTTTCATGGATTTGGAACTTCTTCTACCGACCGAGATTGAGAATAGAACCCGTCATATTATTGGAATAGCTGCCCGCGCGGCCTCGTCCGCGTGTTGCGAAGGACAGGCGAACCCCCGGGACAGAATATATAATTTTTGTCTATTCAGAAAGGCCAATCTATGCAATGGTGCATTTATTTTTGAACCGTATAAGTGGGGACACTACCCCCTACATGCAAATATACTAGGCTACAAGCTCACATACTTCTCCTCTTTATTATATTACGAATTATTATAGAGATTAGCACTTTCACTGCCAGGACTTTCGAGCGCTCGAAAATTATATAAAAGTAAATACGTTTATAGTGTCAAAATGGGCGGTACTTACTTTCTACCAATAGAATTAAATACGAGTGGTCAATACCACTCGTTTTTTAATTTTCTATCGCTACTTCAAAGCATATTTTTTATCAGTTTTCGAGTGAAAGAGTCGAGCGCTCGAAAGTCAAAAATCGGTCCCTTGTGCCGTTTCCGCTACATACGGGGAATATCACTGAGTCAGAACATAGCGCGTGTATTCGAAGAGCCAGCTACGACATGCCACGTAGCACTTTATGTATGACGTCTACTACTTAGAGGCTACGTCGCGTAGACATTCGTAGCAATCGACGACTCTGGCGAGTAAACAGTCCGCGTCATAAATGAAATGGTATTTGGAATATCATTCTATACATTAACACATTCGCTGCCAAGAATCGCTTTGCGCTACGCTTGTAGCCGACCCGTGGCGTGTACGCTGTGAAAGTGTTAATGCTGATTATAGACCGCTAGCTGCCCACGCGGCTTCGCCCGCGTATTAGGAAAGTCGCAGGCAACTCGCGGGATGAAATCTTTTTTTTATGTTATATGAGGCAAAGGAGCAGACGGATCACCTGATGATGGTAAGCGATTACCGCCGCCCATGGACACCTGCAACACCAGAGGTGTTGTGAGCGCGTTGCCGGCCTTTAAGGATGGAGCTCTGGGAACCTTACTCACCATCAGGAACACAACACTACAATACCTACGGAATAGGCAGCAGTGCTATTATGGCTGTGGTCTTCTGTAGGGCGGAGGTACTCCCCCAGTCGGGCTGCTCCAGATTCAAGCGTGATGACATTACGCTGTGCCCTAGCTCTCTCAAACAATCTACGTCCTTTCAGAAATTTCTATATGCAATTTAAAAATACCGGCCTAGTGCGTGTTGGAACACGCGCAGTGTCGGGTTCCGTAGTTGCCTGTCTGTACTTGTTACATGGAGAGGCGCCAAGCAAATGGTTCGGTTGCGTCGGCCGAATTCGTACGAAAGTTGGCCTTTTTCAAGTACATTTTAAGTTCGTCAACTATTACTCGGTAACTAGTAATGTTTACATGGCTGTGGTAGTTTTCCTCCTGTATTAGACTTCTCCCGGTGAAGCGACGGCTGAAGAAGTCGGGAAAGTTGACGCACGTAATGGGACCGACTATATATAATAAGTTACCGGTAGAAGTCACCTCGGCCCCCTCACTGCAATGTTTCAAAACGAAACTAAAGGCTTGGCTTCTCGAGCGCACATTGTATAGCTTTGACGAATTTTTAAATTTTAGTTAGTATAATGGAGTTTTTTATGATGGACAGAATTTATCAATTACTAACCAATTGGTTTCACTTAATACATATAAATTGACATGTAATATTAATAATATTATCAATAAATGAATATGAATATTCATTATAATATGTACTACTGCCATAACATTTTTCACATTCCTAGTAGCAGCCATTTAGCCGGCAGGGGGTGGGGGACACATGACTCGAACAAACATTTGGGCTTTAAAGCCCAACATCACACAAGTGAACTGCTTCATTGAAAAATTGATTTTTTAAGACACCCATAATATTGTTCAACAAGCTATCCCACAAAACCCCACACCATGAGATTATCGGAAATAAATTGAAGATTGTATTACTAGGGAGCAAAGTGGTGTATTCTATCGAGGGTAACTGATTGAATCCTGAGCGTAGTGAGGGATTCTAGCAACGTCGCCCGAGGTATTAATTAATTTTGCTACCGCGTAATACACGCTTCTTTTCACTCCTTCCATGATGATTAAAATGAAAGTGTCTCCTTAAACACGCTACTGAAATTACATATTGTCTCTGGCCTCGTTCTGACCCACAATCTTTTCCGAATAATGTTTTTAAAGCTTTGGATGGGAGGAAGGGCCGTGCGCTGGTATGAGACGCCACGCGCCGACACACTAGCTGGTGCCCGGGAGCATCATAAGGCAGGCGAGTACAGCCGCCTCGGCGCCCAATACGAGTTTGATGCATTTTGACTTGAGACACTGGGACCGGGGGGTAGGAGTGCGCGGGAGCTCCACAAGTCATTTGCCAAACGGTTGAGGGAGGCAACACGCGACTCTCGTACAGGCGGCTTTCTTGCGCCAAGGATTGCTATCGCAATCCAGCGCGGGAATGCTGCCTGCGTGATGGGTACGATACCCAGGGGTCCATATTTTTTTTTCAGTTTAGTTTTAGTTATTTTAAGTACATTTTAGCTAATTTTAGTTTTAATTTAACAGCTTTTACTGTACTTTTGTTGTAGGGATTATCGTATAAATAAATAATTTCCAAGTATGAACTGTAAGTTCACGAATGAATGGTTTTACATTTGAGTTCATAACTATGCATTAAAAGATAGAGTCAGATAGAAGACAGGCAGATTTGGCATAGAGTGACGCTTGGATTCATGTTCGTCATTAGTACACCCGAGCAAAGAGCGCACAGCTGGGTAATATTGTTAAAATTACTCACCCGAGATTTTCATTACATTAGCCATGGATGTGGATTTTGTCTTTCGTTGATCGGAAGAGTGCCAGGAGCGGGCTGCCGGCGGGTGCAGGGTGCAGCGACGGACGACGGCGGAGGTCAGCTGTGGTGCGAGTTGCAGGAGCGGACTGACGGCGGGTGCAGGGTGCAGCGATGGACGACGGCGGAGGTCAGCTGTGGTGCGAGTTGCAGGAGCGGGCTGACGGCGGGTGCAGGGTGCAGCGACGGACGACGGCGGAGGTCAGCTGTGGTGCGAGTTGCAGGAGCGGGCTGACGGTGGTTGCAGGGTGCAGCGATGGACGACGGCGGAGGTCAGCTGTGGTGCGAGTTGCAGGAGCGGGCTGACGGCGGGTGCAGGGTGCAGCGACGGACGACGGCGGAGGTCAGCTGTGGTGCGAGTTGCAGGAGCGGGCTGACGGCGGGTGCAGGGTGCAGCGACGGACGACGGCGGAGGTCAGCTGTGGTGCGAGTTGCAGGAGCGGGCTGACGGCGGGTGCAGGGTGCAGCGACGGACGACGGCGGCGGTCAGCTGTGGTGCGAGTTGCGATGGGCAGAGTTAGCGGTTCGGCTGCTGGAAATCAAAAACATCTTGGTTTAAGCATGTTCCAGGAAACCAAAACTTTATCAAAAACCCTTTTTTTAAACTTTGTATGTAGGTACTTAAAGTATCTACGTGAATTATTTTAATCACCTGTAATTGAAGATGTCACGGTCAAGCAGCTGAAAATCTTTTTTAGCTTTGTAAGTAATTAGACAAAATAAAAGGTTTGGTCTGGTTATTTAAAACTTTGTCGGATCGTTGCGGGTCGTCGGGGTCACCACTTTGCCGGAAGTGGTTGATGGTTGAGGATCGTGTCCACTGCCCGGCAATAATTACGATGTTGATGGGGGAGTAGGGATGGTGAGTGTGGACTGCACCCCAGGGGGGTTTATGGCAGTCCACACTCAGAGAGACACTCTGAAGTACTGTCTATACAATGGTTATTTATTAATTAACTAACACAGTATATATACAAGTAGCTACATGCACATACTCAAAGTATCGATATATATATATTCACGCTCAGCGCTGCGTTGACGATTTTTCCCTGCGCGTGCTGCGAATTGTCTCTGTTCTGTCTAATTATGACGAGTTGCCTTTTACTGTGTGACGTCTTGGACCTTGCACTTCTTCGCAGAATTTTGAAAACCGGTTGCGTTTCTTCATCCAGTATGTCCCCGAGCCGTGAGGCACAGGCGTCGCACCATGGGCGCTGCTCGATGAACGGCGAAATGTCGGCCACGATTAGTGTGGCACGAAGGCGCGTGACAAAATACACAATTTGCTTTATCGGCTTCGTGGCTTCTCAGTTATGTTTTCCTTGTCGGAATTTCATACTCGATGAGAAGGCGTTTGAATGGGGTCCTGGAGAGAAGGTTGAGAAGGCATTGTCGCTAAAGGTCACTTCATCAATATTTGCATCGTTCCAGTCGGGAGCGCGTTGTTGCAGGCGAAAGTGCGTTGTTGCAGTCGAGTCGGGAGCGGGTTCCGGGAACGTTTGTTTCGGGCAGTGTTCTGCGGGTGCGGCGTATTTCTTCAGTGTGGCACGGCGTATTTCTTCAGACGGGCGCGGCGTGTGTCTTCAGTGTGGCACGGCGCATTTATTCAGGTGGGCGCGGCGAATCTTTGTCACCATTTGCCAGATAGTTGCGCGTTGAGTCTTCGGTGCGCGGCGTTTTTCCTCAGTCGGCGCGGCGTGTTTTTTCAGTCGGTGCAGCGTGTTTTTTCAGTCGGGGTTACCACTTTGCCCGGCAGTGGTTGATGGTTGGAGATCGAATAGTGGATACAGTGATTAAAGTTTGTTAATTGTGTAATTTTCGAGACATAGAGTACGTAGGGGAAGATGGGGGACAGTGGATCACGGGGACCAGTGAATAAAACTATCTAGCGCCATCGTTTACGCACACATTCAAACGCCGACGCGTGTTTGTAAACTCGTCTCGACAGGCCCTACACTGCGCCAGTCGCCCGCGAGCTCAGGCACAAGGAGGGTGCCTTATCGCTGCCGGTCGAACAACACAGTACGTAATTACATTACGTAAGTAGGGCGGTGAATTCGTGAATGTCCCAGATCGCAGGTGTCTGTCTGGGGCTTTACGAATTGCCGCCCGTGTTGAGTACAAAATTTTACGTCTTCATCTGGCCACAATGCGAGTTTTCCCGTACGCGCAGCGTGCAGTAAAACTCGCATTATGGCCAGATGTGACGTAAAACTTATCTTTTTAAATTTATTGAAAATGTTTGTAGGCAAATTCACGCGTGTTATTGAATGTGTTTTTGTTTTATATGGTTACTTTGTGATTGCAAATTGTGTTGATTAGTATTTTGAGTGTAATAATATATATTTAATTTTTTTGGTGAATTATTCTTACTGTAACGGTTTATGGGGTACACTGGGCCATCTCCTTGTGGGGAGCAATGGATATGGGTCCAGTGGTACTATGTAAACCTAGGAAACTGGCTACCTCGCCTAGACTGATTATATTATATTTTTATGATTATTTGTAAACTAGTGAAACTAAAACCTGCCTATATAGCTGCCTGATTGTATTGTATTGTATTATTTATTGGTAAATGTTGTCATTTACAAGTCATTTAACATTCAAGTTCAGTCAATTTCATCATAAGTAATACTTAATGAATAATGGTATAATAATTAGGTGCGCGATTGAGCCAATGTCTTGCGGCCATCGAAAAACTCGTCAATGGTATAGCAAGCCATTTCCAATAGAATGGCCTTTAGTTTGCGGACAAATATTGCATCGCTAGAAGCTTGCCTTATTTCGTCGTCCAGTGTATTGTACAGTTTGATCCCCATTACATGCACAGACTTCCTCGTTTTGGCCAGGCGGCACGCGGGCACGACCAGCTGATTACGCCCGCGCGTCACGCTACCCAGGAGTTGGCTATGAGTGGGAATCCGATAAAGATTTTGTTTCACGTATTTGCATGCGTCTATTATATACACACTGGGTAAGGTAAGTATTTTGTATTTTTGAAAAAGTTCCTTAGCCGGATAGTCGGGTGGTTTTCTAGTCATAATGCGGAGGGCAGGCTTTTGTAATTTAAATAACCTTTCACGATCCGCAGCAGTACCCCATAGGTCGACACCGTAAGTTAAGATAGAATGTATGTATCCATAATAGGCCTTTTTTAGGTTTTCCTCAGACAGACTGTGAGTTAGCCTAGACAACGCAAAGCACGCAGAAGCGAGACGTTTACACGTCGCATCTATATGGGGTGCCCACGTGAGTCCTGAATCGATCACAAAGCCTAAATATTTAACTTCGTGCACTTGTGGCACCGCAATATCATTCAAAACAATCTAAACCTGAGCATTTACATTTCTCTTCAATTGAAAGTACATTATGTTTGTTTTATCAACATTCAAGAGCATCCCATTAGCAGTAAACCAATCAGATATCCTTTGCATTGTTTGGGTCAGTTTCATTTCTAGGCTGGTGAAATCGTTGGCTGCTGTTATTACGCACGTGTCGTCAGCAAACATAATGTACTCCACGTCTTTGGTGGCGGCAGTGACGTCGTTCGCAAGGACCAAAAACAGGTTATTTCCCATCGTTGATCCCTGCGGGACGGCACTGTCACCCAATTTTTCAAGGTTAGAGTTGAACGATTTTACGTAGGTGGTTTGTGTTCGTTCTCCAAGGAAGGATCTTAATAATTTGAGGAACGGTCCGTTGACTCCATATCGCGATAGCTTTGCGAGAAGTAGTGCGTGGTCAATCGTTTCATTGCTGTGATTTTATGTTGTAGGAAGACATTTGTTGACTATATTACAGATAATAATAAGTAATATTAAAATTAACGATAACTATTTTTTTTGATGACATTAAGTATTGTCTTTAAGTTTTCTTTTTTGAATTTATATTTTCTATAATAAAACATAACTTTTGTTGATTTATGACGTTATTTTATGTAACTTAATACATATGATCCCGTGTTCCCCCTATGGTCCATAGTTCCCAATGCCCTGATTCAAGGTTCCCCGAGCATGGGGAACAGTGGACCAATTCCCATTTATTTTTTATTTACTCTGTGGCCTAAAGTTCCATTTGTGTGCCTTCTATAGTGCAATTTATTTATGCCTTAATAACCCCTTATTAATATGGCCATAAAGTGTGTATCTGCTGGGCTATGAGCCTCAAAACAAAAACTGATCCACTGTCCCCCCTCTTCCCCTACTTAGATATATCGTAATAGGAATTGCGTGATTTTAGTTTGTTTGTTAAAATTAATATTTTAAATTTATTGCACAGTAACTAATTACAATTATAACAAGCTAGCGTAACGTCACACTGCATTCTCTACTAGTAAGTTTAGGCCACAGAAAAAAATCGTAGCTGCAGCGGCATATGAGAATAGCCCAGAAATAAAGAAAACGGACAAATTACTGGTATGTTACATATATATGTAAATTTAGCTATTAGTTACATAAAATTGTTTGTACTACTTTGGTTTAACTTATGTGAATTTTTTCTTTAAAGTTACTAGAAATCGTTTTCAACAAATTACTAAATTCTAAAACTACATGCAATTCGTAAAAAAAGGAATAATATGCGTCTCGACACAGGGAATCAAATAAGTCAAACAGATAGGAAAATGTTATTGACTTACTTGTTTGTAATGTTCAGGGGTCTAATTCAGTAAAATATTGATAAATTTCGCGACGGCGTCACAACACATCACCTCACAGGTCACCCCACCTCTCACCTCACCTATCACCTCTCGCCTCACGCCTAATGCAACAGACAAGATAATGTTAGCCCGATACGTCATCTTTCTTTAATTTGAGAAAATATTGGCTTTGTACTTATGTTTCACACACACGATTAGCAAAGCTCAATTGTTACTTCAATTTATAAATTTTGGTTGCTTATAAGCCGCTTAAACTACTCAAATGGGAATAGTTTTAATACATATTTTCCGTCGATGTGTGTATCGATAAGTAGAACACCACTAGGGATGAGATTATTTGACAGTTGTACCTATTCACTAAGCATGTTTTGACAGCTAATGACAGGACGGAGACGTTCACACTTGACGCTCACCCTTCAACCTTACTTTTATGGGCGGACGGCGAACGGACGGGTGCTGTTGCCATGGCGACAGCACCCCAACTGTCATATTTGACGTTTGTCGTTTCGAGTTCAGCGATGATTTTCATGCATGTTCTAAATTCTTTGAAACAATTCGGAAATTGGAAAACCGACTAGTGCAAAAAATCACGTTTGATATCTATAACTTTTGATTAGTTGCGTTGAGTGAGACTTAATAACCCACTTATTCTTCTCGTCTATTATTTGCCTAGGTACGGAACTTTACTCTTGATAAAAATCGTATGTAACTTACATATACCTTGTTCAAGCTAGGCAGCAGCGGCGATGAGAGCGAAGAGCGAGGTCTGCGTGCGAGGGTCGACAAGTAGAACCGGGAGTGGCTGACCGGCCGGCGCGCAACGCTTTTTAAACCGTGTCATCGAGACAATTGTTTACATAAAAATCATTCAAGTAACCTTATCTCGATTTTTAGACAAGTGCTATTTTTTGTCGTACCTACAGAAAGCAATTCATCAATCGTGCCTAGTTAATAACTTTTACAAATAAAGAATAATAGAGCAATCTCTTTTAGAAAATCCTAGGGTAGGGTAAATCAAATGTAACCAGTACCTAGGTACATTCATAGGGACCGGGCCATTCATCAATAGGTGCATGATGCCATTATCATAACAACACTAACTGTGGTCGGCCATGCATCAGACTAATGCGTGGCCGACCCTGTGTTGACTTGAGGATCCATGGTGTTTATTTATTTATCGTATGGCAAATCAGTATTTAGAACCGTGAGATCTTGTTGGTGTTGTTAGCTAGCAACAAATGCGAGCCCTTCACTCTCAACACGGTGGCGCATGCTCGGTTGCTCTGGCGGTCTTTTTCGTTGGTTGAGCGTTCGGTTATAAGTTTAGCTGAACCTGACATGTTTCAGATGTCAATGTTTCTGAAGTGTATCAGATTCACTTTACCTAATGTCAAGCAGGTAAACAATACCAAGATCAAATTAAAGGGTGATGAACTGGAAATTGAAGATAGAACAGTGTTTTTAGGTATCACCTTGGACTCAAAACTACAATGGCATGCACATATCACCGCCCTAGCCGGAAAACTTAGTTCGGCAGCCTATGCAGTAAGACGCATAAGACAGTTAACAAACGTTGAGACCGCCAGGCTGGTGTACTACAGTTACTTCCACAGTGTTATGTCCTACAGAATTCTGTTGTGGGGGAAAGCAGCTGATATCCAGACCATATTCGTGCTACAGAAACTCGCTGTGCGATCCATATACGAACTAAAAGCTCGAGAATCTCTCAGGGACAAATTTAAGGAGGCAAACATTCTTACTGTAGCATGCCAATACATTCTTGAGAATATCATGTATGTGCGGAAAAACCTTCACGAGTTCAAACTCAACAGCGATATCCACGACTTCAACACCAGAAGTAAAAACAAGATCGCAGTGAAAGCCAGTCGTCTCCGCAAGGTTAGCACGTCGTTCGTGGGGAACTGCATACGTTTTTATAATAAAATACCCACCGAAATTGTTAATTTACCGTTCAGTCAATTTAAGTCTCATGTTAAAAGTAATTTGCTAAGCAAGGCGTATTATACTGTCAACGATTTCTTAAACGACAAAAATGCCTTTAAGCCAGTAGCAGGCTAATTCTATTAGGAATATACCTAAATACACATTATAAGTACCTACCTGAAATAATTGTTCCATTTTATGTAAGAAGAGAGCACGTAATGCTGTTTCTCGCCGAGCAAGTCGCTTATTAATCTTTGTTCTTAACACTGTCCGTCCGGTGGCTTGAATATGTCATGCTCGCTTAAAGGGCTTTGCTTACGGTGGCGTCGTTGATCGGGTCGCCACCTTCCCTAACATATGGTTGAGGGAGGCGATGGCTGAGATATGCGTCATACTCGTGATCGGGTGCTGTTTGTGGAGTCCGGACTGTTCATGCTTGCAAGGGCATAGTACCTAACTTCTTAAATACTAGTGTTATTTTATTATTATTGTATTGACGAGAGACATCATTCCGATCTTGACACGTTTTATTGTTATTGACCATGTACATCACTGACAATATTACATTAATATTCCTTTTTTTATTGTTTTGTTTGGACGCTTAGAGACCGTATACATCTCTACGAACATTGAATAATTATTAATTTTACTTGGACGCTCAGAGACCTTATACATCTCTGGAATACTGAATTAATATCATTAACTTTCTGTTAATGCACAGACGAATGTAATTGTCATATTTTGTTTTGTTTTCATTAACTTTGTGACATTTAGTGTGTTGTTATATCAGTCCTTAATGTGCAAATTTTAAATTATTATTGTGTAAGATTATTATTCTTTTATTGTAAGATTATTATTTTTATTGTAAATTACCGTTTGACATGTAAAAGTGCCCTTGTGGCCTATTTGCAGAATAAATAATTTGTATTTGTATTTTTTGTATTTCAAGAGGGTTTAGGCGCAGCGGATTGACATTTCGCTCATATTTCAAGCAGCCAAGTGATTATCTGAGGCACAGGCATCCTTAGGCTATACGGTGTCTGTCTACCATCGAGCAGAACGTATGCCTGTTTGGCACCGGCGTATTATATAAAAAGCAAAGTCTTATAAACATATTTTTTAACCAAGTTATTTTCCATCGCCAAATCTAGTTAGGTACCGGAGTGGTCGACGCAAACGACCGATAACCTCCGCCCCGCACTTGTTTGTTCAAACTTCAAACGTTGTTTTGGAATCCGGTGCGTACCGAACATAGATAAGCTAATATTGTAACTAACTGCCAAACAGGTAAAGTTAATCCTAAAAACTATTAATGAATCAACCAGCTCTGGTTTGGGTCCTAGAATCCTTCAAGCGTAGCTGCTAATTATTTGTTTAAAGTAAAGTTTGTTAGGTCGCGTGCATATAGTATACCGACAAGCTTTCTTTGTTTATCCTTTGTGAGTAAGATATTTCGATCCTACACAGCGCCTGACTACAGGAAAGGTCCTGGAATTTAAACTAAGTATTTCCATACCAGAATTCAATTCTATCTGTTCAGCGGTTTGAGCGTGAAGAGGTTACAGACAGACAGACAGAGTATCAGGGAGCGAAGCGATCGTTGTATGTCCAGATGTCCCGAAATCCCGCTTTCCCGCTATCCTCCTTTACATCATCATCCTCCGAGCGTTATTCCCGGTTGTGCCCCTAAAGGAGCCCGGGGACCGCTTTGACACCTAATCCCAAGATTTGGCATAGGCACTAGTTTTACGAAAGCGACTGCCATCTGACCTTCCAACCCAGAGGGAAAACTAGACCTTATTGGGATTAGACCGGTTTCCTCACGATGTTTTCCTTCACCGAAAAGCTAACGGTAAATATTCCGTACATAAGTTCCGAAAAACTCATTGGTACGAACCGGGATTCGAACCCACGACCGATAGGTTTTGCGAAGCTTTATTGATGTATTGTTTTTTGTTTTAATTGTAAGTAATATCTTTTTGTTGTACATATCATGTGTTGGACTAGTCTGTAAGTTATTTGTATATTTTTGCAAATAAATAAATAAAAAACATGCCGATCTAGATATTCAAGCACAACATGTCAAGATAACTCAAACTCATTAGTAGGTAATGAGGAACGACGGGGTATGAATTTGTTTTGACAGGCCATACATCGACTTTACCTGGAACGAAGTATGTTCGTATGTGTACATACATACATACATTCACGCCTTTGTTCCCAAAAGGGTTAGGCAGAGCACATGAAACGTATGTTCCAGCGCCACTTTTAGCATAAATGTGAGTATAAAAGATCGACTAAATGTGATATTGCAGTGATAGGATGCTAGCCCATCGCTCACAACACTCTTCAACCCTGGTCCCTTAGTTGACTTTTACGACACCCACGGGAAGAAAGGGGGTGGTGAATTTCTAACCACACGGGTCGTATGTGTAAGTGATATGAAATATTGGAAGTCGATTTCCATCTATTTTTCACTGTAAATCGACTTCAAACTAGGCGAGTATGTACAGTCAGGTGCAGAGATTCGTGACCAGGGTTAGGTACTACGCGTAATAAACATTTGGTAATCTCAGACCAAGAAAATATACAGACTGAGCGTTACGAACAGTCAAGTGAAGCCAAACCACATACAAACAAAACCAAGCTACACCAAGTTTAGCACACGCTCACGCACACATATACAAACAAAACTGCCCAAAACTCTTCAGCACGTGTCGCAATGCTATCAAGATCATTTATTTCGAGTTTTGTGCGATTTAATTTGTTTAGCGTGTGCTTGTAAACTTATGGGGCTTGGTTGAAAACCGGTTGGCTTCACTAGACTGTTCGTAACGCTCCGTCTGTCTTTATTTCTTAGTCTGAGTTGGTAATTCACGTAGGTATTTGGAATATTGCGTATTTGGAGTTCGCGAATCTGGATTTTAGCGTTTATTGGCCTTATTACCGCTCAAATGAATTATTCAGTCTGGTTACGTATTAAGAATGAAAAATATATTGTCGCAACTATACTGTTAAAAATATTCTTAGTTGGCAACTGGTTGCGTATTAAGCCAAAATATTCTTCATTCACAACCATTGCCAACAAAGGAGGAAAATTCTTCCTTTACAACTGGTTGCGGAACATGGTTGCGTTGACGGCCGAAGGCTAATTAACATAATATGGATAAGTAGGTATATCGTTTATTTGTTCCCCCCAGGATAGGCTGTTTGTATGTGAGGTCATTATATGGGCCCGTGACACTCCCCGGGGTCGTGGCGGGAACACCATATCTTGGGAATACGTGCCGTTCGTGTGTCTCCCTCTCTGTCGTTCGAAGATGCAAGTTAGACATAGAGGGAGATACACGAACGACCTTCGTTTCCGTCTCGCGGTAGGGCTCCAGGCCAGTACTTGGAGATATGAAACCAGAGGCTCTGTGAGATAACCCGCATGTCTGTGGTTTAGTTTTCAAAGGAATCAACTAAATAATGTATCACCATATCAGCCGAAAGACGTCCACTGCTGGACATAGGCCTCCCCCAAAGAGTGCCAAAGTGACCGGTCCTGCGCCACCCGCATCCAGCGGACTCCCACAACTTTTACCAGGCCATCAATCCACCTCGTCGGGGGCCTACCCACGCCGACCTTCTGGTACGTGGTCGCCACTCGAGAACCTTTCCGCCCCAACGGCCATCGATTCTACGTGCTATGTGCCCCGCCCACTGCCACTTAAGTTTAGCGATCCGGAGGGCTATATCGGTTACCTTGGTTCTGCTGCGGATAGCCTCATTTCTGATGCGATCACGCAGAGAAACTCCCAACATGGCCCTCTCCATGGCCCTTTGGGCGACTTTGAGCCTTCTTATGAGGCCCATAGTAAGAGACCACGTTTCAGTGCCATATGCCATCACTGGCATCACACACTGGTCAAAGACTCTCGTCTTGAGACACTGCGGAATATTGGACGAAAAGATGTGCCGCAGCTTCCCGAACGCTGCCCAGCCGAGTCGGAGTCGGAAATATTGTATATAATCATCGAACCTGCTTACAAAATTTCCCGAGAATCAGTTGAGAAATGCCACCTGTTGAGGAGAACGCACAACTTCGTTCGCTTCGCTGTATCAATCAAGAAAAAACTATTTGATTGAATCAGGCTATACATTGCGGAATTCGATGACAATAGTGGTAGTTCTACAGGTAAAACATTTAATTCAAGTTCCTCTTGTATGTAATTGTAACCTGCTCGAACACATAACATATTTAAAATTGGTAGCACAAACAAAACACACATGCCAATTCACACGAACAATACACAAGAACAATATTCTATTGCTATTCTGCTATCAAGATTGGGTACTTTCCTCGTGTTAAAATTAATAACGCCTAAAATTAATTTTCTTTTTAAGCAGTAACGCTGCTAACGAAAATTACAAATTTTAAATCAAAGGAAAAAAAATGACAAATTTAATGCTCCGAGCCGAATTTAAACCGGCGACCACAGGCATTCATGGCCCGTCGCTACTAATCAACTGAGCTATCGGAACAATCCGGTTCGGACACGAAATCCTTCAATCAGTTCCTTCACATAACGCCTTAAAGAGGCGTGTGTAGCGACATCTACCAGAAGACTTAGGCTTCTTAACGGCACCAACGTCTCAAATTATGTTGAGAAATCGTCAGTAACGATGCGCCACCCCATCCTAAATTAATTTTGTTTTTAAGCAGTAACGCTGCTAACGAAAATTACAAATTTTAAATCAAAGGAAAAACAAAAAGGAAAACAGGAAGGAAGGAGGAAAGGAAGGGTTCAAATCCGGCTCGGAGCATTAAATTTTTCAATTTTTTCCTTTGATTTAAAATTTGTAACGCCTATATTGTTAGTAATCCATCAAGTTATTACAATGAAATGAAAATTACAAAATTTTTATTAAGTGAAATCATAAAAAGATGTGAGACTTTAAAGTTTAAAAAATATGCATTAAATTTGTTTTCATCGTCTAAGAAGCTATCAATAGGATCCAATCAAATAATTGTATAACAGTTATGTACCTAAACGCAGTATTTACAACTAAAACAGCAATTTAATATTTTGACGTGGTGATACTATGTCAATTAATAGGAGCCGTAAAGGCCGTCGCCGACTCTCAATTTTGTCTTTGTATGTGCTCTTATGGTAGTTAGTCCCGTACAGCATTTGATCTTCACAACTGCTTCCAATGGCATCGTAAAAACAAAAAGCTAGGCAGACGTATGGTGTTTTTCAATATGTCTTGTTAAATATTGTTTAGTAGCAAATTTGTAACTACAAGTGCCGCAATCGTACGGCTTTTGTCCCGAGTGCCTTCTCATTAGATGTCTCATTAAATTGAATCGCACACAACACTTGTACACACACATGTTGCACTCAAAAGGTTTCTCACCAGTGTGCCTCCTCAGACGTATTTGTAAACTTCCACTCTGTGAGAACGCGGAGGTACAATGACTACATTTGAATGGTTTCCGTCCCGTGTGTGTTCTCAGATGACTTCTTAAACTTCCACTCTGTGTGAACGTGGAGGTACAAGGCTTCTGTCCTGTGTGTATCCACAGATGTCTTTTTAAACTTCTTCTCAGTGAGAAGGCTGAGGTACAATCACTACATTTGAATGGCCGCTCTCCAGTATGAGTCCTTAAATGATCCTGTAAATCCCCTTTCCTACAAGTGGCATACTCGCATTCCGAGCAAGCGAAGTATCTCCCGTCATGCCGGCTCTTCGCATGCTTCAGTAGAACCAGTTTAGTTTCAAATGTACAAGTACATTTTTGGCAAGTGAAATCCTTACTCGCTTTTAGACTCTTATACTTTTTCAAAAGCTTGTGAGTTTGTATATGTTTCACCAAGTCCGACTTGAAATCGAAACCCTGACCACACTCGTTTTTTATAGCTATTTAATTAAATTAATGACATACCCTAAAACACGGTGGATTCGAAAATAAACGTCGCTTAAGTGAAAACGGCCCCAAAAAATCCCGGAAGAACCATTGAAGCGACAGCATCATGCTGTAAACAGACCCTCGAAAATAGAATCAAGCAACTACTTATGTTTAATTTGTTCCCGGATTAATCATTTAACCAACTATAGTAAGGGCAACTGTTTTGTAATAAATTAAAATATTTATCCTGTACTTATTCAAAATTAGCAAAGCGAAATTTTTCCAGACCTTACTACGACTTTATTATTTTTTATTTATTCTAAATAGGTCATTAAATCAATAGGTATAAAGTTTCTAAAAACATGAAAAAGTAAAAAAAAACAAAAAAAAAATATAATCTTTATTAAACACTTATGTAGGACGTATAGGTTGTCTACCCATTTCTTTTAACATCTTGATATGGTATCAAAATTAATGACTAGCAATCGGAAATACCGAATAGACTTGTAATAACAGAAAAACATTGAAAAAATACTATTACCAAACTACTTACCTTCCAGGTTTTAACCACCAAGTTCTAAATAAAACGAGGGAAAAAAATGAGGGTTCGAACAAAAGTGATTTTGGTGAAATAGAAACTACAAGATAATAAGAATAATAACAAAATAGAGTCAAGATAATAATTAATTTTGTGTATTTTTCTTAATGTACCAAATTACCCTACTCTCCCTTACACGGGTCGGTAATCAATTATACGATGAATTAAAAAACGTCTGATCAAACCAATTTACTTTATTACTTCAATTTAAGCGCGTTCCAATATTATATTACCTAAACGTAAGTGATTAACTGATTAACTTATTAGAACATTTTTAGGTTTACATTTACCTGGTAGTACCTATTGACTAATTATAACGTGGTTTCGATACTTAAATTCCTATAGGATATAAGGCAAACGTCCGAGTGCTTCGTATTTACTTTATATTTCCGTACTATAGTAGGTATAATGCAAACTTGACTGAGTATGCCTTCTGGAAACATAATATTTCAATTATTAAGAACTGCAGACTGGTTCATTACAAATCACTAATTATTAATAATTTTAGGTAAAACATGAATAATTACACTACTTTCATGGAATAGCATACGCCCCCAGTTGATTATGGCAGCAAACGGAGAGACAACCACCTCCCTCCAATGCTTTTCGCTGACTGAAGCCACCGTCTCCATTAGACATACGTTTATAAATGACTCACACGACACAACTGAATGAACTGAATGAATGACACTCATGAGGCGATGGAGTAAGCTGCATGAGCCGGCACGGGCAAATAATAAATATTAATAAATATATAATAAAGTATGTTATTCATATAGTCTTGACATTTGCAAATACGAATATTTTAAATGAATACTATGAATTATATGTAATTACTAACACTAGAATTAAGTTTTTGAGAAATTTTGTACGCTACTAACAAATATGGACTAGTATCCGAAATAAATGATTATGATTATGATAAAAACACCATTCGCGGGTATATCACGCTAAAAGGATTCACTTAAACGACATTCCACGGATTTGGATCACACTTCAAGCGCCGTAACACCTCTTACGATATTCACTTTTTTAACCGACTTATTGAGGTTTTTAGAAATTACAGCGACAACTTCGGCAAAGTTATGAGTGTCGCTTAAAGTAATGAAATACAAGGTAAATTTTGCCACTTTCAATTAACCGACAACACTTATTTTCTACATTTCCGGAAGAAACACTTAAGCACCTTATCTTATGAAATATGTAGGTACCTGGAATAAACACTTTAGTGACATAACATCGAAAATGAGCTATTTTGAAAAATACTGTATGTGTATGCGACCACGGATATGATTGAGTATACGGTTAAGTGACACAGGTTAGATTTAACTCAAATTGTGTGTCGCATAAAGTAAGGTTTTTCAAATTTGGCGCTTATTTTTGTATTACTTTAAGCGACATCAAAGTCATCAGATCGTCGTGAAACCCGGCTCAAACGATGGAGAAAAATTCGCTGATCTCAACGATATATATGTCGCAGGGAAATGGTCAAAACAGAGATTTGATCAAATCTCTAAGGGATATGATCAAATCTTGCAGGATGTTAAAAAGGCGAATCCATTTTATCATTTGCCTAATACAAATCAGTAATTTGATCAAATCTCTGAATCTGTTTAGTGAAATGACGAAATCGGACAAAAAAGGCAACTCCTTTTTTCATTTCACTAGATTTGTTTAGTGATTTGATAAAATCCCTGAAACGCGTCAGTGAAATGACGAAACTAACTCGCAGATATTGGGTCCTATCATTGCTTTGTATTGTTTAAGTGTTGCGGAAATTTTTCGTCATTGTAATTGTTTGTGAAAGTAATAACCTTGGCACGATTGATGAATTGCTGTTTGTACTAACTAAAATGAGCACTAGTCTATATAGAGATAATACTACTCGGACGACTTTTATGTAAACAATTGTCTCGATGACGGTTCTCACTGGACTATTTCGGTTATGTTATCTTATCTTATCACTAAGCTCGCTGCATAAAAAGAGTTGCTCACCGGCCATTCTGCATTATTTCTTCCTCGTTCACACACGGCAACCTGCTCTCTGATCCAGCGCCGCTACTAAACATTAAAAACGAGTAAGTCCATTTTTTATCTGTTTTTGACTTATATGATTCCCTGTCTCGAGACGCACGTTATTCCTTTATTTATTGCGTGTAGTTTTTGAATTACGTTATTTGTTGAAAACGATTTCAAGTAACTCTAAAGATCATTATCAATTTTATGTATCGAATTGCTAAATTTACGTATATAAGTCCGTTTTTTTTATTTCTGGTCTGTTCTCATATCCTGCAGCAATTAATATTTTCTGTGGCCTAAAGATTTACTTTTAGAGAATGCTTTGACTTTTTGACGTTAAGTTAGCCTTCTGTATTCGGATTTAGTCACTGTGCAATTAAAATAAAATAAATATTAACTTATACTCGTATATCTCGAAAATAACACAATTAACACACTCTCATCACACTATTCGATGGTCATATCCAGTAAACACCTTATCCAAATATTTTATGTCTGATTACTTACCAAGCTAAAAAAGATTTTCAGTTGCTTGACCGTGACATCTTCAATTAAGATGACTAAAGTAATACACGTTAAAGTTTTTGAAAAAGGGTTTTGATAAAGTTTTTGTTTCCTCTAAAATATTCTAAAACTTACTTGTTTTTGATTTTCAGCATCCGAGCCCCCGTCTCCGCTCCTCCAACTCGCGCCACAGCTGACCTCCGCCGTCGTCCCTCGCTACACCCTGCACCCGCCGTCAGCCCGCTCCTGCAACTCATCCAATCAACGACAGACAAAATTCCCATGGCTAATGTAATGAAAATCTCGGGTGAGTCATTTTAACAATATTACCCGGCAGTGCGCTCTCTGGATTTGCTCGGGTGAACTAATGTAAAACATGAACCCAAGCGTCACTCTACGCCAAATTTCCCTGTCTCCTGTCTCACTCACTCTTTTAACGGAGACTTTTGGGCTCAAATGTAAAAGATTCAAACATTTATTCGTGCCTAAGAGTTCATACTAGGAAAAGGCGTGCGTATGCGGGTTACTGGCAGTTAATGTGCTAATTTCTATAATCATTCCTAATATAATAAAGAGGAAAAGTATGAGAGTTTGTACCTTGTATGTTTTTATGTAGGGGGTAGACTCCGAAACTACTTATCCGATAAAAAAAATACACTATTGTACATTGCATAAATTGGCCTTTTTGAATAGACAAAAACTATATATTCTATCCCGCGGGTTCATCTGCGCTTCGCAATACGCGGATGAGGCCGCGCGGGCAGCTAGTCCGACAGTTAAAAGAGTTTCCTTTGACTATAATTGCCAATTTTTTTGCCGTGTTCTCCTCCCTGTAAGTTATAAGTTCCGAAAATTAAACACTTTCACTGCCAAGAATCGTTACGCGCTACGCTCGTACCTGATTCCGTATTTCACCCCGTATGTAGCCGAAAGCGACTACGGCGTAGGCGCCGGCTTTGCGAGTTCCTGGCAGTGAAAGTGTTATTAATTGCATAACGTAAGTGTTGACCAGCCCTTCGTCGCTTGTGTCGCAGGGCCGGCGTCCGCGCTGCTGCTGCTGGCCGCGCTGCTGGCGGCCGGCGCGCGCGCTGACTGGGTCACCACGGAGGAGTGCGCGGCGCGCGGCGGCGGGCTGTCCCATCGAGTCCGTCAGTACCCGGTTGACAGCAACGCCACTGGGTTAAATATGCAATGGTGTAATTTAACAGGTTTCCAGCAACGATCAATAACTGGCCTCCCCGCACTAACAGAGCTGTCGCTGGCGCAGAACGAGTTGCGCGAGCTGCCCTTCTTCGACGAGCACGTGTGCGCCAACTGGACCAGATTGGTGCTGATCAGTAACCACTTGACGGGGATTAACAGCGGGACCTTCTTAAGTTGTACTAAATTACAAGATATATTCTCGTCTTACAACCAGATAGAGTTGATCCACCATTCCGCTTTTACCACGCTGACTAATTTGAGACGGTTAGAATTGCAGCATAATAAGATCACGTATATACCAGATCAACTGTTTGCCAACAACGGCAAGCTTGAAGCGTTGACTCTAAACAACAACAGACTCACCCGTCTGCCGTCTAACTTTGCCACCAGCCTGAAGCGCACAGGCGCAGGGCTTGAGTGGTTTCACTTCCATGATAACCCGTGGCACTGCACGTGCTTAGTGGAGCTGTTGGCAGATGTGAAGAGTGCAGGTGTGTATTATTATTACGTCAAGTTCTACGTCGGAATAGAGCCTGTGTGCGTGTTTAGCGGCGCGGTCCCGTGCGGCCCGCAGACCGGGCTGCTGCGCCCCACGCGCGGGGGCCGCTAGCGCGCGTGCTCCTCCGACAGGCACGAATGCCTATCTGTGCTAATTTGTTTTTATTTGGATACTTATACTAATAATCAATAGGCAAAGTTTGTAAGATTGTAGCTTTGTACATGTGTAAGGATAAATGTGGGGGGGTTATCTCCGGAACCACTAATATATCCGATCTCTTTTTTGCACCGGGATACAGAAGAGATTTTTGTGATCAACCAAGCCTATTTTATCCCGTGGGTTTACCTGTATTCTTTGCAATAGGCAGACAAAACCGCGCAATAAAACATACCCGTAGTTTATCCAGAAAGTCCTGTTTTTTTTTGAAATCAGATAAGTGGTTCCGGAGATTGCCCCTACATACAAATCAACAACCTTACAAAGACCATCTAACAGACTTTTCCTCTACATTATATGAGAACGGTCAATAAGCTGGTTACGCGACCACCTTCGGTTGGCGACGCACCTCTTTCGGGTGAAGGAAAAGGTTTTTTCGATTGAAGATAACATCGATTCTACAGACCCAATTGAGACAATTAGTTGTACATGCATTTTTGTTGTTGTTTTATAATAGAAATTAAAAAAAACCAGAGAAAATATCCTTTCAGTTCACCAACTCAGCTCATGTTAAGGTTAAGGTCGCCAACCGGCTCATGAAATTAGGTGGTCGCTTACCGGCGAAATAACCCTACAGATAAGCAATAGCTATGTCTCAGGTAACAAAGCGCGCGGTAAACGGGTGATTCTGTTGTCGTCCAGGGGCGCGAGCTCAAGGCGCTTGCTGTTGTTTACCAACAAATGGTTTGGGATGAACCTGCTCTTGTTATCATTCAGATAATAGCTCATCTAGTCGTGTTCATCGCCTCACAAAGACAAGATGAGCATCCATCTCTTTATATAAAGTAGTGGCAGAAAGCGATGAATGCGTCATCTTGTCTCTGTCACGCGCTAGGCGCGACCACAGGTGCGTGTTCGAATCGCGCATGTGTAACCGCGGTGTTGCTGACAGTGTTGCGTCACTCTGTCGCATATTCCTTGCGTTAACCTATGGATCGACAATAAATCACATATGAGTCATGCCTCTACGAGCGAGATCCGAAATAAAGACGATAAATGCTGATACGTGCTACGGCGTAGCAAATGTAGCTATGTTGCTTGACATCGAATGTAGCACTCAGAATCATTTTTCTGCTTTGTACTGAAAACATATTACGTAAGTCATTGGTCGTAACGTAAAAGGGTTAAGGTGCGCTTCTGTTGTCACCCGCCGGAGGTTTCGTTTGTCGCGGCCGCTGGTGGAGGCGGAATCATACATTAACATATTAGAGGCGACGCATCGCTACGTGCGCTACGCCGTAGCGGGTAGCAGCGTTTATCCGGAAATCGCTCGTAGAGGCGTGACTCATATGAAAGTCAAGCCTTAAGGTTAGTGGCCACTGGGCTCATGGCCATGAGTTTTGCATCGACGCAATACTTCACAATAAACGACAATCATGTCATGTCATTACAATGTTGTCTTTATTTGGTTCATTATGGAGTTATGCGACGGTGCAAATATGTATTTTGGTAACGATCCCAAATCTGTTTGCACGAGTCGAGTACAGGCGCGGGAGTCAGCGGGGTGATACGCGGTGGTGAGGTGTTCGGCGGGAGGACGCGCTAAGAGGGTTCTGTTAGCGGTAGATTGTTGTCGTGTTGGTTCCTGGCGGTATGACTTGTTGCGTGTCAACTGTCAAGTTGTGGCCGCAGCGTGCGGCGCGAGGGGCGGGCGGACGTCTGAGGGTGTATCTGACCGAACGTACTGGAATGACGTGAAAGTTATATTTGTCACGCGCGCTCGATTCCACGAGTCGTAAGCCAGAAGGAGAGCGCACAACAAATATCAATTTGATTTCAATCCAGTATGTGTGGGAATAAGTAGACTCCAAGTTGGGGAGGCCAAGTCTCTGTGATGTCATATTGCTCGTAATATTCAAAGGTTTTTTAATGTTTTTATCTCTTATGTATTAACTAAGTTAAGATCATCCGTAGGTTTTACTATATTTTAAGATTTTGTAATGTCTGTAGGATTAATAAGTATGTGGAACTATTTGTGTAAAATATTTAATAAATGTTTTCAGTGAGCTAATTTTTTGTTTTATTTCCAAAACAATACACCATATATACTCTAATTCTTGTTGAACGATTTGCATAACTGTGCACCAAGATTGGGTCTACTTGTACTTAAATGTAAAAATCCCACTGTTCAGGCCCTTCAGTTCATTAATTGACACGCTGCTAGTCAACTTTACTGCTATGGATTAAGATTCAGGATAATCTAACTTTTGGGGCAGCGTCGAGCATTGGGACATTTACCTTAGGGTGGTATTCCACTTATCCAAAATATTTTTCCAATGTGCTTATTTTGCTAAATCAAATTAGATGTACTGATCAAATATTCTTTGACAAAGTAGTATAATATAGTACTACGTCAAAGAAATTTGAACAAAGATTATATATACAGAATTTGGATAAGTGGAATACCACCCTTACAGTTAAGATCTATCCTGAAGATAGATTGGGTCACGCTTCATACGAACGATAGGAAGATCTCAATGTCACAGGCTACCAATTGCAGGAGATGTGAGAGTGAGGCTAGCTAGCAATGCTATTGGTAAAACTATGCCCCGCATACGGTTTCGCGTCCTCGTACAGTATAGAAAACCCACCCTAATGCGACTTCCTGATTTGTCTTTGTGACGGCGGTACGATATCAGTAAGCTATCAGTAACAACACGCAGTTTACTCAATACCGATTGTAGACTGCGCGCCTACAGTTAAATGAGT